>OU342745.1:177137218-177588400 GCA_910589775.1 Avena eriantha | reverse complement strand
CATTGATAGAAAGCATGATAAAGCAAGACAATAACAGACCAACAAAATAACCAACTATAGCAGGAACTAATTTTTGTGTTTTTTGATAAAGAAGCAAAACAAACAATACAGAAATAAACTAAGCAAAACAAAAAACGAAGTAAAGAGATTGATTGTGAGGGACTCCCCGTGTGAAGCTATCCTTGACTCCCCGGCAACGGCACCAGAAAATAGGGTTGATGGCTCAAAATACGATGAGCTCGTTGGGAACCCCAAGAGGAAGGTATGATGAGCACAGCAACAAGTTTTCCCTCAGTTATGAAACCAACGTTATCGAACTAGTAGGAGCAAGGAAACAACCCCAAGGTGTTATCTCCAACTTGGAATCCTACACAACACAACCACAGAACTTTCCCCAACTTACAGTGAGGTTGTCAATCTCACTGGTTTGCTGAATGATGCAGCCCGTCCTGCGGACGCTACTACATCCACAACGCCAAGTCCCCAAGATCGTCCCCAAGTCAACCAAGAAGAGGACCAGGAGCAGCCAGCTCCAGAACGAGAGTCTCCGCCGTCATCGCCCCGGAGAGTCCGCTCGAATCCAGCAGAGTGTCCGACGCAGCCGGAGTGTCCAACGCGACTCGGCCAGAGTGTCTGGCCCTGCCCCAGCCCCGACCTGGCGTGGACATTCAAAAGGCCAGTTCGAACACTACCCGGACACTACCTGGAGTGTCCGGCTACCCCGGACTGTCCGGTCACCCCGACCCGGACTGTCCGGTCCAGTGATGGGCATGCGAGCCAACAGTGGAGCCTTGGCTATTGCCCCTACCCCCCTCTATTCCGCACCAAACCCTAGTTTTATGCCCAAACTACCCCTGAACTAGTGGCTGGCCTATAAATAGAGCCCCCACCCCTCATTGTAACCCTTAGGCATAGATGATAGACTAAAGAAAACCCCCTTTGTGGAATCTCTAGTTTTGCCTCATCCCCTTCTACCAAAGGGGATCGCCTATCATCACCACCTCGTTGGAGTTTGCATCGCGCCTCCCTCGTTGTACAAGGCCTTGGCATCGGTGTCCCTTTGCCAAGACGTCAAGACCCTCTCCAAGGTGTTCTTCCCTCTCCGCTTGGGATTGACGGGAGCATGTTGACTAATCTTTCCTTGCGAGGATTCTATCGGACCGGTGGCCACCGGTGAGAGCAATCGGCCTTGTATCATGTGTGTTTTGCGTGTGTTCATCGTGTTCTTCGCGAGGTGTGCGTCTGCTTCCGCTACCTCTCCCTTTCCCCTCGCTTTCCCATCGATTTGACCACGAGATCCGTGAAGATCGGGCCACCCTAGAGGTTTGCCCTCATCATCTGGTATCAGCAGCTTTGGTTGCCACGGATTCCTCATCGATTTGGTCTTTTCCCCCATAAATTCGAAAATCCCCAAAAAATAGCCTCAATTTCGTGTTTTGGATCGATCTGTGATTTGAGTGCATTTTGGTAGGTTTTGATCCGTGGATTACTTTCTAAACTTGTCGATCTACCTTCCCCTGCGTTTCCATAGCCTAATTCCTTGTTTCCCCCATCAATTTGAGGTTATGGTCCTAGTTTTCCGCCAAAACTCGTTTTGTTCGTGTTCAGGAAGTTCTGGTTCGACCGGACCGGACTGTCCGGCCAAAACGGACCGGAATATCCACCCGCCGGAGTATCCAGCCTAAACTGACCGGAATATCCGGCCTGGCCGGACTGTCCGGCCTACGCGCACCGGACTGTCCGCCCCCTGCTGATAGAAAAATCTGCTTCACGGTTTTTGAGCATAACTTTTGCATACGAACTCGGATTTTGGTGTTCTTAGCTCGTTTTGAAGAGGAGAAAGATCTCTACATCATCATCTCCGTGGTTCATGCTATCTACTCCATCCAAATTCCGTGAGCAAGGCGGAATCCACCAATAAAGGGTGAAGATCGGCGACGAAAGGTATAAAATCCCGCGACTTCTCCCCACTTGCTTCCCTTTGTGAGCTACACTATCTTTGCGTTCAACAAACACCTATTGAGACTAGTTCCTCCTATGATTGCTTGAGCTATGCACATTTGATACCTTGTAGAATTCCGAGCAAAAGTTGTGAGCGCTCTATCTCATATAGTTATCTTGTATAGTTGTTGGCACAAGGAAGGGGCAAGTGAAAAATAAAAGAAAAAGAGAAAAAAATAGAAAAAGAGAAAAAGAAGAAAAAGAAAGAAAGAAACAAGTGCCTCATAGAATAGGAAGCGCAAGCTTGATGAACATCAAATAGGTGGTACTTATTGTGCATATCTTGTAGCCCACCAATTTAGTGCAATCGAACTAGTGTCTCTCCTTGCACTTGTGCGACACGAGCTTATAGTCTTCGCTAGGTATCATTTGGTTCTTAGCTCACTTTCTCCGTTGTGCAAGTCCCATTTATCCCACCGTGTGTGTTTCCTTGTATATAATTCCTATCTTGTGGATTGACATGTTTTGCTTTGTGATCATCGTGGTTCTTTACTTGCCATTACAATATCTTGATTTCGGATTGTTCTTGGACACGCCACCTTCCATACCTATCCACCATAAGCTTTGTGTGTGTGTATTTTTAGTGGTTAGTTGGTTTTGGTGTTCCGCGTGAACTTCACTTTGCTTGGTTTGATTGCTCTCAAATGTTGCTACTTGCACGATACTATCTTCCAAGGTAAAGTAAGGTTTGGTGTTGCATCCCTAACCCCTACCACTTCCATATACACCACTTGGTCTTGTGAATCATGTCTATGAACTCCGGACCCAAGGATGATATCTATGAAGAATCCACGATGAGCCACCATGCCTACGCCTCCACAAGCATGGATGACATGATGGAGCACTACACCGACAATGGCTCCACATGCTTGGGTGATATGGAGTTCTACAACAACAATAACTCCCCAAGCATGGACGACTTCAAGAACGACAACGACAACCTCCTCAAATCGCACCGACCAAGAGGGAGCCTCTACCTCGAGAACGCCAAGGTCCACCATCACATGGACAAGTTCTAAAGCTCCCTCAACAACTTCAAGAGCGACATGGACAACAACTTCACCAAAACCATGAGCATGATGGCCAAGACTAATGATGCTTTGCGCTCATTACAACGCCTCACCAAGAAGAGTGCCAAGGACAAGGAGCATCGTCGCGAGCGTCATGTGGATGACCAAGTGCGCCATCTACATCAACCTTTGGCAAGGCACACCAATGAACTCCGTCGACACCATCATAAGGCGCCTTCAACTACTCGTGCCACCACCAAAAGGGCACCAAGAACAAGCTCTCCTCCACGCCATCAAGCTTCAACGCCAAGACTTGACGTCCTAGATGACGCATGCAACCTCATGGATGAGGAGGACGAAGACCTCTACTTCGCCAAGTTGGACGAGTTCGTCAAGAGGACTACACAAGCCAAGGTGCAAGATGGCGACGACAAGGTCAAGAATGGTGAGCATGGGACTTTCCCTTCACCAAAGGAGGCGCAAGGAGTTGAGAGAACCGAACCTACCCCCATATGCTTGAGTGATGATGTGGTACCAATCCCATGTGAGTATGAGAGCCACTTAGCCCACTTGAGTGAAAACAAGAGTGAGATGAGTGACTCCACCATACGTGAGATTGAGTGCTTCCACTTGGAGGGCATGAGTGATACACCTAGTGATTTGAGAGTGGTAGTTGATAGGTCATGTGAGACCACTTTGATTTCTAACGACTTACCCTCTACCTCTAGTGTGTTATCCCATGATGTGCTAGGTTCCATGGATAAAGAAGCGCCAAGCTTGGAGATGATGATGCCTCCGACAGAGGAGATGTACATGGTGGATGAAGATGATGCCATCCCCATACATGATGAAGAAATCGCCCACATGGAGGCTAATACTACCACAACACCCACTTCATATGAGAGGTATGAACAAGGTAAAAATAATGGTGTTGATGATGCCATGATCCCACTAGTGGACATGATGATTTGTGATGACGTGCATGCTATGGATGATACTTATGACATGACATATGTTCCATTCTTATTCCCATGTGTTGATTTTGCTATGCATCATGATGACCATGTGGAATCCTTCTATTGTCATGATATTGCCATAGACATGACATGCTCTAAACGTTACATTGATGATATCATTGCTTGCACTTTGTTGAACAATTGCTCTTTCCAATGTTTTGCTTGTAATGATGTTACCAATGGTACCCCTCGGATAATGCTTTGTCATGAGTGTTTCACAATTTCTCCCGTTGCTTGCAATAAGTTGAATAATTGCTCTTTCACTTGTTTTGCTTGCAACAATAATTCTCATATGGTTTATATTGAGATGGCCCCCATAGCTTTCTCAAATGTTGGAGATTTTGATGATTGCCATGATAAGCATGTTCCCCACTTGCATACTCACCATGCCTATTTTTCATACTTGATTGACACTAATGGTGATGTGCACAAGAAGAGATACGTCATGATGGATGATGTGTTTCTCTACCATGCACACACATTCTTCCTTTTGTGTTTCATGTGTGTAGGTACCTGCACAAGAATGTCAACCTCGGTTGAGCATGAGTTGACAAAAAGAGCTCTAGAGAGCATCCCGCAAGTGAGTTCAAGATCGAACCCAGCTCTGATACCTTTTGCATGCTTTGCATCTTTCATGTTGACAAATTTCTCTTTCCTATGGTTTGCTTGCAAGCATGTTAATGGTATTCTTTCACCTTGTGACAATCATGTTTCGTTGCTATTGGATATTAATGCTTTGTGTGTTGCCACAAAAATGTTGAACAATTTCTCTTTCCGATGTTTTGTGTGCAACCATAATGCCATTTTGAGCATGTATTGTCACGAGAGCTCCCAAGTCTCTCGTATTGTTGTTGCAACAAACATAAGGACCACTTGCTCTTTCATTTGGTTTGTTTGCAAACATGTTGCTTGTGTTTCGGCGTGCGATACTCATACCCCCATGATCTTGGCCTTTGATGATATGTGTATGGCATCCAACATATTGAACAATTGTTCTTTCCAATGGTTGGTTTGCACACATAATGATGTTGCTTTGGATATTCTTCCTCATGTGTTTTTGCCGAATTCTCCTAGCTTTGCATCAAAGATGTTGATCCATTTCTTAGTCAATTGCTTTGAGTGCCACACTAAGACGCTTTATGGAGTTTTTGAGTTCCCACATTTGGATGATGTTCAATTAACTTCCATGCACTTTGACCTTGCATACGCATTTTGTTTGCGATACTTGAGTTGTGCTAATAGTGTTGTGAACAAGAATGGACATGCCACAAATGACATGCTTCTCTATCACACACAAACATATGTTGCTTGGTATTTGTTGTGTGAAGGTACAATTGCATACGTGTCAACCTCTATGGACAAAGAGTTGACAAGACAAATCGAAGAGAGTTACCTAGGGCTATCCTTCAATGAGCTATCTCTATATCATAAGGTGACTTCCTTCTACTTGAGGACTCATGCTATTATCTTCATGAATTGGCTACTCTTTGAGTGTTGCTTTGCTTTTGTTGTGATCTTAGGCTTCATGGAAGGTGAAGGAACATTGAAGAGTTGCCACATCAAGCTTCTCAAGGACGACTATATGGTGAACCCCAGGATCAAGAAGGCCTCTCGACATCATCTTCTTAGGATGAGCATGAAGATTCGAGGACGACTCTTTTGAAGGGGGAGCTGATGCAGCCCGTCCTGTGGACGCTACTACATCCACAACGCCAAGTCCCCAAGATCATCCCCAAGTCAACCAAGAATATGGACCAGGAGCAGCCAGCTCCAGAACGAGAGTCTCCGCTGTCATCGCCCCGGAGAGTTCGCCCGAATCTAGTCGGAGTGTCCGGCGCAGCCGAAGTGTCCGGCGCGACTCGGCCAGAGTGTCCGGCCTGCCCCAGCCCCGACCTGGCGTGGACATTCAGAAGGCCAGTTCGGACACTACCCGGAGTGTCCAGCCACCCCGGACTGTCCGGTCACCCCGACCCGGACTGTCCGGTCCAAGTGATGGGCCTGCGAGCCAACAGCTGGACCCTTAGCCCATGTACCCCTCTATTCCGCACCAAACCCTAGTTTTATGCCCAAACTACCCCTGAACTAGTGGTTGGCCTATAAATAGAGCCCCCACCCCTCATTGTATCCCTTAGGCATAGATGATAGACTAAAGAAAACCCCCTTTGTGAAATCTCTAGTTTTGCCTCATCCCCTTCTACCAAAGGGGATCGACTATCGTCACCACCTCGTTGGAGTTTGCATCGCGCCTCCCTCGTTGTACAAGGCCTTGGCATCGATGTCCCTTTGCCAAGACGTCAAGACCCTCTCCAAGGTGTTCTTCCCTCTCCGCTTGGGATTGATGGGAGCATGTTGATCGATCTTTCCTTGCGAGGATTCTATCGGACCGGTGGCCACCGGTGAGAGCAATCGGCCTTGTATCATGTGTGTTTTGCGTGTGTTCATCGTGTTCTTCGCGAGGTGTGCGTCCGCTTCCGCTACCTTCTCCCTTTCCCCTCACTTTCCCATCGATTTGACCACGAGATCCGTGAAGATCAGGCCACCCTAGAGGTTTGCCCTCATCACTGAAAATGAAGGATTAAACGTAGTGTGTGGAAGATAGTAATAGCTTGTAGAAAGTAAACAGTAAATAGTAGATGGTAGATTGATGGTAAAAGAATGGACCGGGGTCCATAGTTCACTAGAGGTGATTCTCCTTAAGATAGATAACATGTTGGGTGAACAAATTATAGCGGGGTAATTAACAGACACCGAGAAAGTATACATGCATATACTAATCATCTTGACTTCTATGAGATTCAATTGGGCATTACAACATTATACATAGACCGTAATCCAACTACATCTATGACTAATAATCCACCTTCAGGTTATCATCCGAACCCCCTCCAGTATTAAGTTGCACGCAACTGATAATTGCATTAAGCAAAGTGTGTAAAGTAAACAATACGATTGCCCTATGGATAGAGGATTGATGTTTTCTCCCTAGTAGCAACAGCACATCTAGTACCTTAGAGATTCCTGTCACTTTCCCAGATTACTAGAGGCATGAACGACTATCGAGCATAAATACTCCCTCTTGGAGTTGCTAGCATCTACTTGGCCAAGATAGCTACTAACAACAGAAAGCATGCAAGATCACAAATAACATAGACATGATAGAATCAATAATCAATCTGAAATAGCATCTCAATATCCATCGGATCCCCACAAACACAACATGTAAGATTACAAATAGATGATCTTGATCATGAACGGAGCTCACAAGATCTAAACATGATAGCACAAAGGAGGAGAACCAACCATCTAGCTACTACATGGACCCGTAGTCTAGGGATGAACTACTCACGCATCACACCGGAGGCATGCATGGTGATGAAGAAGGCCTCCAGGGTGATCTCTCAACTCCGACAGGGTGCCGGGAAGATCTTCAGATCCCTCCCGATCTAGGGATGGAGATGACGGCGGTTACAAACTCTTTCGTGGATTTTTGACCGGGTACTTAGGGTTTTCGTCCCGGGGGGATTTTATAGGCGGAAGGGCTGGGTCAGTGGAGCACCAGGGGGCCACACCCCCTGGTGGCGCGCCCCTAGGCCGCGTTGCCACCAGGTGTGGCCGCCCTGGTGCGCCACTTCGTTTCCCCTTCGAACTACGTGTTGCTTCGGGTAAAATATTGACTTTGGCTTTTGTCCGGTCCAATTCCGAGAATATTTCCTTACTAGCTTTTCTCAAACCAAAAACAGCAGAAAATAGGCAATTGGCACTGTGGCATCTTGTTAATAGGTTAGTTCTAGAAAATATGTAAAAATACTCCAAAGTGTGGACAAAACATAAGAAAGTAGATATAAAACAAGCATGGAATATCAAAAATTATAGATACATTTACGACGTATCAAGATTGCAAACTACCGTTTGTGGTCGACGGCTGCGTGCACAAGTATGTGGTGTTGTGAATATCCTACAAGGTTCGAGAGATGTTGCATTGGCATCAAGGTTCGAGAGGGAGAGTTTATAGCTACATGCTAGTTATCTTTCATCCACCATCATCATCGACAAGTGCTTGCTGAGAAGATCGGGCCACCCCATATCAAATAGCTGCATAGAATAAACAAGGAGGCACTAAAGAAGGAGAAGCTAGAGAATAGCGTAGAGTACCGGAAACTCCTGAGGTCTCATGCTTAAGTTGGACCACGGACATAGAGCCATGTTAATAGATCATCGATTTAATGTTAGTTCTTTGACACTGTCAACCTGTGTGATATGGAAATACCAGATCGTTTGATTTTCACTCTTGGAGCTTTAAATATTTAGGCTTCTTTATTTATATTGAACAATTTTCTTTAATATGACTACGGTTATTGTGTTTGATGTGATTTGATGTGTTGTGGATATATTGACCATGTTGGTCATAAGATTGGTAACTCTTCCTTCGGATCCTTTTTCTATACATGCCCATCCCTAAACCCGTCTAGAAAGGACATTGCAAAGAAAGGTGACAAAAGGATAATCATCAAGACACCAAGCGAAAACTCTAAAAGCAACCTAGTCATTTTTTTAAGGGTGGTAGCACCTTAATGTTTTTCAAACCCTTTCTTTCTATCCTTTTCGAATCTAGGGACGAGATTCCTTTTGAGGATGGTAGTCTATATCATCCCAAAACTTTAGAAAATTTAGAAAGTTATAAATTATTAGGAGTAAATAATAGCGCTAGATTGTTTCGGCCAAAACTGATATCCACGTCATCCTGATTCTTTTTGGTCATGGGATGGACGCCGAGGGGGACACACAACAACGTCGCAACGGAGCCCTGCTATCCTGTGAGGTGGGCCCTATTATGGGCTAGGGCAAAAGATTCCTTACCGTGGACGGGTGTATCGCGTGTCGCCATACATCGCGTCGCTGGTCAGTGGACCGCGCATGATAAGGGCCGCCGTCAGCGTGCGCGGGCCGGACCGGGCTATGTGAGAGGCATTCCCGACAAGACACGCCTCCACACCCACCGGGTGGAGGAGCCGGCTGAGGGCCGACGTGGCAGCGTAATCCCATGCTGGCCGCGAACTCCCGCAGACACGGGCCCGTCGAGAGCTGATGTGTCACTGTTAGCCCATGTCGTGCGTGGGTTTTCACGAACATGGCCCGCTTATCGGCGACGTGGCATCATATACTCTACTTGTGTGTGGTTTGTCACGGTAGCGGGCCCGCTCATTGTCGTGATGGGTAAAGAAACTATGGTCGATCACATGTTTTCAAGAACGAGTGCCGACGTGGTGTGTTAGACTCTAGGTGTATGTGGTTTGTCGTGGCATCGTGCCCTGCTGGAATCTATCGTTCCCGTGATGTCTAAGGAAACTCTGGCCGACCGCGGGTTCTCGCAGCGAGAGAGTACCATAGGTTCCATTAGCAGTTGAGATGACATCGTAATCGATACCGCTTGAGGTTACCCAGAGGTCCTGGTCACGCTTCGGTTACAAAAGACAGTCCACTAAACTTTTCGCCCCCAAAACATTTTTTTTCTTCGACCACCACTGCCGCTTCCTCTCGCCTGTGTGGTCAGTGGCATGCCTAGGTCCGGTGATCGCACTCAGAGCCGGTGCGGCCGTTTCCCATGGTCATGAGCAGAAACAGTAGGCGGCCAGTCACCGTTGTATATCCCGTTCCTACCACGTGACCTAGGTAGACAACCATGTTGTTTTTCGTAGTGCGTTCCTGCGATCGTGCTACCGTCCGACCGGTGGTAGCACGTTCGCAGGAGTGCGCTTAGAAAAACGGTCTGTGTTTTCTGTGCACCGTGCGGGCGTTTCATTGCCCACGACCAATGGTAGGAGGTGAGTACGTCATTTGCAGTGACTATTTCTGTTTTCGTCTTTTTGTGTGTTCTTTTTTCGTTTTTCTTCTTATAGTGTTTTCTTTCCTTTGCTTCTTCTATTCACATTTTTTTCACACCGGGCCATTGCCTGCTGCTTCCTTCTTGTCTGGTTGTAGCTTCCCACATCATCATGCGGTTGTAGGCTCTGCTGGCTACAGATGTGGCGGTGACCTTGGTTTGCTTCAGCATGTCTTCTTGGATCTCTCCCTAATTTTTCTATGTTTTCGTCTTTTTGGTCTTTCTTTGTTCGTTGCTCGGTTTTGTCTTTGTTTTCCGTTATTCTTTGATTTTTGCCTCTTTCTTATTGCGTCATTACCGCTTCTTTCTTTCCTTCCTATTCGTTTTTCCGTTCCACTCTGTACCCATCTGCAGTCGATAACGGGTTGCGTATGATGTGATGGCCATTGTACACTGTTGCCTCCTTTCTTGGTTGCGGCATCCCACACGAATGTGTGGTGGTAGGATCCGTTGACCACGATGGTAGCGACGTCATTCCTCTGCCTAAGTTTTGTCTTGGCGTCTTTTCCTTTTATTTTTTCGTATTTGTTTGTAGGGTTTTATTTATCGCTCTTTTTATCTATTCTTCGGTTTTTTTTGTTTTTGTCTTTGCAAAATCGGATTCCATAAACCTAAAAAAGCATTCTTTCCTTCCTCTTTTACTTTTTCGTCTCTCTCTACTTCTAAGTTCTCTTCTTCATTTAGCCTTACAAAAAAATATGAGAATGTTTTCTCTTTTTTCTTGTTTGTCCACCAGCATGACCACGAATAGGGGACGTGAAAGAATGACGACAGATAAGTATGAACGGAAATTCCACGAAACGATTTAGGATGACGTCACGTGGTAGATATGGTACCTAAGTAACACAACAGTGAAACGAGAGAGTCGTCGGAACGAGAAAATTACTATGAAGTGCAAAGAACTAAATAAACAAAAGAACGACGAACAAGAGACAGAAAAAACGACGAGAGATAAGGGCAAACGTAAATTTCGTGATACGTTTCGGGATGGCGTCACGTAATAGATAGAGTACCTACATAACGCAACACTAAAACGAGGGGGCGAAAGAACAAGAAAATAAAGATGAGGTGAAAACAGTTAAATAAACAAAACACTTATGAAATAATTATGCATACATTTTAGAAAAGTAAAATGAATGACACATCCGTTATATGAAAGAGAATTATCCGATGTGGATGAAATGAACGAAGAGAGTTGACTAGCGCAACTTTTGCTGGTCTGTCCATACATACTGTCTAAAACCTATGAGAAGCGATGAGACGATTCATGACGGACTCTACGTGCAAGGGAGTATGATCGTACATATTTTATCTAACTTTAAAGAATTAGCGTTTGATTTTACCTAGAATCTATCATCGTCGTATGGTTAGTCTATGTTTTCAGATAGCTTGGTTTGTAATCTGTCAGACTTTTTCCCTGTTTTGCCTACCAGCGTATCTGACGAACGATTCAGCTTGGGATCGATAGCAACGTGCAGGCTCTATGCGAGCATAGCTTGGTAGGATTTTTCCCCCGCTTTTCCCGTTCACGTGTCTGACGAATGTGTCGTGCTGGTATCGATGTCGACAGTACAGCCGCCGTCGTGCCACTATAGCTTGATAGCCTTTTTTTCCTCTTGCGCCCGCTCACGTGTGTGACGGCTATTCATGGGTTTTGTAGCTCAGTGAAACGTAATGCTACCCTGGCCTATTACGTGTGCCGTCTATTCAGACTACTCGCACGGTGGCGTCATGTGAGGTTGTGCCTAACGTGTATGCTTACAGCCACGGTAACGGGGCTCGAGTTTCGCAGAAAAACCAGCCTTCTAAGCGTGATGTCGGTCAGCCTAGTGATCGTTCGTTTGTACTGCGTGACCGAGACCTATTTCTGCTTCTGTCCGGCACGGCAGAGCTTTTACTAGAGAAATTGAGACATCTCCTCTCCTCTTCCTCCCCCTCTCTACCGTTATTTATACCTCCTTCTCTTCGCATAGAGTAAGCTCCTCTCCTCTTCCTCCTCTTCTCTACCATTATTTATACCTTCTTCTCTTCGCATAGCGTAATTCTCTTGCCTAAGAATGCCACATATGCCCCGTTCCTCTTATTCTTGTAGATAATGTTGGACACTACAAAGTGTCGTATGCTCTTCATCTCCTCTCACAAGTGTCCGGTGGAGCATGTAAGACTTTTGTGCCAAAGCGGCGAAGATGATGTTCCTTCTTCGACGGTCTCCAGAAGAGCGGGGACGGGATGCCATGTCGTCCCGACAACCTATGGAGGAGCACCATATGTGTCGGGCGAAGAAGATGAAGGATGTGATGGCGAGGTGCCATGGTGGTGCCATCAAGAGCATTAGGCGTTGCAGGTGCCATCAACACCATAAATCCATGGAGTTGCAATCGAGAGCATCAGGCTATGGAGGTTCCATCAAGAGAATTAGTCTGTGGAGGTGCCATCAATAGAATCAGGCGGTGGAGGTGCCATCACGAAAACATTCCTCCACCAAACGGCTAGAGTGGAAGGTAGATAGTCAACCTGCCGAAGGTGCCATAAGGAGCAGGCGATGGAGGTGCCATCAAGAGCATCTGGCCGTAGAGGTGCCATCAAGAGCATCACGCTCACCCTGGCTTAGGATCAAAAGAATAGAATAATCCTCCACTAGACGACTTGATGAGTAGAACGTAGATGGTCAAAGTAGCTTCCATTCGTGTCCCTAAAGCTTTCAGTAATTTGTTGTTAGGAGTGCTTGCTCTCTTTCTGTCATGTAATAATATTTACTACTTATCTTTAAATATTGTCTTTGCTCCTTTTGTCTAATGTTTTACTTACACATTGTCTAAGTATCGCTGACGTGCAATATATGTTTACTAATCAAAAGGTGTATGACAGGACCGTTATACTGTATCATCCGGGACGGGATGATGGACTCGTCCAGTTGTCGACCAATTTTCTCATGAAATGAATTGTTTATCCGCCACGTCTCGGGAGGCGCCGACAGAAGTCTAGTTTAAATAGTTTAATTAAAATTTATTTTTCCTTATTTTAAATTTCTAAAGAAAGGAAACTTTTTAAATGTTTATTAAAATAATACAAATTTTGCTTACAGACAACAAATGTGGTTCAATTGAGTAGGGAGAACTATTTTCCAAAACTTAATAAATTTATTATTTTTGGGAAAAGAAAAGCATTTAAAATTGGTTTTATAAAAATCCAAAATCATTTAGCAAACAAAATTTCTCTACAAGACCCTTCTTGCATAAATCAAGGCTTAAGAAAAAGATCTTGTTAAAGAAAATGGTTTTAAAGCATTCTTTCTTGAATATTTCTTTTCCCCTTTCAATTTTTTTATTTTAAACAAATACAAAGCCATAGTGCCAAATGGTTGATAAAGAATCGATTTAAATTTACTTGGTTATGAAAACTAGATTTCTCTCTGCGCCTCCTAGAGCACGGCCATCACACAAAACATTGTAGGACTAAATGCAGAAGTTAAATGCAGTCGATGTTAGTAGAAAGGGCCTAGCGAGCGATATAGGTTGAATACAGAGTCCTATCAATCGAAAGGACGTATCAAGCGAGACACTATTGATGATTACTGAGCAGCTCAGATAACATGCGCAGGAAGATAAAGTTGCATTATGATAGAGTTTGAAAGCAGGTCATCTTATTCTTCTAACGCAAAAAAAGAAAATCCTAAATTTAATTATGAGATTTTGGGATTTCTTCTTCTGTAGATCTATTCCATCCGTAGGGGACCACGAATGGACCATCGAACGACCATGTTGTGATGGCCTCCATGACACACCGCACACCCGTCATCATGATGCGGTTCTGGTCACCATTATCATCGTGGGATGGATCTTGCGGATGATCCAGCTGTTATTATCGTCACAACATGCACTGATGACCTCGCGGACGCTCTGACCGCAAATATGGTCACGGAATGCGCTGATGACCTTGAGGATGACCCGCCTGGCATGATCGTCGCGACATGCGATCATGACCCCGCCCAAGATCCTACCACCGCCCTTGGTGAATCTGTCCTGGCCAGCCCGCTGGTCGTGTGTCTGCAAGAGAAATGAATTCTAGATTAGAAAAAGCAAAGGAGGAAATTAGGAAAACATGATTTGAAGATGGAATTCTATAATAATGGATTAGGGATGGAGTACTTCGGCGCGAGGCGAGCAGATCTGGTAGGACAGGCCGAGTACCGCTTAGGCATAATTGTGTTATGAGTGGACATACGAAGGGCCCTATAGAGAGAAAGCCTGATGAGATCTAGTGTTGGGAACGGAAAGAAGGAGAGCTTGAGATTTAGATCAACTAGTAAAGGGAGCGCGTCGACGTGGGAGGCTGAAGTGAACGTATGGTACCTGCATTATATATTAAACGGGCTAGGTGGATATATAGGGTTAGTTTTATAGGCCACTCCGCGAGAAACCGCAACCAGCCATAGTTTACTTAGCTAGCATCGCTCACGAACAAGAACCATAACACTTCCTCTCCGCGAGAAACCGCGACCGGCCATAGTTTCTTTAGCCAACACGACTCACAAACGGAACCACCGCACGAACACGCCGTGATAAGCCGCTGCCTGCTACAGCCTACACCGACAAATGGGCTGACTCCACTGCCAGACATGCTCTCCGCCGGGAGAACCCACAACAAAGCTACAGTCTACACTGTGATAAGCCTCTCCGCTGCCGAGAACCCGCGGCAAGCCACATTCTTTCTATGATACTAATTGGGGCAAAAGTCATAGCTATCATTGATAATGATGATTTTTATTCTACAACATACAATGAACTACATGGTAAGAACAAACGGAAACATACTAAAAAATATTTTTTTACAAACCTACGACTAAACCTAAAGTACAATGAGAACGTGCATCTCAGCTTGAAGAGGTTCCGCCAATTCACAACGCGTTAACAACGCGTAGCAGCATCGAGATACCATATCTCGTTGTCGTGGGATTTCTTGCCGGCTCAGAAGGCATCAGACGCGATGACCTCGCTCGTCGCCCCACGTCAAGCATCATCGATATCACACATCTCGCTACCATGCGCGTCCTAAACCACGTCAGAGACATCGATCACGCAAACCTCGCTCATCGCTCCGCCTTCCTGTACGACCAGCTTCTGAACATGGCAAACGACTCGCCCTGGCTGGTCCTCACGTTGTCTTCATTTGAAACGTCGTCCAAATCATGTTTCGCCTCGTTCGAGCGACAGTGGCGGCACTACGCTACTATGACACGGAGAAGGCGAAACCCCTCGGAACTGCCGTGGTATTGCCGAAACGATGGCGCCATTTCGTCATCAATAGCCTTTGTAGATGCATTGTACGCGAGAGCGCGTAGCGCATTCGAGCAGAGAGAGTGTCCAAACGCCAACCTCCTCAGCTGCGTGCGCTGGAAAGGAGCCGGTATGCACGTACTAAAAAATGAAAGGCACTATCGTCAGCGTCATGTGAAGAAAAATAAAACAACAAAGACGAAACTTATCATTGTGTCCAGACGACGCGCTTAACGTAGACGGCAATATAAGTCTCCGTTTTCGGCTGTCGCGCTTAACATAGACAGCAAAATAAGCCAACCTAAGGTGAGCACCTACAAAGAAGCTAAACATCTATCCATCAGTAAAAAGGATTTTCGAAAAATAGACAAAACTTAAAATACAGAAAAAACTGGAAAATGTGTTGGAAAGAAGATACCTACCTCCAAATAGTGTGTATGAGGAGCAGCTTAGTACGGACCTATAAGAGCCGTGAAACAAATGGAAAACAAATCTTCAACGTCAATGATACAAAGATAGAATACGTAGAAGAAAATAAGATAAAAAATGGATCTGAACAGTCAGAGACACCTGTCGCGTGAAAACAAACCGAACGTACGCGTCGACGAACTGGCGGAGCAGAACCTACATCAAAACGCAAATGGACAGTCAGCGAGGAACACATAGAAGGAACGGGGAAGAGCTAAAATACTAAAACAGGACTTACCATGTAGCTGGCGAGAGTGATGAGGACCTGTTGTACGCCGCTGCGTGCTGCGCGCCGAGAAAGAACATGATGACTGGGAAGAGTCCTCTCTAGGTCGGCAACGACGAAGAAAGAGGAGGCGATATGGGAGAGAAGAGAGACTATCTAAAACATTGCGCGTCGAGAAAATAGCGATAGTGTTTTTATACTTTAAACGCTACTGCGAAACCTGTAAAAAGAGAAGCGCATATCATGGCGTGAAAAATCATTATCTCACCCGTGATAACCAACCGGCTAGAGCGTGCACTGATAGCTCAGTTATTAACAGAACCCATAGTATGGTTTCGTCGTGAGAATCCATAGATGTTTACGGTCTACGCTACCACCTCGTGTACAAATAGTACGTACAGCGTTGCCAACTCAGTTATAAACGGTACTGACTACATGATCTCGTCGTCGCGAGAATCCGCACATGTGTACGTTCTAGGCTTCACGGTCCTATAGCATACGCTGCCTCAAAGTATGAGTTTACATCGCCATGTGGGCTAGAACGGGTCCGGAGACGCGAGCAAACGCGACCAGCTAGAGTCTACCGCATCACAGTGACTCTGTACGGACCCAGCGTCCGCGGATAACCGCGGACGCCATGGGCTCATGATGCCACGTAGGCTCTGGGAGGGCTCAGTGGTTGCGAGAAATCGCTATCAACATAGGCTCACGATGCCACGATGACTCTCCGTAGGCCCCACAACCCAGCGGCGCGGAGGCGTGTCACACCAAGAACGCATCCTAAGCGCGGTACAACCCGCGTACACTAACGGTGTGCTCATAGAGCATGTGTGGTCCACGTCCAACAACGTAGCGCGCGACACACGTCTGGGCCAAGGAATCTTGCGCCCTGGCCCATAGAGGGCCGCATCCCGGAAGAGCAGGGCTCCGTTGCGACGTCGTCGCATGTCTTTTGCCGCCTCCATCTCAAGACCGAAAATATTTGGAATGACATGGGTAGCAGTTTGAGCCGGAAAAATTTAGCGCTATTATTTACTCCTGATATTTCTGATATGTTCCATATGGAAACATATTTGGTCTATGCATATTATAAATCCCTATTATTGTCTTATTTATATTATGTTTGGAACCATTTAGGTGCCATATATGTTTCCCAAAATGATCATGAAAAACATCCAGTTATAAAATAATATTTACTAAACTTAAATATTTGGTGAAATGTTTTTCCTAAGATCCAAAATGCTTACTTTTATTTTATTTTTTATCCATTTTGTTTATTTGGTTTTGTGCAAAACTATAAACCCTAAATGGGTACTTTATATTCAAAAGCCTCCATCTCTAAAACAATTGGAAATATATTACAATATATATTATATGTCTATTTTAATTTTGAGACTTTCCCCAGAATTTTATAAAAGAGTTTTTGAGTTATTTGAGACCTAAAAGCAATTATGGAAAATAGGAGAGATACCAACCAACTGGGCCGGCCAGCGACCCAGCCAGCCCAGTCTGCACCCCTCTTCCTTCCTCTCTCATTTTCAGCCCAGCCCGACCCAACTCCCATTGCTCTCACCACCATGTGGGCCCCACTAGTCAGGGGAAGTTCATCCCCAACCTCCCGCACACTCTGCTTGCGCACAATTTCGTGGACGCGGTTGTCGCCCTCGCCCCACGTCGCCCACTCTAGCGTGCACACACCTCGATCGAGACCACCCATGTAAAGCCCATATCCCCCTCTCTAGGTTGCCCCTCTCCCGCATCCCCTAGCGCCGGCAGGCTACCTTGATTGCTCACTAGAGAATTCTGCTGCCGCCGCCGTTCTTCGTCATTCTCGGCGAGAACAGACCATCCTTTGCCCTATTTTGGTCTCTTTTTCTTCCCCTTCTTGTTCATCGTCTCATGTCCTCGTATGATTTTATCTACAGCCGAACCAACAAGAACGAGCTCGATCGAGCTCGTTGGTGCCCAATACTACTCCGTTCGCTCCTCTGCGTGTTTGGAAGAAGAGAAGGCCAGCCTCACCATCACCACCACCTTACCCTTGACACGATGCATGACGTCAACTAGTCCATTGTCTCTAGAGGCCTCCCTATCGACGCCTCCTTCCACACCAGAGCCACCACCGTCGTCCCCTTCACCTCCGACAATGTAAGCCGTAAGGTGAGCTTTCCCCCCCCCCCTCTCCGAGTCGTTCGATAGCCCAACGACAACGTAGATTCATTTGAGCCGAGCCGGTGGCTTAGATGCGAGTTGAGGCAAGAGCCTAGTCGCATAGACTGGGCTGTCCATTTTGATGGTCTGATGGCTACTGTTGCTTTGAGTAAAGGGTTAGCGGCCAATAGGAAGCCAAAACCGGGCATTTCTTTTCTGATCAAATCCTTTTTCATTCCAATTTAACAAAAATACTTTAATCTTGCATAATTTATAGATAATAATCTACAAAGCCAAATTTAGTAACAATATATGGTTGGATTGATAAAATTTGTTAAAATAATATTATGAATTAAAATGTGAACTTTGCTTAATCTACAATTTTATAAATTTTAAAATCTATGTTTGAATGTTTTTATTATAAAAATAATCATGTAATCCATAAAATGAAAAATAATATATTTTTGGGATCCTTGAAACAATTATAATATTTTCTCATTGTTAGATTTCAAGGTCGAATATTTTAAATTGAAAAATATTACAAGATTGCCCTTCAAGGTATTATATGGGCATATATTTAATTCTAAAAGTGATTTTTGGGTGATTCTTTTTGTAAAAAACTAATAATTTTATCCTATGTCCAGTATGACCAGAAGGTAAAATTTAAAGTATGTTTACAACAAAAAAGTTAAATATAAAAATAAATCATTTTATACACTATTTTGGACGTAACTATAATTAATGGAATGATTGTAAAATGAAACTTTTTTGCAAAATATTAAATATAGATTACTTTACCCAATAGGACTAAATGATAAGCTTTTCCAACACATTTACACCAAAGGTAAATGCTTGTGACCTAGTGCTTTTATAAGTACTATGTTGCTAATAGAAAATGGTATGGCAGTAAGCCTTTGACCTAGGACTTTATAAAATGGTATCTTGGTTAAAGGAATATTTTAATGAAACATTTATAACATAAGTAAAACCTTTTGCATGCTTAGCATACCATGTTTGTATTGCTTGACTTATGTGTTTGCTTTGCTTGTCTATTCACTACAATATTCGTGCAATATGTAGATTGCCTGAAGAGTAACCATTGTGGTTGTAAGGAGAGTGAATCCAACAACTTCGACTAAGACAAGTTCTCCTACTATTTTCTTATGAACTTGGTTGTTTTCAAAGATTGCATGTGTAGGACTATCTATTGCATTATTCTATGCAATGCGACCCAGATAGGATAGCCACATGTATCTTGACCGCTGAGTAGAAAATAACGTAGGGATTGAATGCTTAGCCATGTTCTAGATTTCGTGGACGGATTCATCTCAAGTTATGTGATGTTGAAAGGATATTTTTTATAATAAAAACAATATAACTCAATGAACCAGGTGAATGACATTGATATTTTGAGGTTGAGTGTCAATCAGGAATCATATCTATGGTTGCACCTCCATGTTTATGGGGGCCATATCTATGATTTGTTAGTGTGTTATCTGCACCCACTTAAAACACTCAGGTTTAAAGAGATTAGAGACGTTCATGTTTAGGAGATTCTATGTACGACCACATGTCAAATGGCTTTATATTGACTGTTAAGTCACGGGACCCTGACCCATCCATGGTAGGGGATATATTTTCCGGGTATCCTCACAGTTCCTCATTGACCAGGGTGGCCCACTTCGGGTTAGAGCTTTGCTTCACGGGTGGCCTAGTCAGGGAGAAAGACGGAGTCCAATCCGGCTATGGGAAGGCCCAGAATACTTACCGACTTAGGCCTTTAATGTTACTTGTAGTTCAATATGTACTCTGTAACCGACTCTTAGTCGTAGCCGAATAGATCTCTCCTGTAAACCCTAAGCCGGATATCTATATAAGCCGTCCTAGGGAGAGCCTTTAGGGCAACACTCTAAACACCTCAATAGTCTACAATCTCAACTCGCACAGGCGAAACCCTTATAACCCATAGTCCGGCTCTGCCGTATTATTGGATTGCTAGCAGGAGTAGAATCCGTCCAAAGCCGGCGGATTCGAACCTGGGTAAACTTGTGTGCTCATCGTCCCGGAACACCGTACGCCTCACACCCCTCTCTTCCGCACGCCTCGAGGAACCCCTCATGGCATACTTTTCCTCAATCCGACGACAGTTGGCGCCCATCGTGGGGCAAGTGAGCTTCGGATCTACGTTTCGAGCGGAATCTGTAAGAATCGGAATCGGCGACACTATCACCATCGGTCGCGTCCTCTATGCCAGCGACGTCCCTCTCATCGTTCTCAACGAGACTTGGATTCTGGCTGGGGAGGCCATGATTGCCTACACAATCATGTCTTTTGGCGAGATTGATGTTTACATCGGTTTCAATGAACCTGCCCAACCCACCCCAACGGTGATGATAGAGGCAGAAAAATCTTCTAGGTCCCTTTTGTCCGTGGAGGCGGCAGAGTTCCAGATCTCAGAAAACCCTAATCCCACCTAGCCCGCACCAGTTGCGAAGATAGTGGAGAAATCCGAGCCTGAAGAAGACCTAGCGGTCCAAGTCGTATCTAGAGTGGATCTCCCTGAAGAAGCCGGATCCCAGATCGACCCACCCGTGGAAGTCGAAATTCAGGAGGAACATATCAACAACACTGATTCCGGCTCTGACGACGCCGGGACAGACAGACCTTTCCTGAGGTATACATTCAGACACATGATACTGCAAGGCAAAAGCGCGGACGCAATCCTCGAGACCATTAAGAGTTTTGACATGGCTGATCGCGAAGGCCACAGGTACCTCAAGAAGCACGCGTCGCACTTCGTCGGATACGTGGGGTCTGTTGGGAATATGCCCTAGAGGCAATCATGAATGATGATATTCCTGTGTATTCATAAGGTTATGGTCCATGTATGAACTGCTGATATGTATCATCGAATATGTGATTTGATTGTGGAACTACATATTCATGTTGTTCATAATAATTGTCCTTGGTCATTGAGGTTGTGCCGGACACACAACTTAGACCAATGTGAAAGTCGGCAGATGACTAGGTTCCACTTGTCATGGGCATGGAGATGCTATTCCGACTTACACGGATTCGGCTAAAGAGTTTAGCGAGTCGGACTGACCCATATTGAGATGCAACGAACAAGTCATCATTTGCATGTCTCAATCAATGTAATCCTTAGACCTGAGGTTATTGCACAATCCGAGTTGAGGATCTTCGACTTAGGTTCTGTCAAACGTTGTTCCGTCACTGGGCAGTTATAAAGGCGGAGTTCGGGTCGACTGAGAATCAAGCTGCGTGATGTGAATAACCAAGACGGGATTTTGCCCCTCCATCCGAAGAGATATTCTCTGGGCCCTCTCGGAAGATATGATTCGGAAAGCATGGCCATGCGTGTCTCGGATTAAGTGTTAACCGAGGCAACCGACTAAGAGTTAGTCGGATGAATCACTTATCTCGGATCGAGAAAGAGAGTGGGACTATTTAAGGGATGACGATCATTCACCTATAGTCCGACAAGGTATATCGTGAGGCAAAAGGGACTCAGACGAAAGTCACATTGGAAGGTATGTCGTCATGACTTATTGGTACTTGGGAGTTGGCACGTTCTGCTAGGAGCCGCTACCAACTGATCGATCACGAGTGAGACTCGGAATCGTGTCCGGGTTACCATGAGCCTGTCGGGTCACACACTTAAGAGCGGGAGCAAGTTTGGATTAGACCCAAACAGGAAACCTATTTGGGTTGGACCCAAATAGAGACATGGACTTAGTCAGCAAGTGAGACTTGTAGTGGCTAATATAGGCCTTTTAGTGAATGGGCCACAAGTGAGTGGAGCCCACTTTCACTCCCTATATAAGCTGGGGCATAGGTGCTTAGAGCACAAGGTTAGGTCACTCCATGTGTTGGAAACCCTAGCCCCAGTCCGTCCTGTCGCCGTCGTACCGGACCTAGCAGTCCATCGCCGGCGCTCCTCCTCGTACGTGTGGATACCGGCGGAGGTGCTGTACATTCAGCACTTCGACGATCGTGAAGAAAGTACGGATCATGGATCGTGGAACCGGAACGGATCGCGAGGACTGCACTACATCAAGCGACGTGCTTCATCAATTCCGCAACTGCGCGTCTAGTGGTAATCCTCGTGGCCTTCTACCTGAGTTGGATCTTGGGATCACCGCGTAGGGAAAAAGTTTTGTTTATCTCTACGTGGCCCAACAGTGGTATCAGAGTGTTAGCTTCTGGTTTTAGGCTCGAGATCGCGCATATGTGATATGCAGTTGGCGTTAGATTGGATCTAATTGTAGTTTTGGTGGTCGACCTATGAGATAGATCGGTTTTGTACAAAGTTGATTGGATCAACTGTACTCGGGGGAATGGATGATCTGGTTTCCGTGATCTAACTGCTAAGGTCGTGGAACGACATACCCCTACCGGTCGGTTTCCGCCATCGGGGTAGACTGTGACACGTAAACCCGGATGCGGTGATCAAAGATCAAAGGGTTTCGTTGAATCGGAGTCCAGATCGGATTTGGGTAAAGTTGTTTTATCCGATGATGAAATCCATGTCCGGAATGCAGATGAATTCTGTGTTTTCTGGAAAAATCGTCGGGCGCTGCCCGCACCCGCGAGGGGCGCTGCCCCTTCGATCCCCGCCCGCTATCCGGCTAGCGGGACCGCCAGCTTCGCCCTGTCGTAGCGCCTTAGATGTCGTTGCGAGTTTCACAACGCCGGTAGATATTGTATCTATGCATAACTTGTTTTTGCAGGATGATGTTGTGAATGGTATGGCTTATGTGCATGTGATGTGTGTAATCCATACGTGATCTGCGTATCAAGGTTTTTTGTCAGCCGGGTGGAGCCTAGGTGTTGTCATCTTATTGTATAACGGCCTGCGCGTCGGATTCTCTGTGTAATTTGCATTACTAGCTAGTGTAGCTGTTTGGAGAATCCGGATGGCATGCAAGTCGGTGTACAAGTCGGCTACATGGTGTAAGATGGCACGTGACAAGAGTTGACACGAGTCGGATTACAGGCTTTATGGAGCCATACCATTTCACATTATAATTGCTTTTATTTTGTGTTATTGTTATGTCTCTGTTTTACCTCTATTAGATAGTTGGTAGAATATAATCCCTCAAAGAAGGTCTAGTCAGTTTCCCCGCCAGTGCTGCACCATCACAAGTCGGACATTTTTGGTAGTGGGCTCATAAAATTGAGGTGCTATCAATTCTTTCCGACTAGGTGGGTTCGAGTCAGACTCTTACAACGGAAACACTTGGTAATCAGACAGGTCTATCACAACGGTTGTGGGACTTGGGGAAAAGTCGGATGGGAGCCGGGGCATGTGATGCCACACATCCAACAGGAGTCGTATGAGATACGATTAACAAGGAGTTGTCTACCTAGATCACTTGACGGCTAGCGGTGATGCTAAAGCTCACTAGTCGACTTGCTTATTTAGGGTCCCTGGATCACTAAGTAACCATCGGAGGGGTGTTGGTTCTAGTGGGAGCATAAATATTAAAGTGTTTAATATGCTTGCTCTTTTATGGATACATGTCTTAAGTGTTTTGCATATTTTCTATTGTAGATCAATGGCACCTAGCAGTCTTCCTCAGATTTCCGGTTTTGCTTTGAGAACCATCTTAGAGAAAGATAAGCTGAATGGAACTAATTTCACGAACTGGTATCGTAATCTGAGAATTGTTCTCAAACAAGAAAAAGGGATCGTGTCCTAGACAACCCACTTCCAGCTGAGCCGGATGAGAATGTGACTATCGCAGCCACCAATGCCTACCGTCGGATTTGTGATGAATCCACGGAGATTAGCTGTCTTATGCTTGCTCACATGGAACCGGACTTGCAGCAACAGTTCGAGAATGTTGAGGCCTATGATATGATCGAAAGCCTCAAAAGTATGTTCCAGGCTCAGGCAAAGACTGAGAGGTATCAAGTCTCTAAGGCTTTGTTGAGCTGCAAGCTTAAGGATGGCGATCCACTGAGTCTGCATGTGATCAAGATGGTTGGTCATGTGCAGTCTCTGGAAAGGCTTGGCTACCCCATTAGCGAAGAGTTCGCTACGGACATAATTCTGAACTCTCTTCCTAGTGCGTATGGTCAGTTCATATCGAACTACCACATGCATGGTATGGATAAGAAGCTCACTGAATTACATAGGATGCTCAAGCAGGCTGAGGCGGATCTCAAGAAAGGTGCCAGTCAAGTGTTGATGGTACAAAACAAGGCTAAATTCAAGAAGAGTTCTTGGACTAAGAAGAAGAAGGCAAAGTCAGGAGGTAAGGCGGAGGACCCAGTCCAAAGCGCTTCCTCGGGGACTAAGCCATCTCCTACATCCGGATCCACTTGCTTCTACTGCAGGTCGGATGGCTACTGGAAGAGGAATTGCAGCAAGTATCTGGCTGATAAAGCCAAGAGCGGAGGTGTGACTTCCGGCTCAGGTACGCTTGTTTGGAATGTTATAGACATTTATCTTGCTGATGCACCTGGTAGTTCTTGGGTATATGATACCGGATCAGTCATTCACATCTGCAACTCGTTGTAGGGACTGGTAAGAACTAGGAGCGTTGCAAGATGCGAGGTTGACATTAGAGTCGGAAACAAAGCGAGAGTCGCTGCGTTGGAAGTCGGCACAATGCAACTTCATTTACCTTCTGGATTCATAATGGAGCTAAATAATTGTTATTATGTTCCAGTGCTTAGCCGAAACATCATTTCTGCTCTCATGTTTGATGAGACAGTGCTATGAGTCGAATATTAAGAATAATGGTTGTTCTTTATATTTGAATGATATGTTTCATGGCTTTGCGCCCGTCCAGGACGGGTTATTTATTTTGAATCTTGATAGTGAATCTGTCTATAACATAAATGTGAAAAGGTTAAAACCAAATGATCTGAATATGACTTACTTTTGGCATTGTCGGCTTGGTCATATAAGTTGGAAACGCGTGAAGAAGCTCCATGATGATGGACTCCTAACTTCATTCGACTTAGAGTCGTTTGAGACATGCAAATCCTGCCTTCTCGGCAAGATGACCAAGACACCTTTTGAAAAGACTTGTGAAAGGGCGTCCGACTTATTGGGACTAGTACATAGTGATGTAGCCCAATGAGCACGACAGCCAGAGGTGGTTATGAGTACTTCATTACCTTCACTGATGATTTGAGTAGGTATGGATATATCTACTTGATGAAACATAAGTCGGAAGCCTTTGAAAAGTTCAAGGAATTCCAGAATGAGGTACAAAATCAACTTGGCAAGAAAATAAAGTTTCGTCGGTCGGACCGAGGAGGCGAGTACATGATCCATGAGTTTGATGATCATCTAAAGAGTTGTGGAATAGTTCTCCATCTCACTCCTCCAAGAACGCCGCAGAGAAACAGTGTGTCGGAAAGGAGGAATCGGACCTTGTTGGACATGGTACGATCAATGATGAGTCGGACAGATCTGCCTTTATCATTTTGGGGTTATTGTCTAGAAACTGCAGCGTTCACACTAAACAGAGTACCATCAAAGTCGGTAGAGAAGACACCACATGAGATGTGGACTGGCAAGAAGCCGAGTTTGTCTTTTCTTACGATTTGGGGTTGTGAAGCTTTTGTCAAGCGACTTCAGTCGGACAAACTTACAACTAAGTCGGATAAGTGTATTTTCATGGGGTATCCGAGGGAAACCTTGGGTTACTACTTCTACAACCGAGAAGAGGGCAAAGTGTTTGTCGCTCGAAACGGTGTCTTCCTTGAGAAAGAGTTTCTCAGACGGGGAGTCAGTGGGAGTACAGTGCATCTCGAAGAAATTCGAGAGATACCGGCTAGCAGCGAGTCGGCAAAAGCCTTAGAGGTTGAGCCGAACGTGGTACCTGAGCCAGAAACTGCACCGACACTGCGAAGATCAGCTAGATTGCAAAGTGTTTGTGATGTGATGCTGTTGGACAGTGATGAGCCGACAACTTATTCGAAAGCAATGGTGAGTTCTGATTCCGAGTCATGGCTTGGAGCCATGAGATCCGAATTAAAGTCCATGGATGAAAATCAAGTTTGGAACTTGGTTGATCTGCTAGACGGTGCAAGACCCGTTGAGTGCAAATGGGTCTTTAAGAAGAAAACTGATATGGATGGAAATGTTTCTATCTATAAAGCACAGCTTGTCGCGAAGGGGTTCTGACAAGTTCAAGGAGTTGACTACGATGAGACTTTCTCTCCTATAGCGATGCTTAAATCAGTTCGGATCATGTTAGCTATAGCAGCCTATTTCGACTATGAGATATGGCAGATGGATGTCAAGACGGCTTTCCTTAATGGAAATTTAACCGAGGACGTGTATATGATACAGCCCGAGGGTTTTGTCGATCCGGCTAATGCTGACAAGGTATGCAAGCTTCGGAAATCCATTTATGGGTTGAAGCAAGCATCTCGGAGTTGGAACATTCGCTTTGATGAGGTAGTCAAATCGTTTGGCTTCATCAAGAGCGATCATGATTCTTGTTTATACAAGAAGTTTAGTGGGAGCAAAGTAAACTTTCTGATCTTGTATGTGGATGACATATTATTGATTGGAAATGATGTCTAGATGTTGCAAGAGACCAAGGAATCATTGGAAAAGAGTTTTTCAATGAAAGACTTGGGTGAGGCGACTTACATACTAGGAATCCGGATCTATAGAGATAGATCAAAGCGGCTCATTGGATTGAGTCAGAGTACATATTTGGACAAAGTGTTGAAGAAGTTCAACATGGAATCGTCTAAGAAGGGGTTCTTACTGATGTCCCATGGCGTAAAACTTAGCAAGACTCAGTGTCCTTCGACAACTGATGAGCGAAGTCGGATGAGTGCGATTCCATATGCTTCTGCAATCGAATCCATCATGTACGCTATGATTTGTACTAGGCCAGATGTTTCATATGCTCTAAGTGTTGTGAGCAGATACCAAGCTGACCCTGGAGAGATCCACTGGGCAGCGGCTAAAAATATCCTCAAGTACTTGAGAAGGACTAAGGATATGTTCCTGGTTTATGGAGGTGAGGATGAACTCAGTGTAAAGGGTTACACGGATGCTCGTTATCTCACTGACTCGGATGATTCTCGTTCGCAATTCGGATATGTGTTTGTGATAAACGGAGGGGCTGTGAGCTGGAAAAGTTCCAAGCAAGAGACGGTGTCTGCGTCTACGACAGAGGCTGAGTATATTGCTGCCTCGGAGGCGGCAAAGGAAGCCGTTTGGATGATGAATTTCCTCATGGATCTTGGTGTGGTTCAGGGCTCGTCCAATCCGTTAGACGTGTATTGTGACAACAATGGTGCTATTGCACAAGCCAAGGAACCTAGACAACACTAGAAGAACAAACATATACTCATGTGGTACCACCTTATTCGCCAGTTCGTGGATCAAGGTGATATCAAGTTATGCAAGGTACACACGGATGCAAACATTGCGGATCCGTTGACAAAGCCACTTCCACAGCCGAAGCATGAGGTGCACCTGAGAGCAATGGGCATCAGATGCCTGGACATGTGATGTCGGAAGATTGACTCTAGTGCAAGTAGGAGACTGTTGGGAATATGCCCTAGAGGCAATCATGAATGATGATATTCCTGTGTATTCATAAGGTTATGGTCCATGTATGAACTGCTGATATGTATCATCGAATATGTGATTTGATTGTGGAACTACATATTCATGTTGTTCATACTAATTGTCCTTGGTCATTGAGGTTGTGCCAGACACACAACTTAGACCAATGTGAAAGTCGGCAGATGACTAGGTTCCACTTGTCATGGGCATGGAGATGCTATTCCGACTTACACAGATTCGGCTAAAGAGTTTAGCAAGTCAGACTGACCCATATTGAGATGCAACGAACAAGTCGTCATTTGCATGTCTCAATCAATGTAATCCTTAGACCTGAGGTTATTGCACAATCCGAGTTGAGGATCTCCGACTTAGGTTCTGTCAAACATTGTTCCGTCACTGGGCAGTTATAAAGGCGGAGTTCGGGTCGACTGAGAATCAAGTTGCGTGATGTGAATAACCAAGACGGGATTTTGCCCCTCCATCCGGAGAGATATTCTCTGGGCCCTCTCGGAAGATATGATTCGGAAAGCATTGCCATGCGCGTCTCGGATTAAGTGTTAACCGAGGCAACCGACTAAGAGTTAGTCGGATGAATCACTTATCTTGGATCGAGAAAGAGAGTCAGACTATTTAAGGGATGACGATCATTCGCCTATAGTCCGACAAGGTATATCGTGAGGCAAAAGGGACTCAGACGAAAGTCACATTGAAAGGTATGTCGTCATGACTTATTGGTACTTGGGAGTTGGCACGTTCTGCTAGGAGCCGCTACCAACTGATCGATCACGAGTGAGACTCGGAATCGTGTCCGGGTTACCATGAGCCTGTCAGGTCACACACTTAAGAGCGGGAGCAAGTTTGGGTTAGACCCAAACAGGAAACCTATTTGGGTTGGACCCAAATAGAGACATGGACTTAGTCAGCAAGTGAGACTTGTAGTGGCTAATATAGGCCTTTTAGTGAATGGGCCACAAGTGAGTGGAGCCCACTTTCACTCCCTATATAAGCTAGGGCACAGGTGCTTAGAGCACAAGGTTAGGTCACTCCATGTATTGGAAACCCTAGCCCCAGTCCGTCCTGTCGCCGCCGTACCGGACCTAGCAGTCCATCGCCGGCGCTCCTCCTCGTACGTGTGGATACCGGCGGAGGTGATGTACGTTCAGCACTTCGACGATCATGAAGAAAGTATGGATCGTGGATCGTGGAACCGGAACGGATCGCGAGGACTGCACTACATCAAGCGACGTGCTTCATCAATTCCGCAACTGCGCGTCTAGTGGTAATCCTCGTGGCCTTCTACCTGAGTTGGATCTTGGGATCACCGCGTAGGTAAAAAGTTTTGTTTATCTCTATGTGGCCCAACAGGATCCGAATCCGGCTCTGCCGATGCTGGAGAAAACACCGACTCTATGCTGGAGGCAATTGGAACAAACGCCGACGTACCCGCATCCTCGGATGAATCGATGACGTCGGCAGATTTCCGAAAGTTCTCCGAGGAATATGAAGAGGAGTACAACTCTAAAGCTATAGAGGAAGGAGAAGCCATGGATGAAGGATCCGAGGAACACTCTCCCAAAGCGCAGGATGACATGGACGTAGGAGATAATCCCGAGGTCCAGATGTCCGAAAGTACCAATCAGAGCTTGACTCCGAGAAACGGACCCAAAGCCGTCTTTGCAACCGGCGCTGCCAAGAAGGCAAAGAAGAGGAACAAGAAGAACAAGACCCCGGCAAAAGACCCTCTAAAAGAGGAGGTGATTGCCGAGGAATACGAAGAAGACTCGGATGGAGCACTTATTCCAGAAGAGCCGAAAAAAGAAGAATCGGTGGATGGACACGTGATCACCGAAGGTGCGTGTAAACTCATCGATGCTGCATTAACCACACCTATCCCTACAGCTGCAGAACTTACTGCTGAAGAGCTGGACGAAAGGGCCCAAGCCCTAGAAGCGCGTCGTCAACAACTCCTAGATGAAGCCAAAAACATCGAGGGGGAGAAGAAACGCATGGCAACTAAGGACTACATGTCTCGGTTGCATCAGAAGACACGGAAGCGTCACACCGATGACGGCCAATTCCCACATGTCTGTGCCGTCCTTTTTGGAGATGAGATGGGGAAACCACGGAAAGATAGCAAAGGAGATTGGGTATACCCAACCCTAGTACAGAATACCGTGGCGGCCCGAGAAATTCTATCGGCTAATCCAGGACCGGAGGAGATCCGTTTGGGTATCAAACTACTCAACAAGGGACTGGAGCAGCAAAAGGTCGCCCTGTCCGGAAGTCAAAAACTGGTCTCGGATTCCGACCAATGTCGCACAGATCCGGCATGGGCTGACGTAAGACCCCAGCATGTCCGGGAGCAGTATCATCGCCCCAAACGCCGGGAAGACAATTATTCAAGAACCAGATCGTCAGGACAGCATCATAGAACTACGTGTAACTGGAGCAACGTCGCCCCAGGGGCCAAAAAAGAGGCCATTGATGCACTGACCCCGAGGAACCCTCCCCGGCTAGAGTCTAACGATCGAAGGGGAGAAGATAAAGAGAAACGTCGGGAGGAGGATCGTCAGAAAATGCCACCTCCTAGACATGCAAGCCATCCGGCTGACCCTCATCGTAGTGGGAATGACGGACGAAGGAACGACGGAAGCCATGCTGGCACAAGCCGGCAGGGGGCTCGTCGTAGTCAAGATCCTCCCCGGAACCGGAATAATGACGCTCCGGACGGAGACCGGCGATCAGCCGGAAACAATTCAGCCGCCCCACCCTCTCCACCAAGCAGTCATCACAACGGCTCCCAAGGGGGATAAGGAGGACGACGTGGCGGAGGAGGTGGTGGCAGAAGCCGAAGTCTGGCTCCACGGCACCGCAGCCACAGCCGACATTCGGGACGATCTCTATCCCCGAACGACGCAAGGCACATGATCAATTCCAACATAGAGGCGCGACGCTATGAAAACGATGATATCTACATGGGCCCAAAGTGCTTCGGACCACGCATCAGAGCTACAAGATTCTCGGAAGGATTTGCTATCTCAAGGCACATCCAAGCCTACGATGGCATTGCTCGGCCAGATACTTGGCTACAGGATTTTTTCCAAGCTTGCTGCATCGCCAAAGGCGGAAACAGCCTGGTCGCAACCCGATATCTCCCACTTATGTTGCGGAAGACGGCGTGATCATGGCTCAATGAACTTCCGGAGAACACCATCCATAACTGGTATGACATGCAAAGTGCGTTCTTTCGGAATTTCGAAGGCACATATCAGAGGCCCTGTTCGGTCGGAGACCTACAAGGTTGCACCCAGAAAAGTCGGAGAAACTTGCCGGGATTATCTCGGACGATGGATCGACACCAAGAACTCCTGTGAAGGAGTAAACGATCAAATCGCGATTGAAGCTTTCATCGTAGGGCTCCCAATTGGTCTACTACGTCACCGCTTGAAGTGTGACAAGGTCACTGATTTGGGAGAGATGATAGAAGTAGCGAGCAAGTATGCAGATGCTGAAGACGATGCAGAAGGATTACTCAACGTCCTAGCTGTGCCTCAGTCGGCAAGACAACCAAAGCAACAAGCTCAGAAGCGCAAAAATACCCCGGAAGAAAAACCCAACGCGGAAACAGCGGTGGTTACTACTGTTTCCGGGTCTGGAGGATGAGGAGGACGCGGCGGAGGCCGCGGGCGTGGCCGTGGGACTTCAAGGGTCCAAGGTAGAGGAGAACAGCAACCAGACAAAACCTATTCTTGGGCCGACATTGCCAATAACCCATGTGTGCATCGCCTAGACGCCAATGGGGGCTCATCCCACACCAACGCTGAATGTCGTTTCAATGACAACATAAAAAGAGATGACACCACGGGCTACAAAGCTAAGCGGAAGAAGGGAAAGAAAAATCCCGAAAAAGACAAGGAGACCAAGGAAGATTCCGACATGGAGGAAGCTGATGCTTCAAATCCCAAGCCGGAAGGGAAGAAGACTTTTCCCACCAAGAAGGACACTTACGTCACTTTCCTCGGATCTCAACCAGCAAAGGTCAAGAAAGCAGTTCTCCACGAGCTCAATGCAACAGTTCCGGCTGTCCCTCAATATCTGGACTGGTCGGAAGTGGCAATCACATTTGACCGCGCTGATCATCCGCCTAAGTTCACAGGCGAGGAAAATACGCCTTAATCGTCAACCCACTTATTGATGGTTATGGTTTCTCCAAGACCCTCATAGACGGTGGTAGCAGCATCAATATTCTCTATGTCGAAACGCTATGCCGGATGAAGATCTCGGAGACCCAGCTGAACCATAGCTCTGTGATCTTTCACGGAGTTGTCCCAGGAAGACAAGCTAATTCCCTAGGAGAGATTACTTTGGATGTTACCTTTGGAACTCCAAAGAACTATCGGACGGAGGCACTTTCCTTCGAAGTGGTCCCGTTCAAGAGCGCATACCACGCTATATTCGGACGTCCGGCTTACTGGGCTTTTATGGCTCGTCCGTGTTACATTTACAATATGATGAAAATTCCAGGTCGCAACGGCGTGATCACCATCAGGGGAGACCCGAAGAAAGCACGAGAGTGTGAGGATGGAAATTCCACCTTTGCCGAAGCCGTGCTGCACGCCCAAGAGTACCAGGAGATCAAGAAGAGCATAGATCCGTCCAAGATGCCCGCAACGAACAAGGAGGTGACAAAGCCAAATCCGGAGTTCAAGGCATCGGAAGAGATGAAGAAAGCGCCGTTGAAGGATGATGACCCCTCCAAGGTGACCCAGATAGGCGTAGGCCTAAGTAGCGCATAGGAAAGCGCGCTCGTCAAGTTCCTCCAAGCAAATTAAGATATCTTCACATGGCAGCCATCTGACATGACCGAAGTACCTAGGGAACTTGCCGAGAACTCTCTAAATGTAAACCCGAACGCTAAACCCGTCAAACAGTCCCTACGACGGTTTGGCGATGAAAAGCGTAAGGCAATAGCTAAAAAACTAGCACGGCTCGAGTTAGCCGGATTCATAGAAGAGGTCATCTACACTGAGTGGTCGGCCAGTCCTGTAATGGTCCCTAAAAGGACACCACTGATTTAAGGATGTGTGTTGATTATACTGCCTTGAACAAGGCTTGTCCAAAAGATCTGTTCGCTCTGCCTAGAATTGATCAAGTTATCGATTCTACGGCAGACTCGGAACTCCTCTGTTTTCTCGACGCATATTTCGGTTATCACCAAATCCGGATGAAGGAATCTAACAAAATCAAAACTTCATTCATAACCCCCTTCAGAACCTTCAGTTTTGTTATGATGCCCTTCGGGCTGAAGAACGCAGGAGCTACGTACCAGCACACGATGCAGCGTTGTCTCCATGACCAACTCGGACGCAATGTACATGCATATGTGGATGATATCGCGGTAATGTCCAAAAAGAAGGAAACATTGATTTCCGACTTGGAGGAAACATTTGCCAATCTACGAAAATACAACATCATGCTTAAACCGAAGAAATGCTTCTTTGGAATACCAGCCGGAAAATTGTTAGGTTTCATCGTGTCTCAAAGAGGCTTAGAGGTGAACCGAGACAAAATCAAGGCTATACTCAACATTTCCAGGCCAACTCGCCTGAAGGATGTACAAAGATTAACTGTTGCATCGCTGCGGTTAGTCGATTTGTAAGCCGGCTTGGTGAAAGAGCCGCACCATTATATGAACTCTTGAAAAAGACCAAGGATTTTGTTTGGACTGACGAAGCTGAAGCTGCACTACAAGATCTGAAGAGAGTACTCTCATCTGCTCATATCCTTGCAGCGCCGGAACCTAAGAAACCGATGCTGCTCTACCTTGCTACGACAAATAAGGTCGTTAGTATCGTCATGGTAGTGGAGAGACCAGAGGAAAATCAGGAACACCTGGTGCAGCGTCCGACTTACTTTGTCAGCGAGGTCCTGACAGAATCAAAACAGCGGTATCCGCACTATCAAAAGTTGGCTTACGGTGTTTTTCTAGCATCTCGTAAGTTATGGCACTACTTTCAGGAGCATCCAATTACCGTGGTGAGCACAGCTCCCATGAGAGACATAATCAACAACAGTGACGCCACAGGACGCGTCGCCAAATGGGGCATAGAGCTTTCAGCTTTTGATATTGAGTATAAACCTCGGACAGCAATCAAATCCCAGATTCTTGCTGAATTTGTCGCTGATTGGACAAAGACGAAGGAGAACATGATCCTCCCTGAGTCGTAATATTGGATCCTCTTTTTCGATGGGTCTAAGGCTTGAGGGGGATCGGGGGCTGGCGTGGTGCTCAAATCACCCCAAGGAGATAAACTTTTATACGTATTGCAGATCCACTTCACAGCGACAAACAATATTGCCAAGTATGAAGCGCTGCTGCATGGAATCCGGATTGCTAAGGATATTGGCATCCGACGTTTGATGTGTTACGAAGATTCGGATCTTGTTGCTCAACAAGTGTCGGATATTTGTAATGCAAATAAACACATGGCAGCATATAAAGCTGTCGTGGATGATCTATCTAAATCGTTCGAAGGGTTCGAAGTTTAACACATCCCTCGAGCAGAAAATGAGGAAGCAGACGCACTATCTCGGATAGGTTCTGCGAGGAAAGAGGTCCCGGATGACGCTTTTTAGAGCACCTCAAAGTTCCCTCAATAAAAGAAGTAGATGAGGAATATCGGACCAAATCCGACTCACTTTTGATAGCAGTTCTGGCTGTAATTCCCAGCTGGACTCAACCCTACCTCGATTATTTGGTAGATGGCAAATTACCAGAAGACGAGGTGCTGAGCCGGCAGATTATCCGACGAGCAAAATCCTATACTATTGTTAAATGTGAGCTCCATAAACGGAGTGTTTCTGGGGGTTTTCAACGCTGCGTATCTCCGGAAGAAGGAGTGGAAATCTTAAGAAAAATCCATGAAGGCGAGTGTGGTCACCACGCTGCAGCCAAATCTTTAGTGGAAAAAGCTTTTAGACACAGATTTTTCTGGCTAACAGCTCAGGCAGATGCCGAACGATTAGCCAAGACGTGCAAAGGCTGCCAAAAGTACGCCAAGCAAGCTCATGTTCCAGCTGATCAGCTGCGAACAATACCTATCACATGGCCTTTTGCGGTCTGGGGGCTTGATATGGTAGGACCATTTAAACGAGCTCCAAGTGGATTTACTCACCTCTTAGTGATGGTGGATAAATTCACCAAATGGATTGAGGCTAAACCTATCACTAGCTGTGATGGAGCAACAGCCAAAAGATTTGTCGAGGATGTTATAATCCGGTATGGTTATCCGCATAGCATTATCACGGACAATGGGAGTAACTTCTCTATGGGAGAATTGGCTGAATTCTGCAACGAGCAAAATTCCGGCTTAATATTGCGTCAGTCGCACATCCACAGGCTAACGGACAAGTCGAAAGAGCAAATGGTTTAATCCTACAAGGCCTAAAACTGAGACTCGAAGCACCACTATGACGTGCTGCGGGGGCTTGGGCAGAAGAATTACCCTCTGTAATTTGGAGTTTACGAACAACTCCAAACATGTCAACAGGATACACGCCTTTCTTCTTGGTTTATGGCGCAGAAGCAGTTCTTCCTAGTGATTTGATTCATACCTCTCCTAGAGTGGCCGCTTATATTGAAGAGGATGCCGAGGTTTCTTGACAAAAAGATCTCGACCTGGTCAAAGAAGTTCGCGTCGTTGCTGAAATGAGATCTACAGCCTATCAGCAGAAGTTACACAAGTATCATAGTCAGAGAGTCTGAAATAGATCTTTCAATAAAGGTGATTTGGTTCTCTGGCTTGTGCAACAAAGAAAGCACAAACTTTCCCCAGTATGAGAAGGGCCCTTTTTAGTTAGTCAAGTATTACACAATGGATCGTACTACTTAACTGACATGACGCCAGTCAAAGAAAGACCTGCTACTAAGAAGAGAAAGAGAGCTGGAGGCAGTACAAATCCGGATGAGTTAGACAGACCATGGAATATTGCTCAGCTACGTCCCTTTTATTCTTAGTTTATCCTTCTTTATAATCATATATATGTACATGTTCTGTGAGAAATAAAAGTTTTGGTTGCCTCAAGATTTTTCGGAGAAGTTTTTACCATATTATTTCCGAATGATCATGTCATAGTCGAAAATCCCAGAATGCTTGAAAGTACTTTATGCTCATGTTCGTTCTGGTTTAGATTTCTGATTCTAAAATTGCTACCTTTGGGTATAACTCTAAAAAAATCTAGTCTTTACTTTGGTTATTTGTCTGATTGCTAGATGCGGGCATTTTTCGAGTAGTGAATTGTTGGTACTGGAAGCCGGCTTTGTTTTCGAGTTTAAACTGGTTTAGCAATTGAGCTCCGTTGCTCGGCAAAGTTTCCGGCGGAAGGTTTAGCCGGCTCACGAAAGGGATGAGGCAGAAAGCCAGATAAACGATAAGTATAGATGAAAAAATGCAAGTGCTTATGTAAACATTTCAGGCACACAAAAAAAACTCAAAGCCAAAAAGTGCTGAATAGATCAAAAGCTTAGCACTAGCAAAGTTAAAATACTGCATATTTACAGACGCATCATGTTTTTCCGGAATAATACAAAAATTTCTGATCTATGATGCAGGAGGAGATGCAGGAGCTGCCGGCTCGCTGGATACGTCGCCTTGATATCTTTTCGAGATGTCCGCATCCGAGGTGGTGCGTTCATCGTCAGAAATTTCTGCTGTTTCTTCTGGAGGCGGAGGCGGAGTGTCCACGTGGTTGAAGAATGGAGTATCGTAGCTGGTTAAGTCAGCTACATGACACCCATATCCGGCACAGGAGTCTATAATGGCCTTAATGTCCTGCTCCTGGCCATCTTCATCCACTGTAGAGTACCCTCTGGTCACTTGCCATATCTCCATATTTCCATGGTGGCTCATGACCATGGTAAGAGCGTTCTGCGCTGCTAATCGCGCGTAGGACATGTTCCAATCCTAGACGAGCTGCGACATCTCCTTTGCCTTGTCCCGCACCTGAAAATCCGACATGTTGTGCATGTCCGGAATCTTGAGAGCTTCGCCGATGTCCTCAAGGGATTGGCGGAAGTCATGAAGCAGGTCGCCGACTTGGGTAAGCCGGTGGGCGCAGGGCTCGGTGGAAGAAGAGTCTGTCAAGGTCAGAGGACCTATATACAAAATAAGTTAAGAAATATCCGACATTGAAAAAAGTCGAAGAAAAAGATAAGTCAGACAGATGGAACGTACCGAAAATGACCTCGTCAATTTTGGTCTTCTCCTCCCGGAGACTCTGGAGTTCAGCCCGGAGCGCCTGGGAAAGGTCTCTCTCTCTGTTAAGCTCATTCTTGAGGTCCGAGATTGTTTTATTTTGAGCAGCAATCTTGCGATCACGCTCATCAGTGGCCATGGAGGAGGATTCAAGGATTTGAGCAATGCTCTTTTCATGATCCGCCTTGAGCTTATCCAGCTCTTGACGAAGCTCCTTGTTCTCCACCACCAGGGTTTTGAGGTTCTCGGCCTCTTCGATCATGACGCAGGATTGTTTCACCAGCGCTGTAAGTCAAAAAGAACAACAGTTCAGAAAAATCGACATTGAAAATAACAAAGGCAAGGTTTGAGTCTCGGAATGTTTACCTTCGGCCTCATCCTTAGCAACTTTAAGTTCAGCATTTTTAAGCCGGAGAGCTTTGATCTCTCTCTGCTTATCGCAGACATTCTTTAGTAAATCCTGGTTATAGGAACATACTTTCTGTAAGTCAGAATACCCAAAGTCAAAAAGCTACTTAAGACTTGGGCTAATATTTTTGCTAATATCAGCACGAGCCTTGGGGGCTACACTAGTTCGTTCTTTGGCATCCTAATGAAGCATAAACCCGGATTATATATCCTACTTCATGCTTGGGGGCTAGAGGATATGATATAAAATAATGGAAAAAACAGGAGTTGGAATTCCGACTTACATATTATTCGCGGGTGAGTTTATCCAAACCCGCGTGCACTTCAGCGGCCACCTTTTCGGCGAGAGTCAGAGGAATCACTAGGGCTATTGGAAGCTCACCAATCCTAATCCTCTCGTCGCGAAGACGCACCTAGGTGAGAAGGTCAGAGAACTTGACGTCCTCTGCTTCTTGCGCTTCTTCTTCGGCAGATAAAGTACTTTTCTCCAGACATTGCCTGGCGAGCCGCTGGATTTCTTCAGCAGATTTCCGAGACAGGCCAAACTTGGCAAGTCCCAGATTGCTGATAAGGTTTTCGGTGAAGGTTTCTGCCGAGGGATCATTACCCAAAGAGGGTTCACCCTTATCTAGATCTGACTCACCCATGGTGACGTTAGTGTGCGATTCAAGGATCGCGGGCTCTGTTGAAGGAGCCGGATCTTCTACAACGACCGGGGAAGGAATGGACGCCGACGTTGTAGAAGGTTGAGGGGTAGGAGTCGGAGGAGCTATGGCAGGGGAAGCTATGGTGAGCTTCGTCTATCGCAGGGGCTTCAAAGAAATTCCCTTCCCCTTGCCCTTGATGAGCGGTTTTGCTCTGAGAATGTAGTAAAGTCGGAAACGTTACATCTCGGAAAGAAATTTGAGTAAAGTACAAAGGCAGAAGTTGTGACTGAAAGTTACCTCTTCACAACAGGCACCTCCTTTGTGCCAACAACCACTGTCGGAGCTTTGCGCTTCTTGAGCGCAAGGTCCGGCAATGGGACCACCTCTGTCTCCTGAGAAAGCTCAGGAGGATATCCTTCAAGCGGAGCAAGTTCTGACTCGGGGAGGTCGGCAAGCTGAAAATAAGAAAACATATCAGTATTGCAGTATAACTCGAAGATTGAAACATATAAAAAGTGTACTGATGGAAGCTTACCAACACTACGGGATTTTTCGCCGTATGCATATCCAGAGAAACCTCTAGGATTCTCCTCTCAATCCGCCCCCGGATTAGCCACTTGATCTGGCTTATGTAGCCTTGAGTGGTGTAGGATTTGGGGCTGATGCAGAGGGAGTCTTTCTTGGATGACGTGATGGAGTGCATCAGTCGATCCCCATGGTACTGAAGGGGATGGATCCGGCGTGAGACCCAGCATTGGACCAAATCGGACCCCCTCAGTCCCTTGTGTTTGATCAAGTATTCGATCCGCCTCTTAGCGAGGATCAGATCGTCGGTGAGAGCCGGAGTAGCCTCGTCCCAAGAAGGTTGGGCCGTGGCAGCTCCGTCAACAAAAGCCGGCAAAGTAGTGGCTTTGCCGGGAGCCGGAATATCCCTATGATAGAAAGACGTGGCTGGCCATTGTTTGACCGAGTCACTAGCTAGAATTTTGGGATACGCGCGCTCGCGTCTAAGCGAAAAACTAATAGTGCCGGTGATATAAGGAACACCGGCAGTAATGGAGTTTCTCCGGACATGAAAATAGTACCGGAAAAGAGTCAAACTCGGCCTAATGCCGAGAAAGCCCTCACACAACGAAGCGTACGCGCTCATCTCTAAGAGAGAGTTGGGAGGAAGATGATGGAGTTGAACTCCGTAATGATCAATCACCTCGGAGAATAACTCCGAGGGAGGAAACGACAAACCTCTATCGAGGTGGGTGCCGAAGTGGACCCGCTCGCCGTCGCGCGGGTTGGGGACGGTTTCCTCGAAGCCGCTCCGCCAGTCGCCGGCGGCAAGGAGCCCTTCCTTCTCCACATTCTTGAGACCCTCGTCGTTGAGCGCGCAGGGAATCTAGAGCCCGCGAAAGCTCTCTTTCTCCGCCACCACTTCCGCGGTCGCCGCCGCCACCGCTGCCACCAAGACGGAGGAACAAGATGAAGCCATTTCTCCGACGAGCAGCTGACCTAAAAGGGGCGGCGCTGGAGTTCTGTGGGGGAGGAACGGGGAAGCTCTGTGCGCCCAGGGAGATTAGGAGGAGAGGAAAAGGCAAAGGACTGGTGGAAGGAGAAGGAGAAAATCCTAACCCCTTACATCCACCTAACTGCGCCAAGATTCGTGCAAATGCTACAGTGTAACCGCCAAGCGTCGTGGAAGGAACTGGGAAGGACCCACGCGATGATTGCGTCGCCTCGATCTCCACGCACGCATTGAAACGGCGCCTCGGTTCCGCAAACCGCGGACCCACCAACGGTCGTGCTGACGGAATGCCTGTCAGATGACGTGACTTGACCATGACTTGTGTCAGGTGGCGTTAGAAACCAAGTTCCGGCTTAGTTTGAAATCAAGCTGGAAAATCCGAGTAACCAGTTGATAGGTCCGACTTATTTTTTAAGACCCGGATCGTATTTTTTGTTATGAAGTTTCAGGAACCCTTCAAGATTCTGCAAGCCGAAGGTCAAGCTAGACAATGATGAATCCGACTTTGGATCTTGGAGGCCTCCAGGGGCTGTTGTTGGGGATATACTTTCCGGGTATCCTCACAGTTCCTCACTGACCAGGGTGGCCCACTTCGGGTTAGAGCTTTGCTTCACGGGCGGCCCAGTCAGGGAGAAAGACAGAGTCCAATCCGGCTACGGAAAGGCCCAGAAGACTTACCGACTTAGGCCCATAATGTTACTTGTAGTTCAAGATGTACTCTGTAACCGACTCTTAGTCGTAGCTGGATAGATCTCTCTTGTAAATCCTAGGCCGGATATCTATGTAAGCCGTCCTAGGGAGAGCTTTTAGGGCAACACTCTAAACACCTCAATAGTCTACAATCTCAACTCGCACAGGCGAAACCCTTATAACCCATATTCCGGCTCTGCCGTATTACTGGATTGCTAGCAGGAGTAGGATCCGTCCAAAGCCGACGGATTCGAACCTGGGTAAACTTGTGTGCTCACCGTCCCGGAACACCGTACGCCTCACACCCCTCTCTTCCGCACGCCTCGAGAAACCCCTCATGGCATACTTGTCCTCAATCCGACGACAACGTGGTGTGGCTCAGGGGACTGCTTCTGAAAGGTCTCATCCCGATCTTCTTCCTGTCATTTCACAATTGGGTGGTATGTAGTATGGGGTTGACTAGGTCTTGTGGGCAAAGTGTACAAACCTCTCAAGAGTGTCAAACTAAGTACTTAGCTATGTCCCTGGTTACAGACGACTTTGAGCTACTAACATTGAAGCAGTTTAAGAATCTCATCATTCTAATTTCTTAAATTTAAATTTTGATGGGTGAACAAGACTAGGAGGGTTCATTGATGTCTATCGATGGTACCCAGGTTCACTCATGTCTATCGGTGTTACCACCTTAGTAAAGAATTTATATTTTGGGTTCATTAATGTATATCGATGTACCCAAGTTCACTGATGTCTATCGGTGTTACCACCTTATTAAAGGATTTTATATTTTGGGTTCATTAATGTCTATCAATGGTACCCCCATTTCACCGATATCTAACAGTGATACCATTTTGATTAAAATAAAATATATTTCAAAATGATAGAACAGAAGAATTGCTTTATACAAATTCATCCAACTTCCACTTAGCTAAATATTGCATGTACAAGACATGTTGAGATTTATATCCACCAAATAGTTAAACTTGCCAATACATTCAAAGTATTAACTGTTCATGGCTACAACCTTTAATGTTGTAGGTTGCCCCGATGATCAGTGATGTACGATGTTAGGGTCACGAGTCCCCACTGAGCATGTTACCTTATGTGGCTTTTAATAGAAGCATGTTACCTTCTATCGTTATTAGTCTTCCATTGTTGAAATTGTTTATGAGGAGTTAGCCCTTTTGCTATGCAGTTTGTATGTGATTATATAAAATTCTGCACATTCGATGTAATAAATTCATGATATTTGTTTCGTGATATCATATCCTGAACTGTGTGTACTAGCGAGTCGACTAAGAGACAAACACTAAAATAGTAGTTAAAAAAAACTAGCACTAAATAACACAGAAACATAGACCCGCCAAATTCAGGAAAAGCCTCATTTCATTTTGGACAACAATATTTTACTCACTCCGTTTCAAAATATAAGATGTTTTAGCTTTGTGAAAGAAATGTATTTAGATCTCTTTTAGTGTGTAGGTTTATCTAGATTTAGAATGAATCTACACATTAAAAATAGTCTAGATACACTTATTTCATAAAGCTAAAACATTTCTTGTCTATACCTAATAATAACGGACGGATTGTTTCTTCCGGTCCAACACTTTTCTGGACGGTTTTACTCTCTCACCAAACCACATATAACGCACTATTGCCACCTACCGCTTCGTTTTTTTTCGACGAGAACACAAGCGGTCGCCACCTACACCAGGTAGTAAGTAAAAAAAGGGCTCGGTTTTTTTCTCGTCGCATGTCATCCGTCCCAATCACTACTTGACTCCAACGTATCCGAGCGCCTTGGCCTAAGACCAACATCACATGCACGTGGGGCCCAAAAGCAGTGGGCCTGCTGTGCGCTTGGAGCAGGGAGATGGCATCGACGACCTCTTTAGGTCTTCTTATTTTTAGGGGACTTTGACTTTCGCTGCTCACGACCTAAGGTCGTCCGTGCTCAATAGTCCCGCCTCGCTTTCTTATACATAGTCACACCAGTTTATATACGTACGTCAAGTTCCCACATTAAACAAATGAGCAGAAGCATCGGCTAGACTAAGATCAGAAGTGCTGGCATATGTGGGCCAAATGGAGAGAGACTATGGTTTTCCTAAGTGTGTGTAACGGAGAGAGAAGAGAGAGAGAATATGATTTGTAAGTGTGGTGCGAGTGAAGGGGATTAAAGGAGGAATTAAATTCTTGGGAATCGTTGGGTTAGACCAAGCGAGGGAAAGGGAACTCTTGGGAATTGTTGGGGATTGGGATTGGGAGTAGTCGATGGTGCTGGATATTGCTAGAGGGACGGGCCTGCATGGATCCGTAGTTTCCATACATAGATGAGACACACGATTATGATAGAAATACTTTTTAATTAAATGCCCTGACATATGAGGTCTTTAAAATTGTGCATGGATTTTTTGAGTAATATTCTATGAAATTGGCAGTTAAATTTCATACATTCGTATAAATTTACAAGAGAAAAATCAACTCAATGTGGCCGCATATCTCCGTCGCCCCGACTTTTCTTTGCTGGCTCGAGATCATCCTACATGGTGGCATTGTCGACCTGTGGTATCCAATTCCATAGTACACATGTGGTCGTCAATTTCGAACAGCTTGGCCGGCAACATAAATTACACGTACGCGTGCAGGCAGACGTCAACGATGATGAGAAGCTCGGCCGACAGATCAATAGGGCTGTTAAGCTACAGGTTCGCAAGAATTTGAGCAACCTGCGCGGACCGGCGTTCACGATGGTCACGGTGGAAGCAGGACAACGACGTGGTCGATTTCTGAGCGAGGGCAAACTGAGCCTGCTTTGCGCGTAAGTGTCGGAATACGTGGAACACTATTCATTGGAATCTTGCGCAGAGCAGATGATGTTGCCTTGCCCGCACTTGGTGTTGTCCACAATTGGAGTTGCCGTGGTAGCAAGAGCACTAATATGAATATGATTATTCGAATCAGTTGTGGTGAAGGTGTGGCCGAGCCATGGCCGGAGAGACGCTGTGTCCATGATTCATTCTGGCTAAACCTGGGAAAACCTGTGCCAACCATCAGCGTGTTGTTATAATTGAAGTTTTAGCCGATTGACATGAGCAGCCATGGTTGTTCTTCCGCATATTTTCAGGCTGTTCGCGGCACGAATAGTAGATACGCCGAGTACGAGTTCGATCTCCCGCACATTTTCAGGTCATTTTGGCCCACAACGGATATGTGTTTGCTCAAAGATATATAAGCATATTTCTTCTCTTCCGCTGCAACGCGGGGAGCACTTTTAGATGTAACCTGGGCAATCCGGTAATTTCAGGGCCATTGGCGGCCGAGGGCCGACGACTTCTTGGTCTCGGGAGAGGGGAGACTCCTTCTCCGGAGCCCTCGTCTCGCACGCGGTCGCTGCACATTCCCCCACATCCCCATTTCTGCTTCTACAGTTTACTTGGTGGGCGACCTCCGATCGCAGCCTACTCCTACCCAGGTTAAACCAAAGGTTCCAATAGAGGCGGCGTCACCGGAGGGAGGCGGCGAGACCCCCCTGCGCCATGTCGTTGGATTCGGATTCCTCGTCGCAGGGCGGCGACCACCGGAGCTTCCGGCAGATCACGCGGGAGCGTAAGCACCTCTTTCTGCTCTCTCTCCTCCCACTTTTGCTTTAGATTTGCTTGCTTGCTGGTGCTGCTAGGGCGGGACTGCTGGATCTGGCAAATTGCTCGTGGAGTTTGAGAAATCGGCATAGACGTGCAAGCTTGTTGTTTCCTGCTCATATCGGAGCAGAGGACTGTACACTTTAGGTCTTCAACGCGGAATTTCTGTTGAACTGAGTGATGAAGTAGTCGTCGAAGGCAGTTGGGTAGCCATTGGTTTCGTCGTGCTTTCTGAACTCGGGGCTTGATTACGTGCTTCTCTAATGTAAGGATATGATGTCAGATGGAGTATGTGGTAAGCTAACGAACTTGACAACCGGGACTTCAGTTGCGCTTTTTTCTATTCTGGAAAACCAGAGGGGCCAGGAGCTCTGGCAATTCGTTAAGCTTAACGCTTGCTTTTCCAGTTGTAGCCCAACCATTTAGATATCTTTATGTGCAATGAGGCTAAAATTACAAGAACTAGTGAGAAATGGTAGCCCTAATATAGGGCACACTCAGTGCCGAAAGCCACACATTATGGAGTGGGTAAGGAATTTCTAGGCAGCATTTCCCTTCATTTGCAAGGAGGCTGATTTGAACCCAGGACCTCCAGGATACGAGTGAAAATACTCTACCACTTTCCTTAAATATCTATGATTATTTTTGCTCTTTTATCATGAATTTCCAAGTTGAATATATGTACAGACTAGCAAGAAACATGTGAATCATAGAGGGAGTGGGGGGACTGGTGGAGGAGGTAGAAATGAGCCTTCTGCATAGGAGCATTGGTCCAAGATTGGGGGGGGGGGGGGGGGGGGTAGGAGGAATTGATGGCAGCAGAGTGGATCACCGTTCTTGCTCGATTGCCATTGATGCAGCCCTTCGGTTAGGGCGAAGAGGAGGGAGTATGTCGAGGCTTGAGGCCATGGGTTTGGCATTTGGAAACCCCAACACCCTCTTGTACAAAATGTGCACCGATGCGGTTATCCGTTTACCGTTGATTAGGAAGGCATGGTGGAGTATATCTGCCAGGTGGATGAGGTGGGATGGTCTCCCATTGTGCCTAGGCAGTGTACATGGCCAGCCCATTGTCTCTACCCTAACCGCTGATTCCATGTCCACCCCTGCCTCTATTTGTTCAGCTGCTCAGATGTGCTTCTTTTTGCTGCTTGCTTCTTTACTTATCGTCTGACATTCTTCCTTCTCTCTTTTGTTCTCACTGCCTCTCTGCTTCAGTGTTCCTGTTGACAACCACTACTTCAGTTTTTTATCTTTTTTTCCTGAAATTATGATTAATATTGCCCACAGCGCCATGTATGCTTTATTATTTCTATACCTGATTTTGCATTTATAGGTGCACCTTTAGAACCTAGTGCTGTGGTTCAATTTACTCTTTGTATTCATTCAAATGGTTCAACTTTGTGATTATGTAGGTTTATTATTTGAAATGCTCAGGTCGACTAGGAAGGATTCAAAATCAGCATGGAAGGTATCATTTTCCATTGGACATGTTAACCGATCTTTGCCATGGTTTATCAAGTAGTTACCCCTGAGTTTTTTCCTAATATTCTGGTAACGACACATTATTATTATTATTATTTACTGTTCATTATAATTTGTTTACCGCTGTTACAATAATTATTTGAAGAGAAATGTTTACCAGGTTTCGATGTCATTTGCTTGTTATGTCTGGCCATTACTTCCTCGAATGGAACGACTTTAGGTATAATTGAGCCATTAGCAATTTAGTTTCTCATCATGATTTAAAGAGGGAAACTAAAGGTAGTGCTCTCAATTTGTTGATGACTTTGTCAGCATCAACCTAACTAGGTTTAGCCAGCGTTGCTTGACTTCTAGAAATATAAATAAGTAGAAACATACTTTGATGAGTATGGGAAGCTACATTTGTTGATGACCCTGTAAGCTAAACTGCACGGCCAGACAAGTACACGTCGCAGCGAGTCAGCCAGGGCAGCGGGTCCTCCTTGCCATCATAGGTAGAGAGGTCGATTTTGGGGAATCGGAAGTGCCCACCTTGGTGTTCCCACTCCTTGGCGTCGTTCTCCTGGGGGTAGAAGCCCGCCTTGGTCTTGTTGCCCGTCGCCATGGACGCCGATGGCAAGAAAGGATCGCTCAGCTTGGAAGGAGGTGGAGCCAGAGAATGGGACAGAAGACTTGCTTGATCGTCCAGGCTCCCATTTCCCCTGATCTCTTTCTCCATGCGGAGGATGGCCAACCGCCAACCCCTGTGCCTTGGTTTGCTGGTCTGATTCACGAACAGCGTCTGAGAGCTTGTGCACGTCAGCCGTCAGCTTGCCCACTGTGCCGTCAGGGCCAAAGTAAGAGTCCGGATGTTTTATGTGGGTATCGAACGAAGTCTTGACTGCCGTGTTGATCTGCTCTCGGACGAGTTCCTGCTCCTCAGCCATCGTGTCAATGCCAAGTTTATTGTCAGGATTCATGGTGAGCGGTGCAGCCAAGATCGCTGAATCTGACGGCGAACTGTTAGAGCTTGAAGGTACGATAGCCCCGACGCTGTTTTAAGGTCGTAGGGGTGCTCAATGGGAGGCCGAGGTCTGTACCCTCGGCGCCCTAGAGCTGCTGTATGATATGAACGAGAAGGAGACTGGGACATAGATTGGTTTTGAGTTTATTTCATTGCTTAATTTTGGAATACCTAGTACATGCATAATATAGCCTCGTTTACATCTGACTTGGAGGAAAAGTAGAACTCCTAGCTAACTCTATCTAACATAATTGATAATCCAAACCTATTCAAACGGCCTAACTAATATTAATCCTGCACACCTGGTTGTTGCCACCACATAACATACACATACTAAATTATATATGTAGTATATATCTAATGCTATATACACCTAAAAGTTACTGCATCGTCCACTATTCATATGCAGTGCATGTGCATGTGCTGCTTATCATTTGACATCGATAATTTGCAGCATCTACGATTGTTTCAATTAGTACTCCGAAACTACATATTGTGCTATTTTCACAAACATAGCATGGACACCCATTGGCACACAAATCATATTCCAATGCAATTATTCACCTGTGCTATCTGTTGACATGGACACCGATCATATATATGTTGATTCAATGCATGTATGCACCTATATAATAAGTTTAAATACTAGATATATGTTGACATTTGATAATGGTCTTGAGAACATCTAATCGTTTTACCATATTGTCTATGTTCATTCTGTAGAAAATAACCCTTAAATTTGTGTACTACCTTATACATAAATATTTGTGACGCCTTCTAGGTTCTTATCATGGATAAGTTCACAGTCAAGATAATGTCATACTCATGTAAGATGGCAGAAATTACAGAAGAAGGAGTTTCATGTAAGTAGGCATATGTTTTTTCTTCCGGTTTTTTTTTGTAAAGGCAAACATTACTTGCTTGACTGCTTCTTCGAAGGTTGGGTAGCTACGTCTTATTAATAAATATTTCATTGCCCAACCTTCAAATTTCTTGCGTTTGTAGGTGTACCCTCGAACTTTATTAAATACCATTTATATTATCTAAAAGAACTCCCTTCAGACCATAATTGTGCCACAACTTTGCTTTACTGAAAGTTGCAGCAATGCAGCATACTAGGTTTATGTAGTATCTTCTGCTTCAGTTGTCCTACTGTGCTGCTATCCTGATATGGTACTTATCATCTTGCTGCCTTGCCTATCGATCATGAATTGTTACATGCCCCTTTTTATCATTTAACCTGTTCACCCAAAAACTTAAACTAATGGCGAAGTGTGGGCAACATATTTCACCCCCCCCCCCCCGCGTGCACGCACATCTTGGCTACTTCAGGCCCTAGACAGGGGATCAATGTAGGTCGCAACTATTTTGTTAATAGGTCAGGCGCCGTGTCTTGAACTCGAGACCTCTTGGCTCTGGTATCATATTGAATTACATGCACCTAACTATTTCACCTAGAGTCTTAAGCTAATGGGAGATGGGCAATATATTCAACAATTTTGAGCTTGCATCTTGAAACCTTTGGATTATGTCAAAATGTGGTTTCTTGAATCACTGTTCATTGTACATGAATCTTCCATTTCTATCATCAAATATCAAGTTAAGTAATGATGGTTAATTTTCAGTGGTTGAAGATTTATACAAACGGAGGCAGCCATTGCCTTCAATGGATGCTATATATTTCATCCAACCAACAAAAGAAAAGTAAGTTTTTATTTTTACAACTATTTATCTTGCTTGAAGTAATATTTGTTCGGTACAATCTCTGTTTGTTCAAAGACTAGACCATATTATTGTTATCTTCAGAAAATATTGGCAAGTTAGTATTAGGGTATATATATCATCTAATTCGATTGAAGCACATACTCTCTTGTGTGTCCATGTTGGACATCGATTGGCAAGTTCGTATTAGGGTATGCACAATTTGGCTCATCACCTTCAAAATTTCAGCCATCGGATGAATGTCAACAAGAAAGGAAAATTGGTAGATATACAATCCATTTGAGGCTTCTATTTAAATATTAATTGTACCAAGCATGTTTCCTCCATTTGCACACTTGCTAGCGCAAAAAGAAACAAAATAGTACCTCTGTTACCTGCTATTGCAGTGCGATGCCCTGAAGAGTAGCATGCCAGGGTGATCTTCGACAGAAACACAATGAGGTAGTCCATACAGAAGGATCCACAATAACCTTGCAGTGGGCAGCTAGGCATATTTATAGCGACTAGGGAGGACATGGAAGGGAATGAGATGTTTATGTAAGTGTGGCTATTCTATCTGTGTGAGGATGAGATGAATTGACCAAATGAATTTGGGAGTAGAGAAAGGAAAGGTAGCACATGAATAACAGATATAATAAAAGACTAGGCACCCTGAGACTGGGTGTGGGAGATGACAGCCGCCGCACGCCTATAAACCGGGAGGCTTATACACGCTCAAGGCATAGAAAAAAGGCATAATCTAGCACATCGGATCTCAAGGAGCTCATCTATTCATGTTACAAGTTCCATTACATTTACTAAAGAATTATAAATATGCTCTTTAGTTCACTTCGGACCCGCTGGTCCAACCTACTTCTCAAATGGCGATGTCTTTTCTCCACGTGCTAACGTTAGCATCGGTTGCGTCTAAAAAAGAGAGGAAGCAAGGGTGAGTACGATAAATCACTCAACAAACTGATCATACCGATCATGTAAATGTAAAATAGATGCTTTTGGGAAAACCTGTTAAATAATTAAGTATTTTAAAAGCATGATGCCACACATGAAAGTTAGCTTCCCAAACCTGGGAGTCATAGGGGTGAAATTGCACACTTTTACGCTCTTAGGAGGGGTACTCCAACGTGGACAACCTCTACTACAACCACACAAGCGCTAGTCAAGCAGTGTTCTTTGACCAACTAGAACCCGTGCACCTAGGCTTATTAATGTCGGTCGCTCCTATGGATCCATCACCCACACGTTCAGGAACAGTGTCCCTATTGGAGGATCCAAATAGTCCCACACACCTGAACTGCGATCGATACAATATAATTACCTTTGTAGCACCAAGTTTATTTACAAAAACTTTATATTAATTCTCATGGTGTTCTCCGCATTCAATATTCATGCTAAATTCTTGGTTTGTATCAGTGGCCCCGACTGGTTTGTATCAGTGGCTTGGACGGATCCATCACGGAATACCGACACCAGCACATTATTCTGCAAATATTTCAGCGGAACCTCACATATCTCCAAATAATGTATCATCAATTTTATTGGCAATATTCATTCTACAAAATATATGAGAGTATAAAACACCTGCCTGGTTAATGACTCCGTAGCTATCGAATAATAATATACTCGATCACCTCTTCCTGTATAAACGACGACATGTGCCTATGTACACACCTGAAGTGACCCGACCCGGTAGGGGTACAAGTCGCTATGCTATATAGTGCTAGTCCTTGGATCGACTCGCTAGCACACACAGTTCAGGATGTAATATCACGAAACAAAGGTCATATTCATATTACATCGAGTGATCCAGAACTTTACATAAACACATACAAGTTGCATAGCAGAAGGGCTAGCTCCTCATTACAAAGATCAACAGCGGAAGACTATAACTATAAAGCTCCATCATGAGCCACAGGCGAAAACATGTTGAGTATAGACTCGTAACCCTAACATCGTACCTCACCCATCTTCAGGGCAACCTGCAACATGAAAGGTTGCAGCGACGAATGGTCAATACTTTGAATGTATTGGCAAGTTCACCTATTTGGTGGAATATAAACCTCAACCTATAAGTACATGCATATCTGGCTAGGTGGAGCTTTGGCTGAATTTGCGTAAAGCAATGGTTTTATCCTATCATTTTGAAATACAAATCTTTCTTTTAAAACAAAAGGGGTACCATTGATTGATATCAATGAACCGAAAACGTTTACTTTGGAAACGGTACCACTGGTTGATAGCAGTGAACCGGGGTACCATTGGTTGATAGCAATGAACCCAAAACATGTATTTTCCAAACGGTACCACTGGTTGATAGCAGTGAACCGGGGTACCATTGGCAGTGAACCGGGGTACCATTGGTTGATAGCAGTGAACCGGGGTACCATTGGTTGATAGCAATGAACCCTCTACTTCTATTTTGAAAACTACCCTTGTTCACCCACAAAATTTTAATTTAAGGAAATTGGAATGATGAGATCTCTTGAACTGCTTCAAGTCTAGTCGCTCAAAGTCGTCCGTAACCAGGGACATGGCTAAGTACTTAGCTTTGACACTCTCGAGAGGTTTGTACACTTTACCCACAAGACCCAGTCAACCCCCGCACACAATACCACCCAGATGTGGCATGGCCGGGAGAAAACCGAGTCGAGACCTTTCAGAAGTAGTCCCTCAACCACGACGAACTCGTTACACCTACAAAATTCTACCACCCTCTGTCACGCGGGGTTGAGTTCTCACAACTTGGTCAAGACAGAGCCCATTTGACAAGTGGGTGTACATGGAAGCTCGTAGACAAGAACGCCGCTCTTTAAGCCTGGGTGCTTTCCGCAGGCGCAAACAAGTCAGGGGCAAGCCGTTGATAGGGCTCCATAGAATGGCCTCCGTTGATAGGGAGGTGTGACCGTTGACAGGGTCTCATGTGAATGACACCTGAACTTGGCACTCAACCAAAAAATATCAATCCCATTCACCCAGGTGGTTCATTAAGTTATGTTGTTTTCATTACACAAAAGAGTTTCACCTCAACATCACATAACTTGATTTGAACCCACCCACGAGATCTACAACAGGGCTAAGCATTTAACACCTATGTTGTTTGCTACACAACAATCAGGATACATGTGGCTATCCTATCTGGGTTGCATAGCATAGTACTATATGCAGTCCTACTAAATCAATCTTTGAGAAACCACTAAGTGCATAGGAAAAATAGTAGGACATTTATGTAGTGAACTTGCCTCTTGTTGAAGTTGTCGGAATCACTCTCTTCACAAGACAACGATTACTCTCCAGTCGATCTATACGGTTCACAACCATTGCAACGAATAAACAAACCAAACAGACACACCATTCAATGCAATACAATGAAATCAAGCAAATCATACAAAAAGGTTTGGGTTAGGTTAGGTTGCATTTGTTTTATTAGACCAAGACTTGGTTTGCAAAATACTTTATTAGTCTTAGACTTGAAATATTTACTTTCTTATGGTTGCTTTTGACCACATAGTGCTTATAGTAGCACTAGGTCATATGCACCTACTATATGGTAGATATGTTTGGAGAAGTGTTTCATTTATCCCTATTGGACAAACAAACCATTTTTTAACATTCTGTAAAAAGGTTTCATTTTAAAACCATTTCCCTAATTTAATAATGTCCAAAATAGCATTTGAAGGAGATAAGGTTTTATAATTTAAATAACCTCTATGTAAACCTTTAATATAATTTTACCCTCTGGTCCTAATGGATAGAGGATTAAAATATGAGTATTTTGCAAAAAGAATCATTTCAAAACCACTTTTAGAAATAAAGATATGCCTATAATGGCTAAATGGTATTTCTGAAATATTATTCAATTTAAAATGTCCAAGTTTGAAAACAAAGTGGGATACAGTAGTACTTTTCACAAATGGTATTATTTGCATTTTTTCGATATTAGAATATTTACTATAATATAATTACACTACAATAGAGTTTAAATATTTAAAATAATTTTGTTTTTCAAAGTTCAAATTTTAAATCACTAAAATATTCTACACATTTTTCTGAATCCAGGCATATATCATATGCATTTTTATGATAAGCAGAACATTTTCTATGAATTTCACAAGCTTTAAACATCTTCTGCTATTTTAAAATACAAAAATTACACACTGGGCCGATTTGCCCACGTGGCATTGACGTGGCTTCCACGCGGCGATGGGGCTGCGCTGATGCGGCCATTGACGCAGCATGCCACGCGGCGCGTTCCTATTGGCCGATACCCTTTCGATATCGCTTTCTAGTCCTAGGCGTTGATCTGCGAGCGGACGGTAGAGGGCACAGGGGAGAGGAGCTCACCGGGGTTGGGTCGCCGGAGCTAGAGAAGATGGCGGCGGACGGTTCGGTCGTGGATGTTACCGAGGCGGCCGTGGTCTCCGTCGAGCGTGGAGAGGACGACGAGGTGCGGCACGGCGTGGGGAGGCCCAAGGTGGCGACGACGTGGAGCCTCGCTTCCTGCAACGACGGGGGCAAGCAACCAAAGAGGCTCGGGCGGCGGCGGCTTCAAGAGCTCATCGCGGCGACGCTCGGCTGCGGGAGGAAGAGAGAAGAGGGGGTGAGGAGGTGCGCAAGGACGGGAGGAAGAGAGAGGGGGGAGAAGGGGGCGGTGCGGCTCACTGGTTCGCCGTGGAAGGCTCGAACATGACTGCGGGAGACGGAGCTTCGACGAGGAATCACGGCGGCCTGGCGGCGTGGTTCTGAGCGGTGAGTGGGGCGAAATGGTGAGGCGGCACAAGGGATTTAAGTAGGGTGCGGGCGAGTCAGAGGGGTGGGGAACGTGGGCGACGGGGACATGGTGGTCGGGCTCTGGCGCGAGGTCGTGGGGTAGAGGTTGGGGATGACCGCGCTGACGGGTGGGGTCCCGCGTGGCGGTGAGAGGGAGAGAGAGACGGGCCGGGGGTGGGTGGGCCGTTATGCAGCGCGCGCGCGGCAGGTAGAGGGGAGGCCGCGGGGGAGGTAGGTGAGCGGGCTGGGCTGGCTGTTTTTTTTCTATTTCACAAATCTTTTTGTAACTTTAGTTTTATAACTCCAAATTGAGTAATTCCAATTTCTATAATTTTGTAAAATCAAAACACACTACATAAGCTTTGCAAAATAAACTTTTAATCTAAGGAAAATTTCCATAATGCCATTAAGCATTTAATGCCCTATGGCTAATATGGAGGTTTGCAAAAATAGGGTTTTAGGAAAGTTATTTTCAAAACTAAAAATTATTAAATCTTATGATTTTGTAAATATGTTTTGTAGATAATCTATTTTGACAAAAGGTTTTAGGTTTATAAAATCAATTTTAGAAGTCTTTGTTTTTCCAAGAACAAATCTTTAAAGAGTTTTAAAATGTTTTTTTCCTATCCATTTGTTTCAAAATCTTTTGTTTAGAAATAGGATTTGCTTTATTTTCATAAACTTTGAAAAGTTTTTTTTCTTTTGAAAATCCAATTAAGGGAAAGGAAAATTTTAGCAAACTCTTTAAATAATTCTATGCTATTTTAACATTCCAAAATTGAAAAGTTTTGGGATGTTACAACACCACCAGATCGCCTCTTCCTATGGCATCACCTTTCTCTGAGTACTTGATGACCTCCCCCGAAATATGTACACATATGCATATATTCTTGGTCGACCTCTCTCTTCTCCTCTTGCTAGCTCTATATCTCACTCCCAGTCGCAATGAATGTTGTGTTATGTGAGGAGTGCTCAGTGCAGTAGCAACTATTTATAGGGTATGAGCACCGCCTACTAGCTAAAATATCTAAGCCTGGACTGCTGCCTGACCCTTCGATGCTGCTAAGGAAACCTTTGCCGACGTCCTGGATGTGAGCAAAGGCAACTAGCCCTTTGACCTGGCCACCATGCAGCGAGTCCATGCCCTTTCTAGAATGCCAACCATGCCCTTTCTAGAATGTCAACGCAACCCTACACCCTTTAGAATGGAGACACATTGCAACTTAGCCAATTAGCTCATGCTACTACTAGTGCATACATGTGTGCATAGTTAAACGAACCTAAGGATGCACGCTCGTACTAGCTTGTCTAATACTCGTGCACAAACAAGTTAGGTTCTAACTTCACTACTCTAGTTCTTATTGTATACAAACATTAACCTCCACTTTAAACACCATGATTAGCAAAATCCAAAACAATTACAAGTCTATTATTATTTAACTCAAACTGATTAGTAACGTAGAAATCCGATTATCGCAGCGTCCTTGCTCTCCTTCCCTAGTAGCTACAATAGATAGTGTCATCTAATATATCGGGATACGAATAAAAACATATATAGTGTGTATGATGACGTATTTGTATAGCTGCATAGGGGTATGTGAGAAGTCCTACTTGGAAATGAGTTGAAGCCTTGGCCATCAAGAGAAGCCACCTATATAAAGGACCAGAGGCATGGCAGCAAGGCAAGTGTCTCATGCAGAGTCCCAGGAGAAGCTCCACCATCAAGATAGGATAGATATCATATAAAATGTACAACCTCCATGGTTGTTATCCCTGAGATAAAGATCATAAGGTAGGATTCAAATGTCATTTTGCATCCACATTAAAGTTGTCAGCATTAGCAAGCCCATACCAGGGCTTGGAGAATTTTGTAAGTGCATATAACGATTTATCATAAAAAAGAATAGCCAAACCTTCAACACCATGTGAAATTCCGTTTGATCCATGCAAAACACGTTGCAAGCTTTATCATCAACTACCTAACGATGAAATGCTACAAAGGCTCGATAATGGTTTGTTGCATTGGTGCCAACACTCGGGAACATTTATACAACCCAAGAGTGTCAATCCATTCACTCCATAAGGATCGGTTTGTCTCCATGTCCTACTTGTGAGCCTTGGGACAGAGTCTAACTCACTAGTCGGTATGATGCCCCCATGGATGTGAAGTTACTACTAGGGACCTCTGTTGTCCCATAGTAGGCCTCGCAAAATCGGCAGCTATGGTACCGCATACCTTCGCATCCATGGCAAACATCATAGCTCCAAGTGCGAGACCGAGCCCTGGTGAGAAAGCACGTAAGCATACACAAATGGGTATGTATGGCTAGCGACCACACAAAATGTACATTGGAACCGCCTATCTAAAAGAGGAACAACAATATAGAGCAACGCCGATAGGCAAGATCCAAAGTACATAATCATATAAAAGGACAAATGTCCCAACATTACACCAATCATCATGCAGAAGTAACAAGTTTATAAAGTCCGAGTACGAATCAAGATACAAATAGGCAGAAGATGCCAAGAACATAAGCGAAGCCCATCCATGCGATCTCCAGGTTCCTGCCCCGGAACTCTACGCAAGTGTGTCGACGTCGTCCTCAACCTCGTCAACGTAGTAGCCTCCTGCAGTGTTGTCCACCGAATGTGAGTGGATAGGATACTCAACATGCAGCTAAAGCGACAATGGGTTAAGCAGAAGCGCAAGCAACATCTAATATACTAGAGACACGCTACAACTTCCATCTATTCAGAAGAAGACAACGTGCACACATACAATTTACAAGTTACATGTCAAGATTAGTTCCAACATGATTGTAGCTCTACTCTTGATTTAGTTATTTGCATATTTGTTTGCTTTGTTTCTGCATGTAGTTTAGGTACAGTTTCGTCAGGATCGTATGAAGGTGAGGCGCCATCAGCTGTGTGATGCGGTGTGCTGGTGTGATGCCGAGGTCGACTGAAACGACCTGTGCGTGGAGGAAGGAGAACGCCTGCATGACCAATTGTCAGCCGAGTGATTCAGTATAGTTCGGCTAGTGTGTTAGCTAGCTGCATGCAAGTCCATTAGCCGGTCATGTGTTAGTGGCCACTGTGGCGTGCATGCGTTGGTTAGTGGGCGAGAGTGTGGTGCTCAGATGCATTTGTGCGTGAGTCTTAATCGGTTCTAACAATGTTTAGTTTGAAGTAATACAGTGAAGAAAAGCTCAACTATTTTTTTTTGAGGGAGTGAAGAAAAGCTCGACTATGTGAGGCAGTGCGAGGCCAAAATCCCCGTGTCTTCTCTACTGTTGATAGAGCTGTGAGAGGCAGCATAGAGCTGAGCGATTCAGCTCCGTCAGATTCCTCTCATTTTTCTGATCAACTTAGACATATTGTATACTGGATTCGGATTTATAAATCAAAACTTATGAACTTTAAGTTTTAAATTGAAAAAGGGGCAAATGGTTAATTGTTTGTATGTTTAGAATATTCAAATCTGAAAACAAATTTATACTTGAAAATTTCAAACAATTCATATTTTAGAAGTTTTTGAATTCGAGTTATAATTCAAAAGTTATTAACACTCAAAATAGTAGGGTGATCTGTACAAAAACACACAGCTACCTGAGACGGATTCTGAGACCGACTGACGATTACAAACACGGGGTGAATCTTGCAAAACTACCACTAGATCTGGATCTCACGAACTTTACCGAAACAAAATTAGCTCATGTGACTGATTGGTGGCCCTCTCATGTTGACTGGACTCCACGTGGCTGGGCTCTCCTCCCTCATTGCTGGCAAGACATGGCGGATGCCGTGGCTGGCTCAAGTGATGGCGACCAGAAAAGGGCGGCCTTTTGGATGTGCGTGTGGTGCAAATTGACGAGGAGAAGGGGAAGTTGATTGTGTGCAGATCAAGGGCGCAAAATGAGGGAGGAAGGCTTCCTGGCGACGTTCGCATGTGGATCATGGCAAGGACGAACCGGACCACGGGGAGGACGGAGAAGTGGGGACGAGAACGAGCTCACCCGGAGGCAGATGTTGCCCTTGGATTGCTTGGGGGTGGCCAGGAGAACGAGAAGCGATTCCCGGGAAGAGGAGGTTGGGCGTGGCACGTGGGGAAGAAAAGGGAGTAGGGTTGCGCGACGCAGTGCAGAGGAGGAGTTATAGAAGCAGGTGTGAGCTCTGCCCACTGGATCGACGCAGGAGGGGATGTAGAGCTCGACGTAGGGGGGATTTCCTGATGTAGCTAGGTGACATACGCCGGGGGGGGTAGAGGGAGTGGCTGAACGGTGTCCACTCGTGGAGTTTGGGCTGGGCTAGGCGAGCGTTGGCTATTGTTGATGGCCCCGGGTGGGCTGAAGTGGTGACCATGACTAGCGGCCTGCTCTGGTGCTGCTGCTCTCTCTCCTTTTATTTCTTTTTCGTTTTAGCTTTTTCATTTGATTTTTTTTGCAAAAAGCTTTGAATAAATTTGAATTTGAGCAGAGGATCTGAATCAGTATTTGGGCAATATTTAAATAAGAGGAAAGGAGAAGAATAGCAAGGAAACAAGGGTGATGCCCATGTTGATCCAATTGGGCACTTTACAAGAATAAGAGAAATATAGTTGGAGAAACAAAATAGGTATGTTATCAAAATATTGATCCTTCTATTAAAACAAGAAGAACCCATTTGATAGAAAAATAAAATAGAAGATAGAGGAAGAGGGGAAACAAAACACATATGGTGATAGCAAGATCATGAGAGGTACATACACATGACAACATATATGTGAGAAAATAATTAAAACACAATGCAAAAAAATGAAACCATTCAAAGTTGATATGATGATCATGAGGATGCATATGATGGGAAAAATGTTGCACGATTCTAGATGCAGCTGCCCCCTTCCCCACCTCCCCACCGCTTAGCCTAGCGCCGCCCCCCTCTCTCGCCGCCGGCAGCCCTCCCCCTGCCCTCCCTCCTCCCCCTCGGCATGTTGTCTTCCTCTTGCTCTGCCCCCGCCGCGCGCCATCGCCCCGCCGACGAGCACCATTGGGACGGGGCCGTGGGCGAGACCTCCGGCAACCGCTCCTACCATGACGCCGTGAGCAGCGCCTCCTTGCCTCCTGCCCGTACTGCGGCCGCTGCGACCTCCCCGGTTAGCGCTGCGCACCGCGCCGCTCCCGCTGGACGCGTCCCGGCCAAGGTGCGGCTCGACCCCCGCTCGGAGATCCACCGCGTCTGCTCCGGCGCCGCCAAGGTCGACGACGAGGGCTTCCAGCAGCCCAAGCACAAGAACCCACGCCGCTACGAGCAGCGCTAGGTGCGTAGCGCCTCGCCGCCCTCGCTCGGCCAGGGCCGTCACCGATTCGAGCAGCGCCGCAACGCTGCACCGAAGGCTGCTGCCGGCCTATGCCACCGCTGCTTGATGCCGGGCCACGTCGTCCGTGACTGCAAAGGGGAGGTCCGCTACCGCCGTTGCCTGTTCCCAGGCCACGAATCTTGGCAACGTGACATGCGCCGCAACAAGCACGGCGAACTCGAGCGCTCCCTTCCCTCGCCGCGCACGCACTTCGGCCACCGCGACCTCCCCCGCTCCCGCGGTGGAGCCGTTCCAGCGACGCCCTACCCCGCCTTCGCCTGCCGCGCCCCTGGCCCATCCAGCATCTCCGCCAACCCGCGTCGTCGTCGCGCATACGTCGGAGATGAACGACGCCGAGGCCGTCCTCAAGCTCGCCATGGTGGCTTCGATCACCGGCACCAGACCTAAGGTGGCCGTCGAGGTCGTTGAGCTCCTGCTCTGGGCCCGCTTCGACCTGCGCCACGGTGACTTCTCCGTGCACCTCCACCAACCGGAGGACTTCCTGATCGTTTTCCACTCCAGGCCCGCGTACGATCTCGTCGCCGGTGATCACTTCATCAAAGACCCACACTTTTCTCTGACGATGAGGCCGTGGTGCAAGCTAGCGCATGCCGGAATCAAGCGCTTGGACTACCACATCCAGCTTGAGCTTAGGGGCATTCCCGCTCACGCCTGGCACCTCGCCACCAATAGCTGCTGGATCGAACGCCTCCACCACAGCACGTGCTCGCTCTCCGACCTCGCCACGTTCCGCCTCGACGGCCGGGTTCGGGACCCCAAGGAGATCAAGACGGCGGTCGTGCTCATCATCGTCAAGCAACTGCCTGCCAGCGGCCCCGCCGCCAAGCCTTTCACCCGCACACTCACCTTCCCCATTGCCATCAAGCTCATCAGCATCGCCCTCGATGACGACGCGCTGGGCGAGGCCAACCCCGCCCCCGACCGCGGCGGCGATGGCGCCCAGGGCGGCGGGAGCGATGATCCCGACCAGGGCGCCAGGCGCCAGCGCCCTCGGCGGCGTGGTCGCAAGCGTCGACGCTCAACAGATGCCCCTGACAGCCGTGCCGATGGCATGGCTGTGGACTGCATCGGCTGGCGGCGTGGCCGCGGCGGCCATGCGGACGGCGTCGCCTGTGACCCCCGGTGGGCACCCCTCAATGGCGCGGCCCCGCCCCTGCCCTGCCGGCAACAGGCTCGTGGAGCCTTGGTCCATGCCCGGTCCTCGACGGCGGCGTCGCCGCTCCCGTAAAGGCAAAAGGCGTGGGGCCACGATGGCGCTACCTGCCAAGGTCTGGCGTGCCAAAGCTGCTGCCACCGCACCCCTGGTCCCGCCTCAGTCAAGCGACCCGGTCAACCTGCCAGCTGGCGCGCGCCCAGTGGTGGCCGACGCAACAACCCCGCTCATGGGCCCGGTGGTGGATCTGATTTCCCCGTCGCCTAGTGCACGTGTGGACGGTTCCAGCAACTCTGCGGCCACCAGCGCGCGATCTGCCCCTCCTCGGTGGGGCCTCGAGATCACAACTCCCCCCTGGTCCCCTCGCCCACCGCCAACGAGGTGCCCAACTCGCTGCTTCTCGAAGGTTGCTCGGTGACCAGGACAGATCGCTGGTCGGGCCTTCCAGGAATCGGCCCCACCCATGCGCCAGCTGCCCCTGGAGCCGATCGCTGACCGGTCCTCGCCAACAGAATCAATTCAAATGCCATCCGCCTTCACCCCGGTCCAAAGTGATATCAGCCCAACTCCTGCCAGCCCAGCCCAGGAGCAGCCTGAGCACATCATCCCTATGGGGACTGCGGCCCAGCCGGTGGACGGTGGCCATGCTGTGGTGACCCAGCATGAGGCCGATTCCCCTACCCCGACGCGTACACCCGCTAGGTTCAGAACGCCGGTGATCACCATGTGGTGCTCGCAGAGACAACAGCTAGCGCGCGCCTTGGCGCTTGGAGATTTCATCGCGGAGGCTACCAAGCACCTGAACGTTGTTCTCCACATGCCGGGCAAGCGTGCCAGGCCAGCCCTCAATTTCTCTCCGTGACCTGGCCGCTCCGCGAAGCGATCCCAGGCCTGCACGACGACGACGCCCGCGGCACGCGCTCAGATAGGCGTGCCACCCACTGCAGAGTACCACGCGCAGGTGGTGATACTGCGCACCTTGGGAGTTGTTGGCACCAACCAGCGGATCACCGCGGCTGAGATGGCTACTTACAAGGGTCTATTTGTGACGCTGATCCCCCACCCCGTGCTGGCGGCCATCGCAGCACTGGTGGACAAAGAGCTGCCCCTCGACCTTGGTTTGCCGCCCGTTGTCGTGACGTCGCTGTCGGCCAGGGCTAGGGTTTAGCCTAGGATGTTACCCTCCTTGACGATCCCTGTCCCATGGATCACGGTCTCAAGATTGCTAACTGGAACGTGCATGACATTAACGCCCATGCTCGTCGCACTGCCATTCGGTCTTTGCTGGGTACTACTGGGGCATCCATTGTCCGCCTCCAAGAAACAAAGATGGAATTGATCTCGTCGCTTGTGGTGCTTGAGCTGCTTGGTCCTGAGTTCGACGACTACACCTATCTCCCGGTGCTCGGCACATGTGGCGGGATCCTCCTCGCCTGGAAGAGCCGCGTCGTGTCGATTATGGACCCCGAGTTCACCGCTAACACCCTCTCCGCCAAAGTGGCCACACCCACTGGTGCACCTTGGTGGATCACCATCGTCTACGGCCCGCAGAGCGACGCCGACAAAATTGCCTTCCTCCAGGAGCTCAGAGATGTTCGCGCCTAATGCTAGGGGCCCTGGCTGCTCTGCGGCGATTTCAACCTTATCTACCACGCCGCCGACAAGAGTAATAACAACCTTAAGAGGCGTATGATGGGGCGTTTCCGGCGGCTGCTAAACGACCTCGCGCTCAAAGAATTGTACCTCAACGGCCACAGATACACTTGGTCTAACGGGCAGAACCCTCCCACGCTTGTCCTCCTCGACTGCTTCTTCTGCACCTCAGACTGGGAGGACGTGCACGATGGATGCCAACTGCGATGCCTGGCTTCAGTGGTTTCAGACCACTGCCCCCTAATGCTCGACTGCGCGCCTCTGCCTCCCAGCTGTCGGAGATTCCGTTTTGAGGAATTCTGGCTGTGCATTGATGGATTCCACGACACCGTAGTGGGCGCTTGGACTTCTGTCCACGACCCGGACCCGTTTCGGCGGCTTACGCTACGCCTGCAGGCCATGGCTTGCGCCCTCGCTAGCTGGAGCGCCAAAACTGTCGGGTGCATCAAACTCAAGCTCACTATCGCCCGTGAGATCATCCTCTGGTTCGACGTGACACAAGAGGACATGCTGCTTTCCCACGATGAGGCGTGGCTCCACAGCAGCTCAAGGTCACCTACCTCGGCCTGGCATCCCTCGAGCGAACCATCGCCCGCCGGCGTTCGCGGATCACCTGGCTCAAAGATGGAGACGCCAACACGGCTTTTTTCCATCGACAATGCGCATACCGTCAGCAGAAAGGCAGGATCCATTCGCTCCTTGTTGGTGACGTCGTGCTCACCGACCAGACTGGCATGACCGAGGCCACCTTTAGGCATTTCGATGAGCTGCTGGGCACCACCGCCGAGCGTGCACACATGCTAAACCTTGAGCATCTGATCACGCCTGACGCTGATCTCCAGGACCTGGATGCGCCATTCTCTTTCGACGAAATCTGGAACACGATCAAGATGATGCCGACACATAAGGCGCCCGGCCTCGATGGGTTCTTTGTGGAGTTCCTCCGCGCCTGCTGGAGCACGGTGAAGCAGGGCGCGGTGGACATTTTCCAGCAGCTCTATGAACTTCGTGGGCGTGGTTTCCGCCTAAACCAGGCGCTGCTATCGAAGCGGGCTGACGCGACATCCCTGGGCAACTATCGGCCTATCAGCCTGATCCACCTGATTAGGGATGGCACCCGCCGGGTTTGGGGCCGGGTCCGCCACCCCCATACCCGCCCCGTTTAATTAGTCGGGTCTAATTTTTTACCACACCCGTGACCCGGCGGGGTTCGGGGCCCCAACGGGTACCCGCCAGCGCGTGCGACGGGAGTGACACTGGCGCATGTGGGAAGAAAACGATGGGATATTGGGATGGGGTTGGTGGCAATGAACGCGTGCATGCGTGTGTTGTCTCTAGGACTCCATATTCCATCGCGTGTATGTGATGTTTATTGTGTGCGTGCGTGGTCATGTGGGACGTGTGGTTAGACATAGCATTATTAGGGATAGGATTAAGGCTTAGAGCGGCTATGCGGGTCTGCGGGCCCATTAGACTTGGCGGGTCTAATTTTTTACCAAAACCCTCCTCGTTTAAGGCAGGTACCCGTCGGGTTTGTGGGTTTCGGGGCCCCATTGCCATCCCTACACCTGATCGCCAAGACGTTCGCGAAGCTCTTGTCGCTGTGCCTCGCCCCTAAGCTGGACCGCCTCGTCTGTACCAACCAAAATGCCTTCATCCCTGGGAGGAGCCTCCACAACAATTATGTGTTGGTCAAGCAATCTGCGAGGCTGCTCCATCAGCTGCGCGTGCCCCGCCTTCTCCTGAAGCTTGACCTAGCTCGTGCGTTTGACACTGTCTCTTGGGCCTTGCTCTTCGAGGTGCTGCGACGCTATGGCTTCAGCGAGCGATTCATCGACTGGCTGGCGATCCTGCTTTCCACCGCCAGTACCCGAGTGCTCGTCAATGGAGAACCGGGGCCGCCGATCTGGCACCGACGTGGGCTGCGGCAAGGCGACCCCCTATTGCCTCAACTTTTCGTGCTCGCGATGGATGCGTTGGGCCGGCTCATACAGTATGCGATCGACGGTGGCATCCTCTAGCCCCCGCACCCGCGATGCCCCATTCCCGCCTGCTCGCTTTACGCCGACGATGTCATCCTGTTTTGCCACCCTACCGCGGAGGAAGCCTTCGCCGTCAAGGAGATCCTGAAGCTATTCGGGCATGCGTCGGGCCTCCTGGTCAACTACGCCAAGAGCTCCGCCTCTCTGCTCAACTGCGACCTGGACTCCACCTCGCACGTCATCCAGTGCCTGGGCTGCCCCATCGTTGAGCTCCCATTCACCTACCTGGGGATACCTCTGACCATCAGGCGCCCCACCGCCTCCTAGCTGCAGCCCCTCGTCGAGAAGGTGGCCGCCGCCCTCCCCACTTGGAAGGCCAAGCTCATGAATAGAGCCGGTAGGCTGGCCTACATCAAGGCCGTGCTCAGCGCGATCCCAATCCACCAACTGCTTGTGCTTGATCCGCCGAAGTCGATCTTCAAGCAGCTCCAGAAGATTGAGCGCGGCTTTCTCTGGGAGGGGTGGCTCGAGGCCAAGGGCGGAAGCTGCCACGTCAATTGGAGCCGCGTCTGCCGCCCACTGTCGCTCGGCGGCCTGGGTGTGCATGATCTGGAGAGGACATGCCTATCACTAAGGCTCAGATGGCTGTGGTTCTCCCGCACGGACGACCGGCGCGCCTGGTCAGGCCTGAAGCTGCAATTCTCCGCCGCGGAGCGCGCCGCTTTCTTCGCCTCCACCACTATGTAGATCGGCAACGGCCTGACCGCCCTTTTCTGGGAAGACCGTTGGATTGACGGCCGCGCCGTCCGTGAGATAGCGCCACAGCTCTACGCCTGCATCCCCGCACGGCGGCGGAAGCTTAGGACGGTCGCCGATGGGCTTCAGGCCAACAGCTGGGCCAAAGACATCCAGGGCACCGTTGGCGTCCACGAGATTGGCCAGTTCCTGGGCCTATGGCAGACCATCACAGGCACTGTGCTGAGCCACGATGATGACCGGCTGATCTGGAAGTGGACCACTGACGGGGTCTATACCGCGCAATCTTGCTACACGGCCCTGTTCCATGGATCCCTCCTCTCCCAGTGCTGGCGTCTAATCTGGAAGACCTGGGCACCGCCGTGCGTCCGATTCTTCCACTGGCTGGCAGAACAAAACAGATGCTGGACTGCGGAACGGCTGGAGCGCCGAGGCCTGCAGCACTACGCTAGATGTTTGCTTTGCGACCAGCTTCCTAAAACGATGCACCATCTGATCATGGCGTGCCCTTTCTCCAGACAGGTTTGGCACGAGGTCCTCTCCTGGCTACGGCTCCCTTGCCTAGCCCCGAGCGTTGAACCCTCGCTGTTCGACTGGTGGCAGACTTCGCACCGCAGCTTGCCAAGTCCCATGTGCAAGGGGACTTGCCTCCATCACCCTCCTCATGCCATGGATGATTTGGAAGCACCGAAACAGCTGCGTGTTTGACCACACCACGCCCTCCGCGCGGCAACTACTGATCGATATCAAGGAGGCCACACTTTGGATGGCTGCCGGAGCCAAGGGGCTCTGCGTCATTATCCCGATGACATGGGACGTTCATTGATGTACTTTTCTTTTTTGTGTAATGGCTGCTTGGCGGTGCTTGTACCTGAACTCTTCCTACCTGTGCAATGAAAAGAAACGCAACGTCTGTTGCGTTTTCGCGAAAAAAGGATGCATATGATCAGGTTTGATACATAAGCAAGCACAAAGGTCTGGTTACAAGGTTTGGTACACTTGGGATGTTACACTACTTACATCCCTTCTGTATACCATCTACATTCATGTCGTCCCCTTTTTTTGTAAGAGAAAGGGAGACATTAATTATCACTAAAAAATTGCATGGAAGAACTCAGATCTGTTTTCAAAAATTACATGGGTAACATCTAGTTCTATTTCTTGGTCAGAAAAACTCCGACCCAAAGGTCTCTTGCCATCCGCACGGTACAGCATTGCTCCAAGTGTTTCTGAAAGCATAGCCTACCATGGTACCATCTTGTTCATATTCTTCCGTAACAAATATGATTCACGTGTCACCTATATAAAATTTGCTACAAATTGTAGAAAAACATACGTAAGTTAACCTCCTATTACCATGCGTTGTACATGCTTAATAATAATGGTTTTATCCATGTTCCATATGTGGATGGAAAGAGGGCATGCAATTTTGTTCATCTAAATTGCGAAAGCCGAGACTTGACCCAAGACCTCTGCTCTGATACCATATTAAGTTTCATGCACCAACCAGTAGTACCAAAAGTCCGAACTGATGGAGAAGGTTGGACAATCCACATATACTTCAACATCCTACACATGCAAGTGCTCATAGGCATCAGCTCATTGCCACGTTAACAAAAAAGCAGTGCTCCTTCTCATCATGTACACTGACGGGCTTGCAACCTGATATGCTAAGCAACTAGATGTGCATGTATATTGCCGTGGGATTTTAGTGTGATGCAAATCTGTACTCTTTAAGGCTTGTTTGGCCCAGCCTCTAGCTTCAGCTATTACTGTGCTTGCTTAAAAACAAAATCATCTGTTTTAACCATCAATTGACTCCTTAATTTTTGTTTGAGCTGTTTGCTTTTTATCTTTGTGTTTTTTAGCTTCAGTTCCAGCAATGTTGCAAGACTTTTGATATAGTACCATGTCATGTACTGTATTATATTTCCACCTATAGTTAGGCCTGTGCATTTGGTTTTTAACCGAAAAATTCGGTTCGGTTTGTCAGTTCTTTTTGCAATTCGGGTAATAAGTAATGGGAACCGAAATTATATCGGTTTTGTAGTGAATCTGTAGTTCGGATAACCAAAAAATATGTTCGGTTTTTAACCGATTTGACTGAACGTAGAAAATAATAAAAGGTCAAGTCTACGCAGCACACGCCGACTTGCTGACCATTATCCAGCTCCACGTACGACGAGGATTTATTGATGAGCACACACGTAAACAAAGATATATGAGAGGCCTTAAATTGATGACCATTATCACTGGCTGAAGCAAAATTTAAATTGCTCCTATACACGTACTACATGCAAGGCCTGCCTTTTTTTCAGGGAAGTGCGGGGTTAACATGAGAGATTATCTCGTCCTTTGAGTTTTGGGGCTTTACTGTATTTGGGCGTTTGCTTGTTGGGATAGGAAAATAGTAAGAACGGACCAAAATGTAGCTCTAGACCGGATTGTTTTGGCATCTCTTATATATCGGTTTTTCCGGTTATTTCGGTCAATAGAAGGACAAAACCGAATTTATATTTTATCATATTTATGCACCGAAATTTCTCTTGGTTAATTCGGCTTCGGTTTATTCGGTTTTGGCTCTGGTTAGTTCGGTTTCGGTTTTTTATGCCCACCCCTACCTATAGTCATGCTTTGTTATTTACTTTAACTGGTTACATAGTTTCAATTCAAAAAAAATTCATGTATCATTGTCGATTCATTCTCTAACCATCATGTTTTGATGATTGCAGCATTATTATGTTTCTCTCTGACATGTCAGGAAGAAGCCCATTATACAAGAAGTATGCCTGAAATTAAATCCACCCACATTGTTTATATATTCCTTTGGTGGTTTATTTATTGACCAATGTTGCTTGTCTCTTAGGGCGTATGTGTTTTTCAGTTCTCCCATACAGAAAGACTTAGTATCTCAAATAAAAAAAGATACAAGTGTGCTGCCTCGAATCGGTGCACTTAGCGAGGTTACCTTAAATTTCTTGTTCCTTTCTGTCTTATACCTTACTATTTTAAAGATGAAAAAGTGTTTTGTTGGCTATTCACTCTTTGTTCTGCTTGGCATTTCCAGATGAATTTGGAGTACTTTCCTATTGATTCCCAGGTATCAATAGTTCTTCCAAAAGATCATGGGTTTCAGATACAATCAGTTGCTTGATACATGTTCCATAAATATTGTTTTTAATACATATTCCCCGTTAGGTATTATTTCACACATGATCGACTAATAAATTGACAGCAGGTGGTGGTTTGACTTGATGCTTCATGTTTGCTCTCAGTGGTGGAGCTATGCACAAGTCAGAGGGGGCCACCGCCCCCCAGACTTGGAACAAGCAGTGAAGAAAAATATATTTTAGGGGCTTAGATGGGGATTTTTGAGTGACCCCCCCCCCCCCCCCCCCAAACATTCAAATATTACCATTTGCCCCCCTAGCTCCGCCACTGTTTGCTCTTCTAAGTCTTGAGATTCTGGAATTCTCGCAAATATAAGAGGGGAAATATTCCTGGTCAGATTATGGTGGAATTCGATTAGTAGTCTAGGATATCTCATGTAATTTCCTGTTAATCTTTTGGTCCTGCTTTGTCAGTTTGTAAAGCATGAATTTAATGCTCCATTGTTAAAGGACCCATATTCATATCTTAGGTGGGTTTATGAGTTCTCTATTATTTTTTCTAACACTAACTGTTGGTAGTATAAGGTCGTTCGTTACTTGTGAGTTTTGAGATCATAAATTAAATTGGAGATACTCCAACAGAATCACTAGGATCCAATAATAGAATCTAATATCCTACCTGATTCTACCAGCGTTCCACTGTTTCTATAATTTTGCATGTACTTCAACAATGATACTATTTAATGTGTATTCTAAAAGCCTTGATTTAAAAATTACAGCCCAAGTGAAATATACACTGTTATTTATACAAAGTTATAAATAATTGTACAATTGTAGACTTGATATAAATAGATGAAAGGTCAACCTTGCACTCAAAAAGGCATATGCTAGTAATCATTGATAGTTAAATGCTAGGTTCTGTAGGCTGGATAGGATCTTATGTGAATTACATATGTGATCTTGCAGTTTTTTGTTAGAATCGTAAGAAATATTAGTATTCTACATAATTAAGATGCTACCTTGGATCGAATTAGTCAGTGAACCTCAGATCGTAGATGTTTGTAATGTGTTTGGTTTCAGTTTGACATAGCTGTGTTGTATACCTCCCTTACAATGGTGTTATTTGCTTATTGCCTTCACAGCCTGCCACACATGCATGTACCGGCCTGTTCTGCCCATTAAAATTTCATGGTCCACTGTAACAGTAGAATCATGGGACTTCCAGATTCCGTTTGAGACTCTGACAACATTTGTTTCGGGCCAGAATGGTTATTTTTACACTAGATTGAAGTCATTCGCAGATTTAGAGTAAATTTGAATACATGATTGCATGACTAGGATTCTAGGAGGTACACCAGTATTCAACATCAGTCAAGTTGGTTGGTTACCAATAGTAGAAAACTGTGACTACCCACATTTAAATCGCTGCCTGTTAATTATTGACTATTTTGTAGTAACAGTCACGAGGTAGTACAAGTTATGTTTTGTTAGTTGTACTATGTGAGTTAGTACTAAAAGTATTCTTACTTGGAGAGGATGGATGCGTCTAAGCTGCCAACTATTTTATGGTAAATCCTTTTTTCATCTGGCATCACACTCATAGTGATTGTGTGCAGGGTTTCATAACTGACCATGAAAGGGCATTGGAGGAGCTTTTCTGCGAGAGCGCAGAAGGCTTTAACAAGTACAATGCATGTTTGAACACAATGGCTACTCGTATATCAACAGTATTTGCATCAATGAGGGTATGTATATATCTGTTCCCTGCAAAAGCTTCTGTGCTTTCCATCTAGTCCTTGTGTTATGAGGATTGGTACAACAGCGAAACAAGTGCCTTACCACGTCAAAAATTATTGTGTAAAATTAGGGATGCAACTGGGGTGGGTCATCTGCTTTCTTGCCATACCTACAAAATTTAGTTTAAAAGTGAAGAGTACCCTTTCACATTTGCGCACCAGTCAGGCTTTGATCTTGTTGTAGCATTAAGGTTGGACAATGAACTTGTGGACAGAGACGGGCAGCTTCTGACTAGGTTGGGCCGTTGATGAGGGAAAGTTCATTGTAGTTATCAGCAAAGGACAACGCTGATTTTGAGTTCCCCTTTGATGGTAGCTTCACCAGATCCACCACGTGTATTGGAACTTTAGTGTAGACAATAGAAAACGGACTCCTTCCTGTTGATCTATGCTTGGAGCTGTTGTAGGAGAAATCAACAAGAGATAAGGCCAAATCTTGTTGTCCCTTTTTGTCTCGACAAATGCAACGGATCAGATTAACCAAAAAACTATGTTCGTTGTTGTCAAAGAGCTTGTAGTTTTTCTTATCTTCATGTTGTGGTAGTAGATCTTGTCGAAGCTGCCTTGGAGGTGGTTCCCTTTCTTGAGTACCTTGCAAAACCGACAACAAAGAGAGAGAACTGTATGATGAATTGTTAGTTTGGGTCATACTCAAATCACTCATATGACTTTTGGTGGCATTCGTGTGGCACTCTTTGTTTTTCCACTCAACTTGGGCTTGTGTCTCTCACTCACTTGATGGTGGGTCACTCTCTCACCACTCATCTCACAAGGATGCTTCTCTTGTTGTATCTTGGGTAAGCTTTGTGCATCGGCGACAATGATTTGACTTGGTGTCTTAGGACCGAGCACAAATGTGTTGTTCTTCCACTTTAAGGAATAGTAGTTGGTGCGACCATCATGTATCACTCTATCAAATTGCCATGGTCTTTGAAGTAGCATGTGACAAACCGTCATTGGCACCACATCACACTCGAAGTTGTCTTCATAGGACCAATCTTGAAAGAGACTTGGACTTTGTACTTTATCTTGAAGGTTCCATTGTCACTAAGAGCATCTCCACTCGGGTTCCCAGGAGGGCGTTCCTAGGGCAATTTTTTTGTCCGAACGACGAAATTTCGCCCGGTCGCGTTCCTAGGACGCCGAATTGGTCCGGATTTGGCCCAACTTTCATCCGGCGTTCTCAGGCCAAACCCAGGACGCTGGAAACCGCTTGGGAACGCCAGACGCAGCGAAAAACAGGTGGGCCAACCCTGCCGGCGAGATAACCCCATTCCCTACCCCGACTCGGCTTTCCCGTGGCAGAGAGCTTTCGTCGCCGCCATGTCCTCGCCAGCGACGTCCCACCACGCCAAGCCGAAACCACGCCTGTAGATAGGTCTGCCGCCTCCTTTCCCCTCCGCCTAGGCCTCGTTTCGTCGTCCCAACTTCGTCGTAGCTCAGATTCGTTCTGAGCTTCCGCCACCTCGCTCGCGAAGTGTTCGGCGTTTTGCCCGTTCGGCCATGGACTCTGACGACGAGGAGATGTTCGCCCTGTTGCTGGAGGAAGAGACCACCGCAGCCGCTGAAGATGAAGCACATGCAGATCCTCGCCTCCTTGGCCCAGTTGTACACGCAGACTGCAGCGCCGAAGCGTGGAGGCTCGGCGAAGGGTCGCCGGAAGTGCAAAGCAAGGAAGCGAGTGGAGGCCGACTACATGTTGTACGCCGACTACTTCGCCGACGAGCCACTGCACGAAGAGGCCATGTTTCAGTGCCGTTTTAGGATGAGCCGGAAACTCTTCCTCAACATCGTGCATGCCATTCGGGAGTTTGACCCCTATTTCATATGTAAGGAGGACTGCACCGGCATGGTAAGGTTTTCCTCACTGCAGAAGTGCACAATGGCGATGAGGTTGCTTGCATACGGAGCTCCGGGTGACAGTGCCGATGACTATCTCTGCATGGCCGAATCAACCGCCATTGATTGCTTGTACAGGTTCTGCAGGGCAGTGATTGCAGTGTTTGGAACACAATACTTGAGAACACCCAATGTTAAAGGCACTGCTTGGATCCTCGCAGTCAATGGAAGTAGAGGATTCCCGGAATGCTTGGAAGCATCGACTGCATGCATTGGCACTGGAAGAACTGTCCATTTGCTTGGCAAGGAATGTACAAAGGCCACAAAGGAGGTTGCACTGTGATGCTCGAGGCAGTTGCTACACGTAATCTTTGGATTTGGCACTCCTTTGGCATAGAAGGATCGAACAACGACATCAACGTCCTCAAGTCCTCAAATGTCTTTGCCAAGCTTGTGGAGGGTCATGCTCCTCCTGTGGACTTTGAGATCAATGGGCACCACTACAACAAGGGATACTATCTTGCGGATGGCATCTACCCTAGATGGCCAACATTTGTGAAGACTATCTCAAGCCCGATGCTCCCCAAGCATTCTTAGTTTGCCAAGGAACAAGAAGTTTGCAGGAAGGACGTGGAGCGGGCATTTGGTGTGCTTCAACAGAGGTTTGCAGTTGTTCGGTTCCCTGCTATGACCTGGTTGAAAGATCAGATGTGGGAAGTGATGAACTGTTGTGTGACCTTGCACAACATGATCATTGAGGATGAGAGAAAGGACCCAGTCGATTTGGTCGAACAGGACGAGCTATACTACAGATAGGGTCCCCTTGCAGAGCCTGATCACCAGGTGCCGCCATCGTGGGCTGTCTTCATCGCCATGCGTTAGGAGATCCGAGACCCGGTAGTGCATCAACAATTGCAGGATGATCTGGTTGAGCACACATGGATATGCAAGAGCAACACGTAGATGCCGAGCATGATCTGGCCGAACTAGGCCGAACTATGTTGTATTTTTAGTCTATGCTGAACTATGTTTAATTTAACGCTGAACTATGCCGAACATTGCTATGTATTCATATTTATGCCTAACTATGTTGACCTCTGTTTAAATTTGAGCCGAATTCGGGCGAAAACTCGCCGCTTTTGCATCGCCTGGGAACGCGAGTGGGAAACTGGGCGTTCCTAGGTCGAAAGTTACGTCTGTCCAGCGCTAAATAGCGGCGGATTTCGGCCTGGGAACGCCCAACGAGTGGAGGTGCTCTAAGCCATTGGACATGATAGGGATGGGGTTGCTTCATATACTCCAACTTGAGTTTGTTGCAAAGTTCCCCGCTTGCCGAATTATGATAGCTTCCTCTGTTGATGATCACTTTGATAGATTTCCCATCGACACCGACTCTAGTTTAGAAGAGATTGAACCTTTGTTCTTGTTTAACTTAAATTGGTGGTCAATACTCTTGTGACTACGAGCGTTGGATTTGTGTCGGGCTCACAAAAGAGTTCATCATTATCACTTGTCTCTTGTTGTTGTAGGAGGTGAACTTGCTTCAAAGCCTCATACTTGCCTTCATTCATTTGCTCATGTTCTCCATTGTCCATTAGTATCATGACCTTGACGTTGGGGCATTCAAAGGACTTGCGCCCATCCTTCTTGTACTTGAAGCATGTAACTTCTCTTTTCCTATTGATGCGTGGGAGGAAATTGTTGATGGTGTTGTCTTCATGTTTGTTTGGCGGCTTGAGGAAGTCGAAGGTCTTGTAGGAGAAGCTTGTTCCAAATGAGATTGTTGTTGGGAGTACTTTGTCATAGTCTTGCTTGGACTTGAAGTAGCGAAGATCATTTTGTACTCTTCTCTCGGCCTTGCAAGCTTATGGACCAATTCAACAATGGAGTTGTATGGTTGAAATTTGGTGACTCTTTATTGGGTAGTTCAATCCATTCAAGAATCTTGCTGTTGTTTGTTTTGAGGATTCCATGAGGTTTGTTCTCATCATTGAAATTTTCATCTCCTTGTAGTACTCAACCACACTCTTGATGCCTTGTTTTACTTGTTGAAGAGATCTCGATTGTAGTGTTCCAGAACGAAGCGTTCATGCATGGCCTCCTTCATTTCTCTCAAAGTTCCAATTGGCGGTTTCAAGTTCTCTTCACGATCTTTTTGCACTTGCTCTCACCAAAGGTTCACATAGTCTTCAAACTCTAGTGATGCCATGACAACCTTCTTGGCTTCAGAGTAGTTGTGTATGCGGAAGATCTTGTCGACCTTGAGTGCCCATGAGAGATACTTCCGGGTCATTTTTTCTCTTGAGAATGAAGGAATCGTGAATTTGTGCTTGCTAAATTTTTCTTCATTATTGTGGTGGCGATTGTGACGATTGCACTCACTTTCTTCACTTGATTCGCGATCGCGATGTCGATGGTGGTGTTGATGATGTGGACGCGAGCATGGTCATTGCCTTCATCATCTCCATCATTGTCTCCGGGGTCACTGTCCGATTCTCCATTTCTTCGTTGTCGTGCTTTGGTGGTGGAGGGGGACGTTGTTGATGACGTCGGTTGTCTTCTGGACGATGTTGTTCTTGCGGATTTACAATTTGATGTTCTTGGTCTTCACGTCTTTTATGTTGTTGTCGTGACGAGGTTGAGCATTATGAGCTTGATGATTTGGTGGAGGCTCTTCTTGTCGTCGTTGACGCACTTGGAGTGGTTCTTGAAGGTGCTCTTGTTGTTGTTGGTTCCTTGGGATAGTGTGTCTTGCCTCACGCCTTCGGCGAGCTTCTTCATCCACATTTTGATGGTGTGGGCCTTGATTTTTGTTCACTTCACGGCTTGAGTGAGATCTTGAAGAATGGCTGGAGCGGCTTGAGCTTGACGAGATTGAACGACCGTGAGCCATCTTCATAATGAGTTCTTTGAGGTGATTGAAGCGTTGATCCAATCTTTTGTTGACTTGCGAAGCGAATGTTGGTTTCCACTTGAAATTGCTGCACTTGCCCTTCATAGCTATTGAAGCGATCTTGTGTTGCTCGACGAAGAGTCCAAAATATTCATCATGTGTGACAAATGGACCATCTTGTGGTTCTTTTGCCATTTCAGACAAGAGTTAGGTAGCACAAGTGATATATTGTTTGTCGCCTTGCTTACCTTGTAGATAGTGTTGTGTCAAGTGGATTAGCCAAGAATGAATTGATAAACAATAGGCAAAGTGGCTTGTATTTCGAGTACAAAGAAGAAAACTCAACGCACACACTTTAGTGGATAGGTTAAACAAGTGGAAAGCAAATGAAAAGACCAAACGAAAAGGCTATGTTAAAATTGGGTAAAATCTAAATGATCAAATTGCAAAAGGAAATTGTCAAAAGATCAGGGAAACCTATAACTACACATGCGGTGGAGATAAATGGGGTTAGCACGACTGTAAGGATGAGCTATAAACAAGAGGACCTAACGAAGACTAAAGCTCGTGTCGTACTAACTCAAAGAAAGACGCTAGCTATGATTGCATTTTGATATAGAGCTATTGATTTGCACTTGGCCAAGCTACACTCTTTTCTCTCTTTGCTCACAAGCTCTACAAAGATCTTATAGATCGCGCAGAAAGTTGTCGCCTGGAGGTAGAGTCCCCGCTCGATGTGCTCGACAAAGGCAACGAACTCGGCTTCGAGCAGAGCCGGAGTTTGCTCGCTCGTCGCCGCTCGCCAGCCCCAAGTTTCCTGGCTGGTAGCATGCTGATCTTGGCAAAGCCCTCGAGCCGGGCCTCGGTCGCCGAGGTGCCCATCAAGTTGCTGGAGATCTTTCTCTTCTCATGGGGCTCGCTAGCGGAGGCGGAAGATGCCTTCTTCTTCGGTGCCTTTACACATGGCTCTTGAGGTTTTCTTTTCTCTCTGTTAGTTAGAGAGGAGGCGTCGCGAGGAAAACGAAGTTAAGAAGGGGAAGAATGACCACAGTCAACGCCATCACTCCCCCTAAATAGGGGAAGAATCACAATAGTCGAAAGCCAATACTTACCGTGTTAGTCTTGGGATACATGCAGAGATGGGGTGATTAGCTGCCTAAAAACTCGCCATGTCTCCACTGAACCGAGGAGACGTGTGGGAAAATCAATGATGATCCTTTGCTTTGTTTCGAGATAATGTTAGCCGGGCGATGATGTCCTGTCACTGTCCTGTCACATTAGTAGCCGGCCAGAGTGAAAACAATTAGAATCCAAAGAGGATCAGATGCTCCTGATGAACGGTGACATCACAGTCGCTTTGCCGACAAAGGAGAAGACGTCCACAGAGGGCACGGGCCAGCACGACGAAGTGTCGAGTAAAAGACTAGGCGGTTTACTTATCGGCTTAGCGTTTACTTGTTTTTGATATGTTTCAGGAGCTCACCCAGTTCACATTAACCGGGTTTTGACTAATACAACTAAGAAGGCCGACTAGCATAAAAGCCGGTGAATGGTCGAAGCTCGGGGGCTAATGTCGGAGATATGTCAAGCCGGGTAGGTTCACTAGGACGGAATGACCCACAATACCAAGAGGGGCCACACGACTAGCCAACTGATGTCCGCCCCCTAGCGGGCTTACACGAAGAACAAGGCCTAGGGCTGGGTTCAAGGGAGTCACATAGCGACCCGACGACCAAGATTTGGCGTACAAGAAGTGTAGATACTAGCCCGGATCTGTTAGGACTTGGACTCTCGAACCAACATGGGAGACTTGTAAATCCTAAGCCGCTCGTGTATATAAGGTCGGCTAACATCATCCATAGAGGGACACCATACACACGCGAATCAACTCGCAAGCATAGAGCTAGAACTCGCCGCCTGGGCGCAAATCCTCAGCCGGCGAAATCTTGTAATCGAGTTACAATCAATACATCAAAGCAGGAGTAGATATTTACCTCTAAGAGAGGGGCCAAACCTGGGTAACTCGTGCGTACCCATTTCGTCCCTGTTTCCTTTGATGTCGCTACACTCCACATCATCCGTATCTCTCGTGGTGGTACCCGCCATTGTTTTCCCACGATAGATCTGATGATCATAATCTGCATAAAAAATCTCTCTTTCAAAAGATTCTTCATTTGTCGCCAAGATCTCACACGAGGTTCTCCTCTTAGTCTGCCATCTTCTTAAAGACAATGCCACCATGCGCCAGCTCCTTGCAGCTTGTATGCGACCAAAGAAATTCTACGGTCTTCTGGAATATTCCTGACCTTAAAGAAAGTTTACACCTCATACAACCAATCAATGCACACCCTTCAGTATCAACATTTCCATTGAAAGTAGGGATCTCATCTTTCACGTTGTATGTACCTCTCGCATATGTAGTGTTGGTCACTCTCGGATATGCATAGAGATCAGGTTCTTCAAGGGCATCATCATATTATTCGCATATGTAGTGTTGGTCAAACATCTTCTTCCGCCTTTGAAGATCTTCACTTAGCGCTTGGATTTGTTGTTCTATAACATCTACTCTCTTTCCCAACTCCTCCATTGCTTGCTGCAGCTCGCTCTCAATGAGAAAACCAACAACTAGAACGTATCAGTAGGGCTCTGATACCACTTGAGGCAGGACAAGATTGTGCAGGAACAACTCCACCTTGCTGCTACAATATGGACAACACAAATCTTGAAGGAACCACTTCAACGCGCTACCTCTAGGGGCGAGGGTTGTCAAGAGTTCAGTCCAACACACTTAACACATAAGATCTAACCCAAGATCTAAGACAAAGAATGTAAAGTTCCTTTTCTATACTCGTGTAGTGTACCGATTTTGAATGGTGTCTAGAGTATCATTTCTAACCCTTGGTCTACTAAATCAAACGGCTGACAGCCGTGGGATTCACGGTGAATAGTACAACCTAGCTGTCTACATTTGTCTAGAATCATCACGTCGCCTCCTCTTAAAAAAATTCTTCGTGCATGCGGATGTTGTGTGTTGATCCGAAGTGAAAGAGAAAGAGAATGGAAGAGGATCAAAAAGTAAATAATGAGTATTTTTCCTTGGACATTGACGGTATTTTTCTCCTTGATTCTGCTACGTTAACAAGTTTATGATTTTTTCATCTAATAAAAACTATGAATTTTCTCTCGACAAAATCTATCCAGGATGTCAAGACGTGTTGGACATTGGCCTAGCATAGTATTGGTGTCCTAGGAGAGTCTGAAATATTCCAGTGAGTGTTGGGGTCTGAGTTAGTGTAGTAGTACTACTCTAGTAGAGTCTAGAGTATTCTAGGGAGTGTTAGTATAGTAGAATTGCCTACTAGAGTCTCATTCCAAGTGTATGAGTGAATATGTAAGGCTAAGTTGTGCTATATATAAGAGGGTGTGGAGGTCCATGGGACCATGCCCATCCAGAATATTTCCCCCCAAAACCTACAAGACGTGTATACATACTAGTATTGATAGGTACATGGTACATAGTCTGGTTACATAGGTGTGTGGAGGTCCATGGGACCATGCCCATCCAGAATATTTCCCCCCAAAACCTACAAGACGCGTATACATACTAGTATTGATAGGTACATGGTACATAGTCTGGTTACATAGATAGAGGTGAGGACCTTTATTTATAGGCTGCATAAGCCTTCACTACTTAGCTCTATTCGTAGCTAGAAAGTTCTAGAGAACACTACTTAAAGCTAGGAGATTTGTGCAAACAACCTAGTTACAACTCATAGTAGAACACTCTAAAAACTACTACAACACATATGACTAAATGACCATATTACCTAGAATTATAGTAGAAGTGTGTAGAAGTCAGTATTTATTTGACTTTTGCTTTATTTTCTTTTATTTTCCCTACTGCTCTCCATCAAGGTTAGCCTCTGGTTATGAACTCAGACTATGTACCCACTACCTATCAATATAGAGAACTTTATGTTTTTGTCTTTGATCTTGGATTGGATCTTGTAAGAGTTTTAGACTAAGCTCTTGCTGCCCTGAGCAGTCCCTCACCTCTAGTCTAGTATTTAGAGGAGAACGTTAAAATAGCTCCTTCAGCCTTTGTGTTGTCCATATTGTAGCAGCAAAGTAGAGTTGCTCCTCCACAACCTTGTGCTGCTTCAGCCACGATGAGCGGTTCAATGAGGGAAACTGGTATTGTGAGAGATTGAAGTCCCGCGAATGAACTGGGGTACCAACAAGCCCCGGATTCGTGAGGGGACTGAACACGTGTTCGGATCTCCTCGACGACGATGGCAGCAATGTAACTCGCACACGGTAGAGAGATGACACGGTGGTTTTTACCTAGGTTCGGGACCCTCGAGAGGAGGTAAAACCCCTACTCCTGCTTTGTTGTATTGCTCGCGGTGCTTCGCGAGGGTATAATGGCTAGCGAAAGCCTAGGGTTTTAGATCGTAAGGATCGACATGTTCTAAGGCTGGGGTGGCTCCCCTTTTATAGTGGCGCTGGGCCTCTTCCCCCAATGCTTTGCGGGAAGGGTCACCAGGTGTACGCCCCTACTTTACATGGACTAGGTCCAGGGTCTTAAGGGAGCTCCAGTCCAAAGCAGTGGTCGCATGGTGACGTCCCCTCTGCGGCGCCGGGTCATCTTCTGCCCTCTTGCACCAAAGCGGTAATGCTGAGCTCCGAGGGGCATCGGTGCCGTCAGCCCTGCTTTAGCACGGAAACGGCCAGACAACATCTTTTTTACGGAGGAGGGCAGCACGAATGGGAGAAAAGCAGGACTGCGCGTTGGGTTCTCGTCTTCCCTTGTGGAGCGACGTGTGGGGCGACGTAGATATTTGTCGGAGGCAACCATCGCCTCGCTGAGGGTCCTGGCGCTGGTGCCGACGTCCTCGTCGAGGCTCCGGTCTTGAGGGGCGCTGTAGCGGACCCCGCCCTGAGCCAGCGCTCCGCACCCCGCTTGGCCTCTTGAAGGGAGCCTGCCTCTTGAGACCGCTAGCTGGAGTGCAGCGGGGCGACAGGTATTGCCAACATCTTTTGGCCTGACTCCACAGTTTTTTTCCTCTTCCGCATGGCTTAGATCCTGGATTGTCCTGATCTTGCCCACATGGATCAGCACTTGAAAGCAACTTCTGATGCATGCGAAACTAATGTAGTGAAAATAAAAACAGACAATCTTGGTGATAATTAACGGACCAAAAATAAAAACAGACAAACTAATTTGGATGCTCAACTCATGGTTTGGAGTGCGTTACTGTGATAACTTTGCTATAATCCTCATGCCATTACATGTTTGGTTTTCTTCAACTTACAACAAGAACTCTAATGCTTGACATGTTGCAACTTGGTATAGAGCAACTGTTAGCTTATTATTGCATGTATCGTTCTATAACCTACAGGAATTCCCCCGTGTGCACTACCGTGTTGCCAAGACAATTGATGCTTCTACAATGACAACACTTAGGGACATGGTGCCTACAAAGATAGCTGCTGGTGTGTGGAATTATCTCTCCAAATATAGAACATCAATTCCCGAATTTCCGCGAACGGAAACTTGTGAACTGCTCATAGTAGACCGTTCAGTAGATCAGGTACATGTGAATATACTTAATATCTGAGTTCAACTTCTACACCTGTTCTTGATGTAACTACTGTGCTATTTATTCTGCTGCTTCATCACTTTTTTGGTACACTGCAGATTGCACCAATAATTCATGAATGGACTTATGATGCCATGTGCCATGATCTGCTATTCATGGATGGTAACAAGTATGTACATGAGGTGAGCATGCAATTAGATTTTTTTAATGTGGAATTCTTTCCTGTTGCTTGCTTGGTTGGTTACTGTATCCTTATATGTGACTGAAAAAAGGTCCCAAGTAAAAATGGTTCAGCCTCAGAAAAAAGAGAGGTTCTGTTAGAGGACCATGATCCAGTTTGGCTTGAACTTCGACATGCCCATATAGCAGATGTGAGATCACTTCTCTGTCCATCTTTCTATGTCGTCTTATAATTTGACAGCTGTGCACCTAACCACCATAATTTCAGGCAAGTGAAAGACTCCATGATAAGATGACACATTTCGTTTCGAAGAATAAAGCTGCCCAATTACACCAAGCAAGGTTCGTTCATAGTTTCAAACCAAGTATAAAACTAGGTGCTTTACTAGATAAAATATATCCATATTGGTGTCATTCTTCGCATGCTTTTCTAAGACTAATTCATTTCCGTCTCGTGAACAAACATGCAATTTAAATGAAATGTGCCCTAATGGCATTCTGAGAAGGAATGTCTTGGACTGAATTAGGTTGATTAGTGACAACTCATTATTAACTGCGCAAAAAATGTTTCTAACCAACCTATCTGGTCTGTCCATATTGTTTTCATAACTGAAAACTAAGTAGGTAATGTAGCTGCAATATAATGTGCCTAGCTACATAAGAAATAATACAAACCTATTTTTAGTTAATTTAGATAACTTATTTCAAGAGAGAACTTTATCCCTAAAAAAATATAAATCTGTCTCTGTCAACTTAATTTCGTTAGAGTAGTTCATACTTCTGGTGTAGTGCTGTGTATTTTCCCTGTTCTATAAGGGTTTTCTGCATATTTACCACACTTGTATATTACTGGCACATCGATACCCCGATGGAGCACAGTATCCAGCTCCAAGCTTTTGATGATGAACCTCATTCTGACTCGACTCGCTATCGTCATATTGTTGGGAGTATTTTCTTGTCTAGTTGTCACTCGTTCTGTTATTTCTGACCGAGTTCATATTCAGAGAGGATTTGTTTCTGCTCCCACTCAGGTTCATCTTGGTCAACTCCTTCGGGTTTTACGATAGGGAATGCATTGTCCAGGTCGCCCGCACACCACCTGAAACCTACGTGGCGGAGATAGACGAGGCCCACACGCACATTATCTTCTTCCCCATTATATTCCCGTCTCGGTCTCTCCTGGTTTGCTGAAGCAAGCACGCCTCCCGCCGTCCACTCCATACCTCCACCTCGCCGCTGCTGGAAAGGCACCGCCCTGATCCCCTCTCTCAGCTCTGCCTGCGCTCTACCTCTGGCCATGGCGAACTTGGGTCGGGGGCAGGCCCACTAGAGCACGGCGGCGACGCGGTCCAGGCTGCTGCTGGCTAGTGCGAGTTTGCGGAGCGAGGAGGCGTTTCAGGCCCAGTGACGACGAGGCTGCGATAATAGACGGCGTTGCTGCCAACTGTGGCCGGTGTTGCTACCTAGGTCAACGATTGTTCTACAGTAGGTCGATGGTGGTGCTAACATCGGTCGACAGCGTTGGCAACGATGCTACAGTAGTATATTTTTTGCTATATCCGTTATCGGGTTTCACTACAATAGTGCAAAGTTTTTGCTACGAGGTCTCCGGCATGGTTTTTAAGGCGTCCGCTTTAGGACGCCTAGGTGACACTTAGGCGTCAAGGCGCCCACCCTCCGCTTTGCAAAAACGACCGCTTTAGGCACCTAGGCGTCAAAGCACCCCCAGATCGCCTTAACGCCTTAAAAACCATGGTCTCCGGTGCTGTCGGGTTCTAAGAAGCTTTCTGCATATTTACCATACCTGTACCTGCATATATGCGATGAAACAGAAGTTGCATATTTCCTAACAAATTCTATGTAGTCGTCGTTCTTATGCTTAGTTGAATGTCTCCGTCTTTGTTATGATCTGGACTTCTCTACCGTGCTTATTGCTTTCTGTTTGAATTCTCAGAACTGGAGGAGAGCTATCAACTAGGGACCTACAAAAAATGGTTCAAGCTCTTCCGCAGTATAGTGATCAAATTGACAAGCTTTCCCTGCATGTCGAGGTTGGTTGCTATGTTGTCCGTGGTATTGTTCAAAGTCTTGAGATCTGTACTTGCCTACTGTTGCATTTCTCTTCTAAACACAAAGTTATGCATGTGAATGTGCTAGCTCTAGGTTTTCTTTCGAAAGTTGTAGTTCATTGTCCTACTCCAGAATGGTGTTCGGCCTCACATCGATGCTCTCTACGACGATGTGATCACATCATCGCATGAGCACTGTCTCCAACGGTATGGCACCATCGGGCATGCACTTTCAATACCTCTCTCACAAGAGTGCTGGCTCATCGTCTTCACAAAGAGGCTTAGCAAGGAATGCTTTGTTTCTCTTCTCTAGACACTCATAAGCATAATGTCCAAAATAAGGACAGTTGTAGCACTTCACAGCAGACTTATTGCAACCACATATGTGGCCACGGCCTTGACCCTCCACCACTCCCTCATCCTTGCGATGAGATCTTGGTATTGTTTCTTGCCTGCTACTTTGCACGTTTCAGCAGTAAGTGCTCCTCGTCAACATCACAACTTCCTCGTAGGTGCTCCCCATGCACCTTTAATCGCCCAATAACCTCTTCCATCGTCATGGTCTTTAGGTCACCAAATTGTTCGATGTTCGAAGCAATCGGGAGAAACTTGTTGGGGACAGTGCGAGTGAACTTCTTCACTCATATTCTGTTTGTCTTGTTTTTGAGAAAACGCAATAGACTGTTGCGTTTCATTTCATTGAAAAGGTAGAGTTCAGATATACAGTCCTCCTAGGAGGCAAAGCGCAACCCAAAAAAAAACAATCTCAGTGCACGTCCCATGTCGTTGGTGTGATGTCCCTCAACCCCTTGGCTCCAGCAGTGATCCACAGCTGAGCTTCTGCCTTGATCTTGGACAGGAGGGATCTCGTGGAAGGCTGGGCTCTGTCGAACACGCAGTCATTCCGATGCTTCCAGATCATCCAGGAAGTAAGCAGCATGGTGGTGGCTAGCCCTTTCCGCATGGGTTTCGGCATGCTCGAGTGCGCGTCAATCCACCAGTCTGTCAGTGAGGCCTCGTCCCTCGGTGGCTGGCATGGAAGCCTCAACCAGGCCAAGACATCATGCACACTTGTCGGGAGAAGGGGCAGCTGACGGTGAGATGCAGCATAGTCTCGGGCTCCTGGCCGCAGAGCACACATTTGTCATGATGCTGTAGACCGCGTCGCGCAAGGCGCTCAGCGGTCCAGCATCGGTCCTGGGCGGCGAGCCAGAGGAAGAATTTGACATGCGGCGGTGCCCATGTGCGCCAGATGAGCTTAGAGCTCTGGGAGAGCATCGACCCGTGGAACAGGGCTCTGTAGCAAGATTGAGCCGAGTATGTGCCGGTCGGCGTCCACTTCCAGATGAGGCGGTCACGCTCGGTACCAAGCTCTGTGTGCTCGATGGTGTGGCAGAGCTGAAGATACTGCCCAATCTCCACCAGCCCCACCACTCCCTGGATGTCCCTGGCCCAGCGATTCGTAGCGAGCCCTTCAGCCACGGTTCTACTCTTCCGCCGCCGCTGAGGGACGCAATCGTAGAGCTGCGGCGCGAATTCGTGCACGGCGCGGCCACCGATCCACCTGTCTTCCCAGAACAGGGCAGATTGTCCATCGCCGATGGCCATCGTGGTCGACGCAAAGAAGGTAGCTCGCTCTGCTGCCGAGAACTGTAGGTCGAGGCCTAGCCAGGGGCGGTGGTCGTCTGTGCGGTTATCTTGTGAAACTGAAATGCTATTGCGCCATATTGTATGTTTAATAATTGATTACTACACAATTAGTATTGACTTGTTATATTTTGTTTATTGTTTGAAGCATACAAATAGTAATAATGTTTCTATTTCTATCTTCATTGTGGACAGATTGCTGGAAAACTCAATAGCATAATAAGGGAGCAATGTCTTCGAGATGTTGGACAGCTAGAGCAAGATCTTGTCTTTGGTGATGCTGGGACAAAGGAATTAATCAATTTTTTCAGGACGCAATTGGTATTTATCATTTGAACTACATAGAATTACATATTGGATTCCTTTGGACATTATATTTTTATTTATTGACTCAATGCAGGGTGTAAGTCGTGAAAATAAGTTGCGTTTGCTGATGATTTATGCAGCAATCAACCCGGATAAGTTCGAAAGTGATAAGGGTACAAAATTAATGCAGGTAATTTTTGGTTCTATATTTATTGGCCAACATCATGATGTTTTGTGCTTAATTTGTATAACCTCTTGGTTAAATGCATTACTAGTTCTATATTTATTGGCCAACATCACAATGTAAATATTCTTTATTTAGTAAATGTATACAACGCAGGTAGCATATTGAAACATTATTTTTGGGATGTGCTTTGCAGTGATAGTTAGGTAACTGGTTAGACTTTCACTTCAGCATTGGAGTTTTTGTTTTGTCTTTTCATGAATGAACATTCTCAGTTCTTGTAATGAGACGAAAACTTTACTTTTATGATGTGATGAATATTTGAGGAAGTAGGCAGATCCATCCCATAGATTTGACATCTGACAGCAGGGAAATGGTGAGATGAGGTGGCGCATTCTCTTGGGGCCTTCTTTGTAGGCAGTTTTAGGGCTTCTGAAATGCAAGGTGCTTCTGCACAAGTGCTTCAAGAGAGAGAATTTTGCCATGCCACTAAGCACTTGTCTAAAATTAGTTTTATCCAATATTATCAATTCTATAGAGGTGCTTAAATTCCGGAGCCGTTTCACTAGCACCTGCTCAAGCACTTCTAATATCCAACCCTAGAAAGTTATACTTGTGATGTCAACGTCCACGCATCATCCATGTGATTTGGAATACGGAAGTCTTGAAATTTCATAGGGCAGCGGGCTCATGATTCCGTATGTTTCTGTGTACCCTAGTGTTGGATGATAATGGTAATGACCATAATTTCTTGCAATTTCTGTAGCTTAGGAATCATGTATTTTTCTTAGTATCGACAATCTGATATGGTTCTTCAAAAGGATAATCTGCTACTTCTGTCTGGAGTTACTTGAACCTCCCAGTCCCAGACCCAAACGAACAGTACAAGGTACAGTAGTTCTGTGGTCTAGTAGCACACGTGCAAGCAGCAGCTCAGCCGAGATGATTATTTGGGCACCGGGTTAAAGCACCTTACGAAGAAAATAGTTAACTTTTGAAAGCACCTGAGAGGCACCTAAGCATGGTCTCTCCACCCTGTGAGTCTTGTGTGTCAAAAAGAACCGTATTCTTTTCCTAATCACTCATCTAAGCACCTGGATTGTACATGCTCTTATAAAAGATAATTATAACTTGGCATACACTTGCTGTAAAATTTAGCAGTATTTTGGCAATACATACTGTACTTCAGCACCAGTACAACGCAATGGTGACACTTGGGCGAACTCTTGGCTACGGAAGTTCTTCAAGAAAATTATGAAATGCTAAATCTGCCTCCCGTAATAATACTAAGTGGTAACACTTGAATATATGACACTATCATGCATGCACGTGCAGTTTTCATACTCCTTCCTTCTGGGTTTATAAGGCTCGTGCATATTTGTAGGTCCTTGATTTGACCAATGAAATCTATATACTATTAAATTAATATTCGAAAGAAAAGTTCCTAGTTATATACTTTTGTGACATAAACTCATACTTACATTTCTTTTGGTTTATAAGGTCCACATGTACTCCTAGATCATCAATTTGGCAAACAAAATACAAATTATATGCCATCAGAAGTATACCGTTAAGAACTTACTTCAAATATGGATTCAATGGTAAACTTCTTGTTAGTCAAATTGATGGTTTAGTACACGTGGGTCTTATAAAACTAAAGGAAGGGAGTATTTCATTGGTCAATTTGATGATCTCAAGATTTGTGGTGGCCTTATAAACCCAGAAGTGGGGAGTACAATGTATTTGTTGAATTACAGGTGATTAGTAAGGAACTGTGAACCTGAGCAAGTACGGAATATTTATTTGAATGACACATGATCCAGAAAGGCTTTGGTATCTTTGTTGCTTACCTTGGGTACCCCTTTGAATCTTACTTCCAAGCAAAACTATTTTAGAATCACATAACGAGTAGCACGTATGAATGACAATGCTGGTATCAACTTCTTGCATGAGATGTCTATAACTCCGTTTATGTTTCCGTACGAAGCCTGTAGTTTTCGGAGTTCCCTCTGTTAACCTCATGATCATTTGATCTGGAACCTTATGCTATTATGTTTGTTGACAGTTGGCAGGATTATCTGCTGATGACATGAATGCTGTGAATAATATGCGCTACTTATGTGCTGACACAAAAAAGCCCTCAGGAGGAGGTTTTACACTAAAATTTGATGTTCATAAGGTAAAAGCTCTAGTTCCATCTTACGTAATTTGAATGTCTGTTTGCTCATTATTTTTTTGCGTACCAGAAAAAACATGGACATAGAAAAGAGCGAACAGGGGATGAATCAGCATGGGCATTGTCCAGATTCTATCCGATTTTGGAGGTATCACTTAAAACTATATCTTTGTATCTGCTTAAACATGTTCATTCTGATTATTTGCATGGGCTTTGTATGTAATTATTTCTTCATGTACAAGTTCTTATTTATTCACTTTCTTACTGCTAGTGCTGGTTTCACCCAGATCAGCTAGGCTATCTGTTAGAATTGTGTTTAATATGTGCACAACTTGTGCTACAGTTGGACTTTTAATTAGCGGAGGGTTAGGTGTTTGAGTCGAACATGTGCAACCCAGCCCTAATATATAAAGGCACCACAGGGTAGCAAAAATAATCTAGATGAAAGCTGGTAGGCTAGACACAACATCATGAGAGGGACGTCCCGGGCCCCCGTGTCAGGAGTAACCAGATCGGCGGTGGCGTGGTGGTTGAGATGCGCCTGATGGCCTCGACAGGCTTTTTCATGGGTTGTACTGTGTCAATTTATTACATAGGGAGGAGCGCCTGTGGTCATTGCCCCAGGGAGTAGGTGAGTTTGCCAAACCTCAGTCAACAAATCTGGGTGCTGTAATTTCCTGTCCTTGTTTGACCGCCATGCACATTGGATTTCTAACACTATCTTATATTCTCAACTTCTCTATACGGCTCTGCATCATGCTGCAAGCCTCTTTTTTAACCATTTTTTTCTTGGGCGTTTGAACATGATTGACATGGGATATCCATTTTAGTACCATTGTGAAGGATCAATTCAACAATTCTCATGTTATTTGATATAAAGGCACACCGAAAGTTTGTATTTACAGGACTTATTTCACAAATCTCATGTTATTCCAAGAAGTTTGTAGGGTTCATCTTGACAGCTCCTTAGCGTAGATATTGAATGTCTACTTTGTGCAGTTCTGTTTTCATTTTTCGCATGTATAAATAGAGGTCTGTTTTGTACAGGAGTTGATTGAGAAGCTCAGCAGGGGCGAGTTACCAAAAGATGAATATAACTGCATGAACGACCCTAGTCCCAGTTTCCATGGACTACCTACCACTACAATCACCTCAGCTCGCACAAGCCCAGCTCACTCGATGAGATCCAGAAGGACGGGTGGTTCATGGGCTAGGCCTCGTGGTTCTGATGATGGATATTCAAGGTCGGTAGTGGATACTCTTCAAGTAGAATCTTGTCAGAATTATCTAGAACTCTGATGCCCGTGATTATCCCATGGATGGATAACTGTCTGTCTGTGAATAGCCAGGAGTTCTCTTCCTGTATGTGCACCGCCTGTAGAGTTCAAAAGCCCTTGACTACTGATATCACTAAACAATCTCTGCCATTGCAGAAAATGCCCATGCAAGTACTACGGTGTCTAGAATAGGCAAAATGCACATGCGGTCCTTGTACGTCCATAAGAGGACTATCTAGGTCCCTGTACTTCAAAAGTGAGACTTAAATCCATATGCTTAGTAAACACATGGCCCTTAGGTCCTACTAGCCAGTTCCCAGTGACGTTTTAATCTAATCTTTTTTATTTCTTGACCTAACATGCGAATAATTAATGGCAAACTAATCCATTGGGTTACTCATGTCATGCATGGATGGATCAAATGTGCAAAATCTTATCATGACTTGGCAAGTTATGGTGAACCCTACAATTGTTAGGTCAAATCAGTGCACCTACAAGTGTATTTGATTGATTAGGTTGTGTTCAGTCACTGATCGTATTTGGGAAAATTGAAGATATTTGTCCATATTTTCTGTTATGTAATATGAAAATTACTATCCTGTTTGAATGTAGATACTGTTTTATGTAACTGTAAGCATGCGATGTCTACTTGACGTTATTTGCAGCGATTCAGTATTAAAGCATGCTTCCAGTGACTTCAGAAAGCTTGGGCAGCGAATATTTGTTTTTGTTATTGGTGGTGCTACTCGATCCGAGGTGTGAAGTAACATTTCTTACTTGCTCGTTACTTCTTTAATGTCATTGTGGCTTTATATCCATTTATGTTTTACTCTAGTCATTTTCACTCACATTTCTCAATGGGCATACTAATCTGCACGCTGTAACCAATAATATGAAATTTTCAGTTACGCGCTGCACACAAGCTCACATCCAAGCTGAAGCGGGAGGTCATCCTTGGTTCGTCCAGCCTTGATGACCCACCCCAGTTCATCACAGTAAGTAATTTGAATTGTTGTTTATCTCGTGTTCAGTATGCACCTAGCAAGATTGATCAAGTATATTGTCTACAGAAACTGAAGATGATGTCAGCTGAAGAGCTGACACTGGATGATCTTCAGATATAAAAGCATTATGCACATGGGCTGTGGCGCCATCCGAAATTTCCTCCTCGTACTTATTTTGCTATGTACTATTAACTTTGTGATAGTTAGGCCTAGTTACACGGTCGCATCAAACCACAGGCTATCAGTACGTTAAGCTGCATCATATTCATTTTGTAGGGAATGACTTCCCAGAACCGGCTACTCATATTTGCATGGGTGTACATAACAGTGGCCAGCAACTGTAACTATGTGAGGATTTTTTTTTCTGGCTAATGGTTGGTTTTCACCCTCTAGGGCGGGTTTGGTTGCTCGCACCTATTTTTCTGTTTTTTCGGTATTGGCCAGCTGGAGACTGCGCCAGTGGGGAGGGGGCTTGGGCCTGTTTTTGCAACCTGTTTGGTTGCATGCATAGAGTTTTGGTGCAATTTCAACGGTTGTTTATTTGACTGCATATGTGCATTATCGGAGTGGTAATGCAACTTTGAAGTGTTTGGTTGGTGTTATTACTTAGTTCAAATATAGTGATCTTACCACCACAATGCTAAACCACATTATATATCACTCACATAGCACATGGAACAACTAGACTTAGATAGATTACGTCAATATTAGTAGGCAGGCTAACACTTGCATACAAAAATCAAGAGTTCTGACTAACATGTTGATCAAAACTCGCCATCAATACCCCTGTGCCCCTGGGACATCAGGTTGAACCCCTGAGCAAATGCCTGCATGCATAAGTTTATTAGTTCACCGTCCTACTACACGGCTTACTACATACGTAGCAGACAAACATAAACTTGTTGCCTAGCTGTAGTCAGGGATGGTGTGTACTGTCTGGCGGTGGAGTTGTTGGTCTTGTAGATCGTCATTTTCGTGGACTTGAACCTTGGACTCCACGAGGTGTGTTGACTTAGAGGTTGTACTTGTTGACAATCTCTGACTTCTTGAGTACCATTTGGCCGCCAAAGTTGTCCACCTACACCCATTTGTTGCACCAGCGATAGGAAGACACCAATACCATGACAGGACGCAGGGCATACGGATCTTGATCCATTCATTCTGGCCCTTCTAGAACGCTAGTGGAATGACGAGCATGTACAAGTCGTTCAGGTCTAGTTGTGAGGAACCATGGATTTAGGCATGTGTTCTTTGGCTGATGACCATGCCTATGCAGCGGCACTACCGCTACCTCTACGCTGCTAGGCACCACTGGCGTAAGTCTAGTGGTTCGTGGGGAGCACATCCTAAAACTATACGGGGATGCCAGCCCCTCCCCATCGTATCACAGTCCAACTTAACAACCTTGTTCATAAAATGACATGGACATATGCAATCGAATAAGGCATCAGAGATTCGTGCTAACTAGAACTAACTTGAACTAGTGCACTACAAGGATCATGGCATCAATGCAATTCCTAAATTGGGCAATGCACAAGTACAAAATGAATAATCGCAGTACACTAGATCATGGCATCAATGCAAATCCCAAATTGGTCAATGCATAGGAACATAATGAAACAGTCGCAGTGTAGTGATCATGGCATCAATGCAATTTCGAAGTTGGCTATTGCACAAATCAGATATGCATACATTGGAGTGTCCAAGTTGAGGAATGCCCAAATCACACATTGAATCTACATTCATTTCACAAGAATCTAGATGAAACTACATGAATCTACACTCAAGAACGGATGTGAACTTTGGCTGCTCACTAGAGGGGCATAGTCAAACGATGCTAACCGTCCTAAAAAATCCAAACTACAAATTGAATCTACAAGTTGGAAATACTTACAATGGACATGTCGACCGCTTAAGTCAAAAAAGATGGTCTCCGAGTCGAAGACGAAGCGCCCAATGCTAGTGTTGTGGTCGTCGTTGTGGGTGAAAATACCTGTCAAATCAGTAAGGGTTAGCCCGACTGATGAGGACATCCCTACAATTACACCTACCCCAATTGCTAATGAAGATGTTCCAATTGCAAAGAAGGATCAATCTAATGAGATAAGGATTGGACCAATCACAAGAGCTCGTGCCAAGCTACTAGAACAACAGGTGAACTTGTTTCTTAATGAACCTGGTGTTTTAATTAATGAGAATTTTATACTACCTAAGTCTTTGAATTATTGCATGATCAGGTACTTAGGAGAAGAAGGTGAAGCACGGAGCGAGGAGATAATGGAACACGGCGTGTTGATCAATGAAGAATGCGCAAGGAAGGAGAGGGAGGAAGCACAAGGAGCTGTTCAAGACAAAGATCAACAAGAGGAGGACGTTCTCTGCCGCGACAGAGCCAGTTGGACCGAACCCAAGTTGGGTCGGTTTGTATCCATAGGTGGGTGGGACCAACTCGGATCCACCCTTAGGCCGCCGCCTCTTAGACCCTTAAATAGATGGAGGCGCTATAGCTTTAGTTTTTAGACCACGTTAAAATATTTTGGAGTTGTTTCTTTCATAGAACCTCTGGAATTACCCTGTGTTCGAATCTACCAACTATAATTGAGTGTGATATATTGTTCCATTGGGAATTAGTAGATTGCATAGTGCCGTTCGTGGTCACGGATGCGTGGGCAAGAGTGTGGTGTTGTGAATATCCTACAAGGTTCGAGATCTGTTGCACTGGCATCAGGGATCGAGCGGGAGAGATCATAGCTACTCACTAGTTATCTATCATCCATCATCATCATTGACATCCGCTTACTGAGAAGATCGGGCCACTCCATATCACCGACGAACTGAGCCGCCTTCCCAGCGGCTGCACTAGAGGACCCTACCTCAGATGCGGGCGTCGATAAGAACGTCGTTGTTGACTCCCTTATTGGGCGAGACCCTGAGCATACGGGGAAGAAGACTTGAGTGCCCACACGAAATCGGCATTATTGTCGGCCAGCTTACCCAGTTGGGTGGTAGTCCATCGCTAATCCCCCGACTGCGATGGGATACCCTACAAGAAATGTGTTAACTGGTGACCACATAGAAAGGTCATAATAATCCATCTATGACCTTTTTATGACCAAAAGCAATATGTCACATAATGAGCGTCAATATAGGCAGCTAATGATTTTTTTTGGTCATGCACAGTTATGACCAAAATAGATGGTCATGGAGCCTAGGACCAAAAAATTGGTGACAGGCTATCTGTCCTGTCCACGTAAGATCCTACGTGCCAAATCCACGACCAAGTTAGATGGTTCTTTGATCAAATTCAGCCTGATCCATTTAGGTGCTTTACATGGGCTGAGCCTAACAATTTAACATATTTATATTTTTCTCCCTATCAATTTCGATGAGTTATATGGGCCAAGCCTAACATTTTCGCATTCTTATTTCTAGGCTTTGGACTTTTAATTTTTGGGCCTTGGACACATTACAGATCATTATTTCAGTCCAAGATAGTTTTGGCCACGACCCTTGTGAAGCCCAAATAGCCTTTGGTCCGCTTGTGTTTTCAGCCATTTTAATTCACAGATTTTAATTTTTCACGATTTTACGGCAAACAATCAACTTTTCAATTAGAACAGAAAAACACAAGAAAAATACAAATAACAGCCAAAACTACAATATTTTCATAGTTTCTTATCTATCACGATATTACAAGCTAAATAGTACTACAACTACTATTTGCTAACTGGGGCTTCAGGCTTCGTCGAATTTCTTCATGTTGGAGATCTTATAGATGAGGAGAATACCACTTTCCTGAAACAGACAACAAAACGAACAACAAAACAAATCAGTTAGAAACGAAATGAAAGAACATCTACAAATAGCTAGGATGAAAACATGCTGAAGAGCTCAAAAGTAACGGTAGATCTATGGGGCAACCGAGATAGCCAACTTTAAACACTCGCAGTATAGAAGAAACATCATAGGAAGAAACAATAATACAAGTATAGATCATAGTACAAAAGAATAAAATATGGCTTATCAGGCATACAAGTTAAAATAGGATAATAAAAAAGAGCATTACCACTTACAGTGGTATTTGACACCTGAAACATATCCACAAGCCCCATGCTAGGAAACTGAATAAAAACTCAACAAGGATCCTGTTATGGGGTAACCCCGTGGGTGGCCCGATCTTCATGGATCTCGTGGTCAAATCGTTGGGAAAGCGAGGGGAAATGGAGAAGGTAGCAGAAGCGGACACACACCTCGCGAAGAACACGGTGAACACACGCAAAAATCACACGATACAAGGCCGATTGCTCCCACCGGTGGCCACCGGTCCGATAGAATCCTCGCAAGGAAAGATCGGTCAACGTGCTCCCTCGATCCCACACGGAGAGGGAAGAACACCTTGGAGAGGGTCTTGACGTCTTGGCAAAGGGACACTGATGCCAAGGCCTTGTACAACGAGGGAGGCACGATGCAAACTCCAACGAGGTGGTGACGATAGTCTATCCCCTTTGGTAGAAGGGGATGAGGCAAAACTAGAGATTCCACAAAGGGGGTTGTCTTTACTCTATCATCTATGCCTAAGGGATATAATGAGGGGTGGGGGCTCTATTTATAGGCCAGCCACAAGTTTAGGGGTAGTTGGGCCATAAAACTAGGGTTTGGTGCGGAATAGAGTGGTACATGGGCCAAGGGCCCAGATGTTGGCTCGCAGGCCCATCACTTAGGCCGGACAGTCCGGGTCGGGTGGACCGGACAGTCCGGGGTGGCCGGACACTCCGGGTAGTGTCTGGGTAGAGTCCAATGTGGCACACAGAATGTCCGCGCCAGGATGGGGCTAGGGTAGGCCGGACACTCCGGCGTGGTCGGGCCGGACACTCCGGTAGCGCCGGACATTCCGGCTGGCATCGGGTGGACTCTCCGGGGCAAAGACGGTGGAGACTCTGGTTCTTGAGCTGGCTGCTCCAGGCCCATCTTCTTGGGTGACTTGGGGACGATCTTGGGGACTTGGCTGACTTGGTGACGATCTTGGGGACTTGGCATTGTAGATGTAGTAGCGTCCACAGGACGGGCTGCATCAGCTCCCCCTTCAAAAAGAGTCATCCTCTACTCTTCATGCACATCAATAAGAAGATGATGTCGAGAGACCTTCTTGATCCTGGGGTTCACCATATAGTCGTCCTTGAGAAGCTTGATGTGGCAACTCTTCAATGTTCCTTCACCTTCCATGAAGCCTACAAAGCTCACAACAAAAGCGAAGCAACACTCAAAGAGTAGCCAATTCATGAAGATTATAGCATGAGTCCTCAAGTAGAAGGAAGTCACCTTATGATGTAGAGATATGGGGTGGAAATCTGATACCAAGATGATATGGGGTGGCCCGATCTTCTCAGCAAGCTCTTGTCGATGGTGATGGTGGATGATAGATAACTAGTGCGTAGCTATGATCTCTCCCGCTCGATCCCTGATGCCAATGCAACAACTCTCGAACCTTGTAGGATATTCACAACACCACACTCTTGCGCACGCAGCCGTGACCACGAACGGTAGTCTGCAATCTACTAATTCCCAATGGAACAACATATCACACTCAATTATAGTTGGTAGATTCGAACACAGGGTAATTCTAGAGGTTCTATGAAAGAAACAACTCCAAAATATTTTAACGTGGTCTTAAAACCTAACTTGTGACGGCTACGGAGGTTTATATGAGGGCTGGGGAGTCCTCCCCTCTAAACGGGCCTAAAAACAGCCATAACTTGGCCCAAACTGACTCGGTTCGACTCAAACTGATACATACCGACCCATATATGGGTTCGGCCTTATTGGCACGCAGTCCAAACGTCGTGGAACACCTCAAACATGTAATTCTTGGTGCGCCATCTCTCTCTCTTGCTCATACGTGATTTCCTCATTGCGTCCTAGTGCGCCTGCCTCCCGCTCCTCCCTCGCGCACTTGTTGATATTGGAAATCAGCGCTTGTCCTTCTTGCTGCAACTCTCCTCCTCCTCGCGCAACGCTTGTGTTATCAATAAACCTTATCATACAAAGATGCATAGACTTAGGTAGTATAAAGTTCTCATTAAGTAAAACATCAGGTTCAATTAAGAGTGAATTCACCTGTTGCTCAATCAGCTTTGCACGAGCTCTTGTAATGGGTCCAATCCTGATTTCATTGGACTTGTTCTTTGCAGCAACATCTTCATTGTGAATAGGAGTAGGAGATAGTGGAATAGTATGGATGTCCTCATCATCTCCCCCCCTTCAAAAGGCATCGACCTCGACGCTCCAAGGTCTTCTCCAGCATATGGTGATAAATCAGCAACGTTGAAGCTGTTGCTAGCACCACCAAACTCCTCAATAGGTATATCAACTGAATAGGCATTATCATTAATTTTGGCTAGCACTTTGTAAGGACCAGCACCACGTGGCTTCAACTTGGACTTGCGAAGTAGTGGAAATCTGTCCTTGCGTAGATGCACCCAAACCATATCTCCAGGCTCGAACAACACTTCTTTTCTTGCTTGATTCCTTGCAGCAGCAATGTTCTTGCCTTTCTTCTCAATAGCCTCTCGAGTCTTCTCATGTATTTTATTCACATAATCAACACGTTTTGATGCCTCCATATCAACTCTCTCATGTAATGGCAGAGGCAACATATCGAGTGGCGTTAATGGCTTGCAGCCATACACCACCTCAAAAGGACAAAGCTGAGTAGTTGAATGCACAACCCTGTTGTAAGCGAACTCAACATGTGGCAAACACTCTTCCCACTCCCGCAGATTCTTTTTAATCATGGTCCTTAGTAGCTGTGACAATGTTCTATTCACCACCTCCGTTTGACCATCTGTTTGGGGGTGACATGTAGTACTGAACAGCAACTTCGTTCCTAGCTTCCCCCATAAGGTCTTCCAAAAGTAGCTCATGAACTTCACATCACGGTCAGAAACAATCGTCTTTGGTACTCCATGTAATCTCACGATGTCCCTGAAAAACAGGTTAGCAACATGTGACGCATCGTCGCTTTTGTGGCAGGTAATAAAATGAGCCATCTTAGAGAACCTATCCACTACCACAAATATAGAATCATGACCTCTCTGAGTTTTAGGTAGACCTAGCACAAAATCCATACTAATGTCTTCCCATGGAGTAGTAGGTGCAGAGAGAGGTGTATACAAACCGTGAGGCTTCAGCTTGGATTTCGACTTGTGGCAAGTAATGCATCTGCTCACAAATCTGTACACATCACGCCTCATCTTGGGCCAATAAAAATAATCAGCAAGCATGAGCAACGTCTTCTCACGCCCAAAGTGACCCATCAAACCACCAACATGTGATTCCTGCACTAAGAACAAACGCAACGACGATTCTGGAATACATAGTTTGTTAGCTCGAAACAAATATCCATCATGTATATGATACTTATCCCATGCGTTTCTAAGAGCACATAAACGACATGATTCAACAAAATCATGGTCAGTTGCATAAAGTGCACAAATAGCTTCTAATCCAGGAATTTTAACATCAAGATTGGTTAATAGCATGTTCTTCTTAGATAGAGCATCAGCAACAACATTCTCTTTTCCCTTCTTATAATTAATGATGTAAGGAAAAGATTCAATGAACTCAACCCATTTAGCTAATCTTCTATGCAAGTTTGATTGAGCTTTCAAGTATTTCAATGCTTCATGATCAATTGTATGATGAATTCCTTTGGCCACAAATAATGTTGCCAAACTTCAAGTACTCTCACAAGTGCATACAATTCTTTATCATAGATTGAATAATTCAAACGAGCACCAGTCAGTTTCTTAGAAAAATAAGCTATAGGCCGTCCCTCTTGCATCAAAACGCCACCTATGCCTATACCACTAGCATCACATTCAACTTCAAATTGCTTCGAAAAATCAGGTAATGCAAGCAATGGTGCAGAAGTAAGCAAACATTTCAATGTATCAAATGCAATGACTTGGGCCGCACCCCATACAAAAGGAACACCTTTCTTTGTCAAATCATTTAATGGTGCAGCAATGGTGCTAAAATCTTTCACAAAGCGCCTATAGAAACCAGCGAGACCGTGGAAACTATGCACTTGACTTACATTCATTGGAGTAGGCCAATTCTGAATTGATTCAATTTTAGATTGATCTACCTCTACTCCATGCTTAGAAACAACAAATCCTAGGAATATGACCTTATCTTTTGCAAATGTACACTTCTCAAGATTAGCATACAGTTTATTATCACGTAACACTTGCAAAACTTGTCTAATATGAGTGCAATGTTCAGATTTGGTGTGGCTGTATATGAGTATATCATCAAAGTAAACAACCACAAAACGACCAATAAACTCTCTCAAAACATGATTCATCAAACACATGAAAGTACTAGGTGCATTAGTAAGGCCAAATGGCATGACTAACCACTCATACAAGCCGAATTTAGTTTTGAAAGCAGTTTTCCATTCATCCCCTTCTTTCATCCTAATTTGATGATAACCACTACGCAAGTCAATTTTAGAGAAAACAGCAGCACCACTCAATTCATCTAGCATATCCTCTAAGCGTGGAATAGGATGACTATACCGAATAGTGATGTTATTAATCGCTCTACAGTCAACACACATGCGCCATGTACCATCTTTCTTAGGAACTAAAATAACAGGAACAACACAAGGGCTAAGAGAAACACGAATGTACCCTTTATCCAGCAACGCTTGTACTTGCTTCTGAATTTCCTTAGTTTCTTCGGGATTAGTCCTGTAGGGTGCACGGTTGGGAAGTGTGGCGCTAGGAATCAAGTCCACTTGATGTTCTATACCACGCAATGGAGGTAAGCCTGCGGGTACATATTTTGGAAACACATCCCCAAAGTCCTGCAGAACAGAAGAGACACCAAGAGAAATAGGGGTCATGTCGTTAGAAACCAATACCTCGCCCTTATACATGAGCACAAGTGGCATGGCTGTAGGATCCTCACGAAATTCTCTCATATCTTCCTTAGTGGCTAATATTAATAAACCGGGCACTCTCTCACTTTTCATTATATCACTCAATTTAGGCTCAGTTACATCAGGAACAGCTGTCATGCAATCTCACCGAGTGGTAGTATCTTCCTTCAGGTTCACCTCTATCTTCTGGCGAGAATCATTCACAATTTCTTGTGGTGTCATTGGCTGCATCGTAATCTTCTTTCCTTTGAATTCCAAGTGATATGTATTGGCTCGGCCATTGTGTTGCACATGGCGATCATAGAGCCATGGCTGACCCAATAGTAGGTGACAAACAGTCATAGGAACCACATCAAAATCATTAGAATCTTTGTAGGGCCCTATTTGAAAGTTCACTCGTACCATATGATTTACCTTCATCTCACCATTGTTGCTCAACCATTGTATGTAGTATGGCTTGGGATGAGGTAAGTATGTCAAATTCAGTTTGGCACATAATTCCTTACTTGCAAGATTTCTGCAGCTACCTCCATCAATAATGACCTTGCAAGCTTTATTTGGTCCAACTAGAGCTTTTGTTTGGAACAAGTTGCAACGCTGGGATTCCTCAACCGGTTGCACACTAAGTACACGTGAAGACACGATGATACTTGGTGCACGCTCAGCATATGCATCAGCACCACCCTCGTCGTCATCAATATCATCATCAGAAGCTTCATCTCCACTTTCTACTTCACCTTGTTCATTAACAAACATAACCTTGCTGTTTGGACAATCCTTCTTGTAGTGACCTCTGCCTCCACAAGTATGGCACACCACATCACAAGTACGTGCAGTAGACATGTTGGAACCCGAGCTAGTAGCAGGAGCAGCGGGTTTCCGAGTATTAGAACCAAACGAAGGTGTACTTGCTGGTTTGGCCGATGGTGTAAACGGAACAACAACTGGTGGCATGACAGTGGGAGGTGTAGATCTGGCCGAAAATCTGCTAGAAGATGGAAATCGAGCACGTGACTTTGCCTCTTCAGCCAGCTGGGACTCGGCCTCTCTAGCATGGTGCAGCAGCTCGTTCATTGTCTCATACTTGTGATAACGCACAATACTCTTGATTTGAAGCTTCAAATTGTTGAGGAAACGTTGCATCGTCATCTCTCGTGATTCACGAACATTAGCACGCTGCATAAGCATCTCCATCTCCATGTATTACTCATCAACTGTCATTGTGCCTTGCCTCAACTGTGTGAGCTTGTCAAACACAGAACGCAAATAATTGGAGGGAACAAAACGATCCGCCATGATGGCCTTCATCTCACGCCAATCCCTCACAGGAAGTTCATTGTCGTTCCGTCTATTCTGCACAATAGCTTCCCACCAACACAAAGCGTAACCATCAAATTCTAATGCAGCAAGTTTGACCTTCTTGTCTTCTGGGTAATCAAATAAACGCCAGAGCTTTTCAATCTTCAACTCCCAAGTAATATAATCCTCAGGATCAAGCGAGCCATTGAACGAAGGAATTGAGAACTTGGGCTTGCCCAAACTATCATCAGCTGGATTGTAAGCACGCTGGGCACGTCCCAGAGGAGCATACCCACGGCCATACAGAGGAGCAGCCGCAGGTGCAGGGGGATTTGCACGTCCCCTGCCACGATGTGGAGCCGCATCAGCCGCACTCCCCTCATCAAAGTCCTCAAACCCATCATCATGTTGTGCCAGTCCGGGCTGGAGTGTTGCCTGAATTGCCTCGATGGAACGCTGCAAAGTGGCAAAGTTGACATTCATAGTAGTCAGCTGCGTCTGAATATTATTGATGGCTCCAGTATTATTCTCCACAGCATCTTGTATGTCGGTGATATTTCTATCAACAGACTCTCTCCAAGTAACAAGCTCCTCCACCTGCTTTTTCTGTGACACAATTTCATCATCACTCAAAGACATGATTAGTAAGTTAGTACAAAAATCAAAATCAGTATGGTGGAAACTCTCACAACTCACTCACAACTGATAAGAAAGAAGATCTTACCGTTCCAAAGTGAATAGAGATGCTCTACCAAACATAATCAAAGACTGATGCACTGAAGTGATGAAGTGAATATCAAAGGTATAGAGAACGATCACAGGGCACACAGGTTATTTATGGTGGAGCTATAGGTATGGTATCTTATCTACACCGCAAACAAGTCCTAGTGCTGATCGTATGACATAGACCCACGGAAACACACACGGTGGAGATAAATGGGGCAATTGCAACTATGAAAATGAGCTCAAAAAAGTAAGGTATGTCGGAGGAATGCTCGTCTTGCAATGCACAAGGAGAGACGCTAGCAATGTCTCAACGAAACGGGCACAAGATTGCCAACTGAGCAGCCCGCAGAGCACTAAGCACGCTAGTCTCGTAGGATAGTTATAGACACAAAGAAAAGATTACTAAGGCTCACAAGGATAGGTACGCTATATGGACTCAGTAAAAAAAATAAACAAAAAAGAATAAATTTTGACCTGAGAATTGGTCTCTGCCACGGCAGAAAAACGGCCTAAAATCCTGCCGCGGCAGGATGGCGGCGGAATTTTTTTTTCTCGTACTAGCACAGACTGGTCTGTGGTAAGGCGACGGTTCGATTTTTTTTTTTCGGAATTTTTTTTGGTCACGCTGGAGCATAGACTTGTCTACGGTCAGGCGTGAGGCAGCGAGCCGATTTTTTTTTGTTTTTTGTTTTTTATTCCGACTCGCCAAGTAGTACACAACTAGGACTCTTTACTTGGATCGGATCTGACTTGATGGTAGCAAAAAAGATGGTGGAAAACAACTAGAACAACTAGAAAACAAATCTACGAAGAACAGATCTAGATCTAATCTAATAGAGGAACGCGACCAACAACTATTACTCGAATACGATGTAATCTAGGCTATGGCAACTCTTTTTGTGAGGCTTTTTCTGTATAGGATGAAAAACACTCTCTAATCTATGGATGGATTGTGGATTGCTTACCGAGGCAACGAGGAAATCTGATACCAAGATGATATGGGGTGGCCCGATCTTCTCAGCAAGCTCTTGTCGATGGTGGATGATAGATAACTAGTGCGTAGCTATGATCTCTCCCGCTCGATCCCTGATGCCAATGCAACAGCTCTCGAACCTTGTAGGATATTCACAACACCACACTCTTGCGTACGTAGCCGTGACCACGAACGGTAGTCTGCAATCTACTAATTCCCAATGGAACAACAGATCACACTCAACTATAGTTGGTAGATTCGAACACAGGCTAATTCTAGAGGTTCTATGAAAGAAACAACTCCAAAATATTTTAACGTGGTCTTAAAACCTAACTTATGACGGCTACGGAGGTTTATATGAGGGCTGGGGCGTCCTCCCCTCTAAACGGGCCTAAAAACAGCCACAACTTGGCCCAAACTGACTCGGTTCGACTCAAACTGATACATACCGACCCATATATGGGTTCGACCTTATTGGCACGCAGTCCAAACGTCGTGGAACACCTCAAACATGTAATTCTTGGTGCGCCATCTCTCTCTCTTGCTCATACGTGATTTCCTCATTGCGTCCTAGTGCGCCTGCCTCCCGCTCCTCCCTCGCTCACTTGTTGATATTGGAAATCAGCGCTTGTCCTTCTTGCTGCAACTCTCCTCCTCCTCGCGCAACGCTTGTGTTATCAATAAACCTGATCATACAAAGATGCATAGACATAGGTAGTATAAAGTTCTCATTAAGTAAAACATCAGGTTCAATTAAGAGTGAATTCACCTGTTGCTCAATCAGCTTTGCACGAGCTCTTGTAATGGGTCCAATCCTGATTTCATTGGACTTGTTCTTTGCAGCAACATCTTCATTGTGAATAGGATTAGGAGATAGTGGAATAGTATGGATGTTCTCATCATACTAACTCTTGGAGTTGCTAGCATCTACTTGGATAAGATAGCTACTAACAACAGAAAGCATGCAAGATCACAAATAACGAAGACATGATAGAATCAATAATCAATCTGAAATAGCATATTAATATCCATCGGATCCCCACAAACACAACATGTAGGATTACAAATAGATGATCTTGATCATGAACGGAGCTCACAAGATCTAAACATGATAGCACAAAGGATGAGAACCAGTCATCTAGCTACTACATGGACCCGTAGTCCAAAGATGAACTACTCACGCATCACACCGGAGGCTTGCATGATGATGAAGAAGGCCTCCAGGGTGAATTCCCCTCTCCGGCAGGGTGCCGAGAAGAGCTTCAGATCCCTCCCGATCTAGGGATGGAGACGACGACGGCTATAGACTTTTTCGTGGATTTTTTGATCGGTTACTTAGGGTTTCTGTATCGGAGGCATCTTATAGTCGGAAGGGGAGGCCGAGGGGGTGCTGGAGGCGGCCACACCACCCCCTGGCGCGAGCCAGGCTGGGCCACGCGGCCAGGTAGTGTGGTGGCCCCCTGGCCCCTCTCCGTCTCATATTCTGCCTCCATGTATCCCTCGGTGAAAAACTGACTTTGGCTTTTGTCCCATCCAATTCCGAGAATATTCATTTTCTAACTTTGCTGGAACCAAAAACAGCAGAAAACATGCAACTGGTACTGTGGCTCTTGTTAATAGGTTAGTCCAAGAAATCATATGAAAAGTACTCCAAAGTGTGGACAAAACACAAGAAAGTAGATAAAACCAAGCATGGAACATCAAAAATTATAGATACATTTACAATGTATCAACATCCCCAAGCTTAACTCCTGCTCGTCCTCGAGTAGGTAAGTGATAAAAAGAAAGAATAATTTTTGAGGTGACGTGCGCCATCATAAACTTGATCAAAGTATTTGCAAAACATTCAAAGCTGGGATCATAGTACTTCAATCATAACATGAAAGACAAAGAAACTATGTTGCAACATGAAAAGGCACAAACAAAAGATTCATGAATAACAATACTTTGTAAGACATTTGTTTGTTTCACATAAAGAAAACATAGCATAATGGCATTCAGCTTGTCCCTCATAGAGTAGCAAAACATAAATGCATAGGACACCTTCAAAGTTCATAAGAGTGACTAGATACAAATAGTTTAAAACAAGCAATATCAAGTTATGCATCAATCAACTAGTCTTGGTACAATGCACATAGAACTAAGAATGGCCACTATGCTCTCAAAGTAGGTGCATAAAGATAGAAGGTGGAGACTCAATATAAAAGTGGAAGATAGGCCTTCATAGAAGGAAGTAGGGATTCAAGTTTCATAAAGAGCTTCCAAACATTATGGTACTTGTTAGCTTTCAGCTCTCATTGCCCCTATCATAAGCATCTTTAAGGTGATTAAGGTTAAAGTGACACAACTAAGAGGATATGCTTGACAAGTTATAAGTCGAAATCTCATGCCCCTTACTTTCGAAGACCGAACCTCATGCTACTCAACTTTAGTCACGAGTAAGCTCTTATCATTGTAAGTACATATGTATCATAAAGAACCGCCAACAGGGTACCCCTTGCACATGATACATGAGATATCCCATAATCAAAATGACAAGGCAAGCAGACAATGAGCATCTCAACGATCTTTTTATTTGCTATTTGCATAGGTTTTTATTGAGGATGCTTCATAGAATGCTCATTATGGTGATGCTGCAAGTTTCCACCATGATTAGGCACTAGCGGCCTAGGCGTTTCTCTAACACACATACAAACTCCATGATCTTACAAGTTCCACTTTTATTTCACACCGTCGGGATCCATAAGCAAAAGAACATAATATCAATGGGGTACAAAGTACAAGCGCAAGCATATATGTAACAAAGAAGGATCCAATGGTTCAAGTTTACTAAATGCAAGAAAAGTAAAGTGTGCCATCAAGTTCGTGAGAGCTTTAATCACTAATTTTCACATAACAAATTTAATTTGGAAGGTAGACAAAAACAAGAATATACTTGGAATAGCATAAGCTAGTAGGTAGGTATGGTGGACTCTTTGGAATAACTTGGTTTAAGGAGTTGGATGCATGAGTGGAACTCATACTTGGTTATGGAGGCTAGCAAAAGACTGGGAGCGACAAACTAAGAAAGCAATAATGGCCATAATTATGCAGAGCGACAAAACATCATTAATCAAAGCATAAAGTGATACTACAAGTTGAAAACTAAAGGATCACCAAGGCTATGGTGACTTTGGATAGTCATAACATGGTGTGAACATGTGCCAAGTCAACCCAAATAAAGCATCAAAGGAGAATACCACAATACTATGCTTTAATATGCTAAAACAACGCATGATGCATCCAAAGCTCATTAAGCAATCTCAATTGTTTATAACAAGTCATGCTACATCAAATAATACTAAGCATAAAGCCAAAACAATATCAAGCATGGCATGACAAAGCATAGGCCAGAGCCAAAAACAAGCTCTCTTTACCACTTAAGCATGAACTTTCCTACTCTTTTCCAATTCAAACCAAACTATTTGAAAACCAATATATAAAAGAGGGGGTCCAACCAATTTATTCAGCAAACTAAGCAAACCAAGCAAACTAAAAACCAAAACGAAAACAAAAAAGAAGACGCTCCAAGAACAACACAACTGTGCATGAAACAATAAAAATGAAGCGTTTGGAAGAAACCTGGGATTTTTATTAATGAAGAAGGGGATGCCTTGGGCATCCCCAAGCTTTGACGCTTGTACTTCTTAGATATTTCTTGGGGTGACACGCGTAGCATCCCCAAGCTTGAGCTTTAGTCCATCCTTCATCTCATTACTCGTTCCTTCCGTACACCTGAAAATTTTCCTTCATACAAAACTTCACACAATCTTTATTAGCAACATTAGTGCACTCAAGATAATAAGTCTTTAGGTTCAGTTCTAACACCAATAAAACTTCCATTAAAACACTAGCTACTGTAGCACTTCCCTCAAAAAGCTCAGTTCCCCAAAATAACTCAAAAAGGAACTAACAAGAAGCAAATGCAAATAATGGCAGAAATATGTCAAAACAGACCAGCAGGTAAAGACGAATTTTTTCTAAGACCTTCTGTTGCTCAAATCAAAAAGTGTTGAACTAAAGAAAGTTAGATAACAACCTGGGGCAGAAGCACAAAAATTCACGCCTCAAAAGGACGTACATAAATTTTACATGAATTTTTACGGTGAAGCATAGAAATCTGTTTCGGGACAGCAACTTTCCGAATCATTACTTCTCTCTCATTAGAGGTTACTCTTGGCACAAAAAGCAAATAAAAAGGATAAGGAGCGGTTATTACATAGATAATAACTTCCAAGACTCATCTAAAACTTTTGGATTATCTCCCAATAAGTACTTTTCTTTAACGTCTTTAAGTTAGGCATAAGAAGCAAGAAAAAGAATCAAGTGTTCTCAAAGGTAGAAGCATTGAGAGCAAATTTTGTTTTCATAGGAGAAACAAAAGAGATCTTCTCTATCTTCTTAGGGAAGTGTTCTATACCTTTCTTGAGTGGGAGTTGATATTTAATGGTGCCTTCTTTCATATCCATAATGGCACCAACAGTTCTAAGAAAATGTCTTCCCAAAGTAATAGGACATGAAGCATTGCATTCAACATCCAAAACATAGAAATCAACGGGGACATAAGCATTGTTAACCATAATAAGAACATCAGTAAGACTCCCCATGAGTTTCTTTTTAGCATTATCATCAAGTGGGACATTCAAATAACAATCTTCAAGTGGTGGCAAATCAAGCATATCATAAATCCTTCTAGGCATAATAGAAATACTACTATCAAGATCACATAAAGCTTTGAAATCAAAATCATTCACTTTCATATTAATGATGGGTTCGCAACCATCTTCTTGTTTTATAGGAATAGAAGCTTTATGTTTCATCTTTTCTTCTTTAATTTTTATGAGAGCATCAATAATGTGTTTTGTAAATGCCATATTCATAGCACTAGCATTAGGACTTTTAGCAAGCTTTTGTAGGAACTTAATAACTTCAGAAATATTGCAATCATCAAGATCAAAATCAAATTTATCATCTAAAGTAGTAGAACTATTACTAGCTTCAACATTAGTGGTAGTGATAGTAGAAACACAAACGTTTCTAGCAATTTCATCTTCTCTCCCCCACTTAGCATGCAATTCAGCTAATAGTCTAACATTTTCATCAATTCTAACTTGTATGGCATTAGTAGCAGCAAAGGGATTATCAATAGTTTTAGGTTTAGCAGCCATTTTATTAATCAAAGAGGATTGTGCTTCAGACAAAGATGATATATTTCTTTTAGCATTAGAGAGTTTCAATTGCAAACTAGGAATTTCTCTATTCAAACTCTCAAGTTGCTGACTAATATTCTTCAAAATTGTAGATTGTTCCTCCATAGTTTTAGTAAACAATTTATTTTGTTCATATTGCATTTGCATGAAGTTTTTAGTGGCTCTTTCAACTTCTAAAATTCTTCCTTCACTAGGTATTCCAGGTTTGCCATTATAACCATAAGCATTATTAGGAGGGTAAGGACTATAATTGTTATTACCATAAGCATTGTTGCCAAAATTGTTATTTCTTATAAAGTTCACATCAACTTGCTCTTCTTGAGCAACCAAAGAGGCTAAAGGAACATTATTTGGATCAATATGGGCTTTCCCATTAACAAGCATAGACATAATAACATCAATTTTATCACTCAAGGAGGAGGTTTCCTCAATAGAATTTACCTTCTTACCTTGTGGAGCTCTCTCAGTATGCCATTCAGAATAGTTAACCATCATTGATATGGGGTGGCCCGATCTTCTCAGCAAGCTCTTGGCGATGGTGATGGTGGATGATAGATAACTACTGCGTAGCTATGATCTCTCCCGCTCGATCCCTGATGCCAATGCAACAGCTCTCGAACCTCGTAGGATATTCACAAAACCACACTCTTGCGCATGCAGCCGTGACCACGAACGGTAGTATGCAATCTACTAATTCCCAATGGAACAACAGATCACACTCAATTATAGTTGGCAGATTCGAACACAGGGTAATTCCAGAGGTTCTATGAAAGAAACAACTCCAAAATATTTTAACGTGGTCTAAAAACCTAACTTGTGACGGCTACAGAGTTTATAAGAGGGCTGGGGCGTCCTCCCCTCTAAATGGGCCTAAAAACAGCCATAACTTGGCCCAAACTGACTCGGTTCGACTCAAACTGATACATACCGACCCATATATGGGTTCGGCCTTATTGGCACGCAGTCCAAACGTCGTGGAACACCTCAAACATGTAATTCTTGGTGCGCCATCTCTCTCTCTTGCTCATACGTGATTTCCTCATTGCGTCCTAGTGCGCCTGCCTCCCGCTCCTCCCTCGCGCACTTGTTGATATTGGAAATCAGCGCTTGTCCTTCTTGCTGCAACTCTCCTCCTCCTCGCGCAACGCTTGTGTTATCAATAAACCTGATCATACAAAGATGCATAGACTTAGGTAGTATAAAGTTCTCATTAAGTAAAACATCAGGTTCAATTAAGAGTGAATTCACCTGTTGCTCAATCAGCTTTGCACGAGCTCTTGTAATGGGTCCAATCCTGATTTCATTGGACTTGTTCTTTGCAGCAACATCTTCATTGTGAATAGGAGTAGGAGATAGTGGAATAGTATGGATGTCCTCATCATCTCCCCCCCTTCAAAAGGCGTCGACCTCGACGCTCCAAGGTCTTCTCCAGCATATGGTGATAAATCAGCAACGTTGAAGCTGTTGCTAGCACCACCAAACTCCTCAATAGGTATATCAACTGAATAGGCATTATCATTTCCACTACTTCGCAAGTCCAAGTTGAAGCCATGTGGTGCTGGTCCTTACAAAGTGCTAGCCAAAATTAATGATAATGCCTATTCAGTTGATATACCTATTGAGGAGTTTGGTGGTGCTAGCAACAGCTTCAACGTTGCTGATTTATCACCATATGCTGGAGAAGACCTTGGAGCGTCGAGGTCGACGCCTTTTGAAGGGGGGGGGGAGATGATGAGGACATCCATACTATTCCACTATCTCCTACTCCTATTCACAATGAAGATGTTGCTGCAAAGAACAAGTCCAATGAAATCAGGATTGGTCCCATTACAAGAGCTCATGCAAAGCTGATTGAGCAACAGGTGAATTCACTCTTAATTGAACCTGATGTTTTACTTAATAAGAACTTTATACTACCTAAGTCTATGCATCTTTGTATGATCAGGTTTATTGATAACACAAGCGTTGCACGAGGAGGAGGAGAGTTGCAGCAAGAAGGACAAGCGCTGATTTCCAATATCAACAAGTGCGCGAGGGAGGAGCGGGAGGCATGCGCACTAGGAGGCAATGAGGAAATCACGTATGAGTAAGAGAGAGAGATGGCGCACCAAGAATTACATGTTTGAGGTGTTCCACGACGTTTGGACTGTGTGCCAATAAGGCTGAACCCATATATGGGTCGGTATGTATCAGTTTGAGTCGAACCGAGTCAGTTTGGGCCAAGTTATGGCTGTTTTTAGGCCCGTTTAGAGGGGAGGACGCCCCAGCCCTCATATAAACCTCCGTAGCCATCACAAGTTAGGGTTTAGACCACGTTAAAATATTTTAGAGTTGTTTCTTTCATAGAACCTCTGGAATTACCCTGTGTTCGAATCTGCCAACTATAATTGAGTGTGATCTGTTGTTCCATTGGGAATTAGTAGATTGCATACTACTGTTCGTGGTCACGGCTGCGTGCGCAAGGGTGTGGTGTTGTGAATATCCTACAAGGTTCGAGATCTGTTGCGTTGGCATCAGGGATCGAGCGGGAGAGATCATAGCTACGCACTAGTTATCTATCATCCACCATCACCATCGACAAGAGCTTGCTGAGAAGATCGGGCCACCCCATATCACTTTGGCCACAAATAATGTTGCCAAACCTCAAGTACTCTAACAAGTGCATACAATTCTTTATCATAGATAGAATAATTCAAACGAGCACCAGTCAATTTCTCAGAAAAATAAGCTATAGGCCGACCCTCTTGCATCAAAACGCCACCTATGCCTATACCACTAGCATCACATTCAACTTCAAAGTGCTTTGAAAAATCAGGTAAGGCAAGTAATGGTGCAGAAGTAAGCAAATGTTTCAATGTATCAAATGCAATGTCTTGGGCCGCGCCCCATACAAAAGGAACACCTTTCTTTGTCAAATCATTCAAAGGTGCAGCAATGGTGCTAAAATCTTTCACAAAGCGCCTATAGAAACCAGCGAGACCGTGGAAACTACGCACTTGACTTACATTCATTGGAGTAGGCCAATTCTGAATTTATTCAATTTTAGATTGATCTACCTCTACTCCATGCTTAGAAACAACAAATCCTAGGAATATGACCTTATCTTTTGCAAATGTACACTTCTCAAGATTAGCATACAGTTTATTATCACGTAACACTTGCAAAACTTGTGTAATATGAGTGCAATGTTCAGATTCAGTGTGGCTATATATAAGAATATCATCAAAGTAAACAACCACAAAACGACCAATAAACGCTCTCAAAACATGATTCATCAAACGCATGAAAGTACTAGGTGCATTAGTAAGACCAAACGGCATAACTAACCACTCATACAAACCGAATTTAGTTTTGAAAGCAGTTTTCCATTCATCCCCTTCTTTCACCCTAATTTGATGATAACCACTACGCAAGTCAATTTTAGAGAAAATAGCAGCACCACTCAATTCATCTAACATATCCTCTAAGCGTGGAATAGGATGACGATATCGAATAGTGATGTTATTAATCGCTCTACAATCAACACACATGCGCCAAGTACCATCTTTCTTAGGGACTAAAGTAACAGGAACAACACAAGGGCTAAGAGAAACACGAATGTACCCTTTATCCAGCAATGCTTGTACTTGCTTCTGAATTTCCTTCGTTTCTTCGGGATTAGTCCTGTAGGGTGCACGGTTGGGAAGTGTGGCGCCAGGAATCAGGTCCACTTGATGTTCTATACCACGCAATGGAGGTAACCCTGCGGGTACGTCTTCTGGAAACACATCCCCAAAGTCCTGCAAAACAGAAGAGACACCAAGAGAAATAGGGGTCATGTCGTTAGAAACTAATACCTCGCCCTTATACATGAGCAGAAGTGGCATGGCTATAGGATCCTCACGAAACTCTCTCATATCCTCCTTGGTGGCTAATATCAATAACCTAGGCACTCTCTCACTTTTCGTTATATCACTCAACTTAGGCTCAATTACATCAGGAACAGCTGTGACACAGTCTCGCCGAGTGGTAGTATCTTCCTTCAAGTTCACCTCTATCTTCTGGCGAGAATCATTCACAATTTCTTGTGGTGTCATTGGCTGCATAGTAATCTTCTTTCCTTTGAATTCCAAGTGATATGTATTGGCTCGGCCATTGTGTTGCACATGGAGATCATAGAGCCAAGGCCGACCCAATAGTAGATGACAAACAGTCATAGGAACCACATCAAAATCAATAGAATCTTTGTATGGCCCTATTTGAAAATTCACTCGTACCATATGATTTACCTTCATCTCACCATTGTTGCTCAACCATTGTATGTAGTATGGCTTGGGATGAGGTAAGTATGTCAAATTCAGTTTGGCACATACTTCCTTAATTGCAAGATTTCTGCAGCTACCTCCATCAATAATGACCTTGCAAGCTTTATTTGGTCCAACTAGAGCTTTTGTTTGGAACAAGTTGCAACGCTAGGATTCCTCAACCGGTTGCACACTAAGTACACGTGAAGATACGACAATAGTGGGTGCACGCTCAGCATATGCATCAGCACCAACCTCGCCATCATCAATATCATCATCGGAAGCTTCATCTCCACTTTCTACTTCACCTTGTTCATTAACAAACATAACCTTGCTGTTTGGACAATCTTTCTTGTAGTGACCTCTACCTCCACAAGTATGGCACACCACATCACGAGTACGTGCAGTAGACATGTTTGAAACCTGAGCTAGCAGCATGATTTGCAGGTTTCCGAGCATTAGAACCAAACGAAGGTGTACTTGCTGGTTTGGTCGATGGTGTAAACGGGACGGCAGCTGGTGACGCAGCTGTAGGAGGAGTAGGTCTGGCCGAAAATCTGCTGGAGGATGGAAAACGAGCACATGACTTCGCCTCTTCTGCCAACTGGGATCCGGCCTCTGTAGCATGATGCAACAACTCATTCATGGTCTCATACTTGTGATGACGAACAATGCTCTTAATTGGTAACTTCAAATTGTTTAGGAATCGCTGCATGGTCATCTCAATGGACTCACGAATTCTAGCACGCTGCGTAAGCATCTCCATCTCCATGTAATACTCATCAACTGTCATGGTGCCTTGCTTCAGTTGCGTCAATTTATCAAAAACTGATCGCAAGTAGTTGGTTGGTACGAAACGAGCTTTCATAATTTGCTTCATCTCACGCCAATCCCTCACAGGAAGTTCATTGTCCTCCCTCCTATGTTGCACAAGAGCATCCCACCAACGTAGAGCATAACCATCAAATTCCGATGCTGCAAGCTTGACCTTCTTATCTTCTGGATAGTCAAATAAGCGCCAGAGTTTTTCAATCTTCAACTCCCATGTGAGGTAGTCTTCAGGATCAATGGAACCATCAAACTTAGGAATTGAAAATTTTAGCTTGCCCAAACCGTCATCAGCAGCTTGGTTGGGCACACGTGGACCACGCCCAAGATGGGCAAACCCACGACCATGAGCAGGTGCATGGACAGGGGGAATAGCACGTCCCCTGCCAACATGTGGGGCAGCATCAACAGCGCTACCCTCATCGAAATCATCAAAGGCATCATCATGTTGAGGATCTTCCCTTCTATGTAAGGCGGCTGTCAAACCCTCAATGGATTGCTGCAAAGCGGTGACATTGACATTGAGCGTAGCCACTTGCGTTTGGATAGTATCAACTGTCCCAACATGCTGATCCAATCTCATATTCATGTCTTGGAGATTCTTGTCAATGGCATCTGTCATGTTAGTAAACACACGTGTCAAGTGGGACTTCAAAGCCTCATATTCACGCCAATTGATGAGCTCCTCATCCTTCTTTTTCTGCAACACAACATCATCATCACTAGTAGATATGATTAGTAGGTTAGTGCAAAAATCAGCATTTGTATGGTGGAAACTCTCACAACTCACTCACAACTAATAAGAAAGGAAATCTTACCGTTCCAAAGTGAATAGAGATGCTCTACCAAACGAAATCAAAGACTGATGCACTTGATGTGATGAAGTGAATATCAAAGGTATAGAGAACGATCGCAGGGCACACAGGTTATTTAAGGTGGAGCTATAGGTATGGTATCCTATCTACACCGCAAACAAGTCCTAGTGCTGATCGTACAAATACCCAAGAAACACACCCGCGGAGAAAAATGTGGCAATGCAACTATGAAGGGTGTTGCACTACGCTCGAGACACACTAGCAAAGCTCAAGGTAAACAGGCACAAGATTGCTCAATCTACCGGTGCACAAAGATATCACTAGGCCTCTTGCTCAAATTCTCTTTTTTCCACAATTTTTCTTTTTTTTTCTTTTGTATAGCTTTTCCTTTTGCTATCTTGCTCTTTTTTTTATAGATAACACATGGCCAATTACAAAGTACGGCACCAAAAATCCTAAGAGCAGCCTATAGGAGTGGAAACTAGTCTCAATAGGCAAGTTCCTACACCTATGTAGTAGATTGGCTGTGGCTAAGGTTTGCAAAATTGCAAAATTTCACAATTTTTTATATGGCTGCCGCGGCAGAAAAACGGGGCAAAACTGTGCCGTGGCAGACTCGGTAACTTGGAAAGTATACTCGGTAACTTGGAAAGTATACTCGGTAACTTGGTAAGTATATATATATATATTTTTTCATTCCGACTCGACCAAGAGTAGATTACTAGGACTCTTAGAGTAGATCGGATCTGACTTGATGGTGGCGGAAAACAATGGTGGAAAACGACTAAAACAAAGAGGAAACAAAACTACGAAGAACAGATCTAGATCTAAACTAAAGGATGAACATGACCAGCAACTATTACTCGTCTACGATGCAATCTAGTCTATGACAACTCTTTTTTGTGGGCTTTTTCTGTATAGGACTAAAACACTCTCTAATCTATGGATGGATTGCGGATTGCTTACCGAGGCAACGAGGAAATCTGATACCAAGATGATATGGGGTGGCCCGATCTTCTCAGTAAGCGGATGGCGATGATGATGATGGAGGATAGATAACTAGTGAGTAGCTATGATCTCTCCCGCTCGATCCCTGATGCCAGTGCAACAGATCTCGAACCTTGTAGGATATTCACAACACCACACTCTTGCGCACGCAGCCGTGACCATGAACGGTAGTATGCAATCTACTAATTCCCAATGGAACAACATATCACACTCAATTATAGTTGGTAAATTCGAACACAGGGTAATTCCAGAGGTTCTATGAAAGAAACAACTCCAAAATATTTTAACGTGGTCTGAAAACCTAAACTAGTGCGCCCCCATCTATTTAAGGATCTGGGAGGCGGCGGCCTAAGGTGTAAACCAAGTTGGTCCCACCCAACTAGAGATACAAACTGACCCAACTTGGGTTCGATCAAACTGACTCTGCCGTGGCAGAGTTGTAGCCGTTTTCTCTGCCGCGGCAGCCTGCCGTGGCAGAGAAACGATGCTTTTCTCTGCCGCGGCAGAGAACGTCCTCCTCTCGTTGATCTTTGTCTTGGACAGCTCCTTGCGCTTCCTCCCTCTCCTCCCTCACGCATTCTTCATTGATCAACACGCCTTGTTCCATTAGCTCCTCGCTCCGTGCTTCACCTTCTTCTCCTAAGTACCTGATCATGCAATAATTCAAAGACTTAGGTAGTATAAAATTCTCATTAATTAAAACACCAGGTTCATTAAGAAACAAGTTCACCTGTTGTTCTAGTAGCTTGGCACGAGCTCTTGTGATTGGTCCAATCCTTATCTCATTAGATTGACCCTTCTTTGCAATTGGAACATCATCATTAACAATTGGGGTAGGTGTAATTGTAGGGATGTCCTCATCATGTTCTATCTAGGAAGAACATGCTACTAACCAATCTTGATGTTAAAATTCCTGGATTAGAAGCTATTTGTGCACTTGATGCAACTGACCTTGATTTTGCTGAACCATATCGTTTGTGTGCTCTTAGAAACGCATGGGATAAGTATCATATACATGATGGATATTTGTTTCGAGCTAACAAACTATGTATTCCAGAATCGTCGTTGCGTTTGTTCTTAGTGCAGGAATCACATGCTGGTGGTTTGATGGGTCACTTTGGGCATGAGAAGACGTTGCTCATGCTTGCTGATCACTTTTATTGGCCCAAGATGAGGCGTGATGTGTATAGATTTGTGAGCCGATGTATTACATGCCACAAGTCGAAATCTAAGCTGAAGCCTCACGGTTCGTATACACCTCTCTCTACACCGACTACTCCATGGGAAGACATTAGTATGGATATTGTGCTAGGTCTACCTAAAACTCTGAGAGGTCATGATTCTATATTTGTGGTAGTGGATAGGTTCTCTAAGATGGCTCATTTTATTGCCTGCCACAAAAGCGATGATGCGTCGCATGTTGCTAACCTGTTTTTCAGGGACATCGTGAGATTACATGGAGTACCAAATATGATTGTTTTTGACCATGATGTGAAGTTCATGAGCTACTTTTGGAAGACCTTATGGGGAAAGCTAGGAACGAAGCTGCTGTTCAGTACTACATGTCATCCCCACACAGATGGTCAAACGGAGGTGGTGAATCAAACATTGTCACAGCTGCTAAGGACCATGATTAAAAAGAATCTGCGGGAGTGGGAAGAGTGTTTGCCACATGTTGAGATTTCTTACAACAGGGATGTGCATTCAACTACTCAGCTTTGTCCTTTTGAGGTGGTGTATGGTTTCAAGCCATTGACGCCACTTGATATGTTGCCTCTGCCATTACATGAGAGAGTTGATATGGAGGCAGCAAAACGTGCTGATTATGTGAAGAAAATACATGAGAAGACTCGAGAGGCTATTGATAAGAAAGGCAAGAACATTGCTGCTACAAGGAATCAAGCAAGGAAAGAAGTGTTGTTCGAGCCTGGAGATATGGTTTGGGTGCATCTACGCAAGGATAGGTTCCCACTACTTCGAAAGTCAAAATTGAAGCCACGTGGTGCTGGTCCTTACAAGGTGTTAGCCAAGATTAATGATAATGCCTACTCGGTTGATACACCTATTGAGGAGTTTGGTGGAGTTAGCAACAGCTTCAACGTTGTTGATTTGTCACCATATGCTGGAGATGACCTTGGAGTGTCGAGGTCGACGCCTTTTGAAGGGGGGGAGATGATGAGGACATCCCTACAATTACACCTACCCCAATGACTACTGAGGATGCTACAACTGTTGCAAGAAAGGATCAGTCCAATGAGATTAGAATTGGACCTATTACAAGAGCTCGTGCTAAGCTACTGGAACAACAGGTGAATTTACTCTTAAACGAATCTGGTACTTTGATTGATGAGAACTTTATACCGCCTAAGTCTATGCATTTATGTATGATCAGGTTCGTTGGAGAAACAAGCATGGCGCGAGGAGGAGAAGGGCTACAAGAGAATCCCAACATGATGATCACCCAAGGATGCGCGAGGGAGGAGCGGGAGGAAGGCGCAAGAGAAGATCATCAAGACAGAGGCAAAAAGATCTGCCACGACCGGAGTGTCCGGCCAGTTCCACTCGGACTGTCCGGCCTGGTCGAGAGGCAAACTGGCGTGGACATTCTGTCTGCCAGTTCAGACACTACCCGGATACCACCCGAAAAATTCAAAGTTTCCGGCCAGACCGGACTGTCCGTCACACTCACCCGGAGTGTCCGGCCAGACCGGACTGTCCGGCCAATTTCGATCGGAGTGTCCGCCCGCCGACCGAACCTGGTCTGAGTCGGTTTGTATCAATCTGAATCGTTTGCGTTTAGTTTCAGTTTCTGGCCGCCCCAGCCGCCCTTATAAGCCCTGGGACGACCTCTAGTTAGGGTTTAGACCACGTTAAAATATTTTGGAGTTGTTTCTTTCATAGAATCTCTGGAATTACCCTGTGTTCAAATCTACCAACTATAATTGAGTGTGATCTGTTGTTCCATTGGGAATTAGTAGATTGCATACTACCATTCGTAGTCACGGCTGTGTGCGCAAGAGTGTGGTGTTGTGAATATCCTACAAGGTTTGAGATCTATTGCACTGGCATTAGGGATCGAGCGGGAGAGATCATAGCTACGCACTAGTTATCTTTCATTCACCATCATCATCGCCATCCGCTTACTGAGAAGATCGGGCCACCCCATATCAGTGTTTCCTTGCTCCTACTGGTTCGATTAAACCTTGGTTTCATAACTGAGGGAAACTTGCTGCTGTGCTCATCATACCTTCCTCTTGGGGTTCCCCAACGAGCTCTACATCAATACTGAGCCATCAAGCACTTTTCTAGCGTTGTTGCCAGGGAGTCAAGGACATCTTCACACGGGGAGTCCCTCATAACCAATCTCTTTACTTTGTTATTTTTGTTTTGCTTAGTTTCTTTTTGCTTTGTTTGCTTGTTTTGTTATCAAAAACACACAAAAAATAGTCTTACTGGTTTGCTTTCTTTATTGAAAACACAAAAAAATTAAGTCTCCTTTAGTTGTTGCCTCTTCCTTAGCTCACCATGTTGATCCCTAAATTCACCCTGAAAGACCTTTCAATTGGTAGTGGTTCTATAATTGGGAAAGATAATATTGAAGAATCCTTTAATCATGTTAGTAAGCATGAAGATACTGAGGATAGATCCCTTGCAGAACTTGCTCCAAACTATGAGATTGCTGCAGCTTATTTAATTCACATGTTAGAAGCTAGGTTTGTTAACCTCAACCCCTTAATGCAAGTAATGTTTCTTAAGCTTAAAGAAATTGAGGACCCTGAAAAGAGCGATTTTATTCTAGAAACTTTGTTTAAGGAGTTCTATGATGTTGCCAAGGAAGCTAGAAAAGTCTTTGAACGTTTCAATATGCTAGGCTCATGTGTAGATGTTGTTGGTACACGAGAAAAGATGAACAAAACCGAACCTAATGGGGAGGAACCTAAGATACCAATACCCTTTAAACTAGTAGTAATACATGAAGCCATAGAAAAGAATCTTGATTGGATTGTTCCTGAAAATCCTTTTGATGAAAATAGTGAACCTAAGAGCATTGAGAGAGGATCCTCTAGAACTTATTTGGATGATATACCTTGCCTTGTTGAAGATATTTCTGGTATTAATCTTAATGCTTCTTCATTTGAGAACACTTGATTCTTTTTCTTGCTTCTTATGCCTAACTTAAAGGCATTAAAGAAAACTACTTATTGGGAGATAACCCAAAAGTTTTAGATGAGTCTTGGAAGTTATTACCTCTATAATAACCTCTCCTTATCCTTTTATTTGCTTTTTGTGCCAAGAGTAACCTCTAATGAGAGAGAAGTAATGATTGGGAAAGTTGTTGTCCCGAAACAGATTTATGTGCTTCACCGTAAAAATTCATGTAAAATGTCTGTATGTGTTCTTGAGGCGTGAAGTTTTGTGCTTCTTCCCTAGATTGTTATCTAACTTTCGTTAGTTCAACACTTTTTGATTTGAGCAACAAAAGGTCTTCGAGAAAATTCGTCTTTACCTGCTGGTCTATTTTGACAGATTTCTGCCATTTTTCTACATTTGCTTCTTGTTGGTTCCTTCTTGAGTTATTTTGGGGAATTGAGCTTTTTGAGGGAAGTGCTACAGTATCTAGTGTTATAATGGAAGTTTATTTGGTGTTAGAACTGAACCTAAAGACTTATTTATCTTGAGTGCGCTAATGTTGCTAATAAAGATTGTGTGAAGTTTTGTATGAAGGAAAAATTTCAGGTGTATGGAAGGAATGAGTAATGAGATGAAGGAAGGACTAAAGCTCAAGCTTGGGGATGCCACGCGTGTCACCCCAAGAAATATCCAAGAAGTACAAGCGTCCAAGCTTGGGGATGCCCAAGGCATCCCCTTCTTCGTCAATAAAAATCCCTGGTTTCTTCCAAACGCTTCATTTCTATTGTTTCATGCACAGTTGTGTTGTTTTTGGAGCGTCTTCTTTTTTGTTTTCATTTTCGTTTTGGTTGTTCGTTTGCTTTGTTTGCTGAATAAATTGGTTGGACCCCCTCTTTCATACATTGGTTTTCAAATAGTTTGGTTTGGTTTGGAAAAGAGTAGGAAAGCTCATGCTTAAGTGGTAAAATGAGCTTGTTTTTTGCTGTGGCCTATGCTTTGTCATGCCATGCTTGATATTGTTTTGGCTTTATGCTTAGTATTCTTTGCTGTAGCATGACTTGTTATAAATAATTGAGATTGCTTAATGTGCCTTGGATGAATCATGCGTTGTTTTAGCATATTAAAGCATAGTATAGTGGTATTCTCCTTTGATGCTTTATTTGGGTTGACTTGGCGCATGCTCACACCATGTTATGACTATCTCAAGTCACCATAGCCTTTATGATCCTTTAGTTTTCAACTTGTAGTATCACTTTATGCATTGATCAATGATGTTTTGTCGCTCTGCATGATTATGATCATTATTGCTCTCTTAGTTTGTCGCTCCCAGTCTTTTGCTAGCCTCCACAACCAAGTATGAGTTCTACTCATGCATCCAACTCCCTAAACCAAGTTATTCCAAAGATTCCACCATACCTACCTACTAGCTTATGCTATTCCAAGTATATTCATCTTTTTGTTTACCTTCCAAATTAAACTTGTTATGAGAAAACTAGTGATTAAAGCTCTCACGAACTTGATGGCACACTTTACTTTTTTGCATCTAATAAACTTGAACCATTGGGTCCTTCTTTGTTGCGTATATGATTGCGCTTTATAAGTTGAAAAGCAGAACCATGTATCATGGGGAACGCTTTCAACATTGCACTTGTACTTTGTACCCCGTTGATATCATGTTCTTTTGCTTATGGATCCCGGCGGTGTGAAATAAAAGTGGAACTTGTAATATCATGGAGTTTGTATGTGTGTTAGAGAAACGCCTAGGCCGCTAGCCTAAGCCATGCCTAATCATGGTGGAAACTTGCAGCATCACCATAATGAGCACTCTATGAAGCATCCTCAATAAAAACCTATGCAAATAGCAAATAAAAAGATTGCTGAGATGCTCATTGTCTGCTTGCCTTGTCATTTTGATTATGGGATAGCTCCTGTATCATGTGCAAGGGGTACCCCGTTGGTGGTTCTTAATGATACATATGTACTTACAATGACAAGAGCTTACTCGTGACTAAAGTTGAGTAGCATGAGGTTCGGTCTTCGTAAGTAAGGGGCATGAGATTTCGGTTTATAACTTGTCAAGCATATCCTCTTAGTTATGTCACTTTAACCTTAATCACCTTAAAGATGCTTATGATAGGGGCAATGAGAGCTGAAAGCTATAAGTACCATAATTTTTGGAAGCTCTTTATGAAACTTGAATCTCTGCTTCCTTCTATGAAAGCCTTTCTTTTACTTTTTGTTGAGTCTCCACCTTCTACCTTTATGCACTTACTTTGAGAGCATAGTGGCCATTCTTAGTTCTATGTGCATTATCCCAAGACTATTTGATTGATGCATAACTTGATATTGCTTGTTTTAAACTATTTGTATCTAGTCACTCTTATGAACTTTGAAGGTGTCCTATGCATTTATATTTGCTACTCTATGAGGGACAAGCTGAATACTATTATGCCATGTTTTCTTTATGTGAAACAAACAAACGTCTTGCAAAGCATTGTTATTCATGAATCTTTTGTTTGTGCCTTTTCATGTTGCATCATAGTTTCTTTGTCTTATTGCTAGAACTTTGTCTTTCACGTTATGATTGAAGTACTATGATCCCAGCCTTGAATGTTTTACAAATACTTCGATCAAGTCTTTGATGGTGCATGTCACCTCAAAAATTATTCTCTTTTTCTAACTTACCTACTCGAGGACGAGCAGGAGTTAAGCTTGGGGATGTTGATACATTGCAAATGTATCTATAATTTTTGATGTTCCATGCTTGGTTTTATCTACTTTCTTGTGTTTTGTCCACACTTTGGAGTACTTTTCATATGATTTCTTGGACTAACCTATTAACAAGAGCCACAGTGCCAGCTGCCTGTTTTCTGCTGTTTATGGTTCCAGGAAAGTCAGAAAATGAATATTCTCGGAATTGGACGGGACAAAAGCCGAAGTGCCTATTTTTCCGGAACGCATCTGATGCCAGAATACGAGACGGAGAAGGGCTGGGGGGCGGCCACACCACCTAGCCGCATGGCCAGGCCTGGCCCGCGCTAGGGGGTGGTCTGGCCGACCCCAGCACCCCCTCGGCCTATCCTTTCGCCTATATATTGTCCTCGGGACGAAAACCCTAAGGACCCGATCAAAAATCCACGAAAGAGTCTGTAGCCGCCGTCGTCTCCATCCCTAGATCGGGAGGGATCTGAAGCTCTTCCCGGCACCCTGCCAGAGAGGGGATTTCACCCTGGAGGCCTTCTTCTTCATCATGCAAGCCTCCGGTGTGATGCGTGAGTAGTTCATCTCTGGACTACGGGTCCATGTAGTAGCTAGATGGCTGGTTCTACTCCTTTGTGCTTTCATGTCTAGATCTTGTGAGCTCCGTTCATGATCAAGATCATCTATTTGTAATTCTGCATGTTGTGTTTGCGGGGATCCGATGGATATTGAGATGCTATTTCAGATTGATTATTGATTCTATCATGTCTTTGTTGTTTGTGATCTTGCATGCTTTCCGTTGTTAGTAGCTATCTTGGCCAAGTAGATGCTAGCACCTCCAAGAGTTAGTATTTATGCTCGATAGTGGGTTCATGCCTCTGGTAATCTAGGGAAGTGACAGAAATATCTAAGGTACTAGATGTGTTGTTGCTACTAGGAAGAAACAACAATCCTTTGTTCATAGAACAATCGTATTGTTTACTTTACACGGAATTCGTAAATCAATAATCTGTTGCTTGCAACTTAATACTGGAGGGGGTTCGGATGATAACCTGAAGGTGGATTATTAGTCATAGATGCAGTTGGATGGCGGTCTATGTATAATGTTGTAATGCCCAATCGAATCTCAAAGGAGTCAAGTTGATTAGTATATGCATGTATTGCTTTCTCGATGTTTGTCAATTGCCCCATTGTAATTTGTTCACCCAGCATGTTATCTATCTTAAGGAGAGCCACCTCTAGTGAACTATGGATCCCGGTCCTTTCTTTTACATACAATCTATAAACTGTTTACTGCTTTGTGTTTACTTTCTGCAAACTTTTACTTCCTTCCATTCGATATGTTTAATCCTTTGTTTTCAGCAAAACCGGTGAGAGTGACAACCTCATCGCAAGTTGGGGACAAAGTTATGTGGTTGTGTTGTGCAGGTCTCCATGTTGCTACTAGCACTGGTAGTGCGCCCTGCCAAGGCTCAGCTAGCAACACGGGTGTTTCCTTGCTCCTACTGGTTCGATTAAACCTTGGTTTCATAACTGAGGGAAACTTGATGCTGTGCTCATCATACCTTCCTCTTGGGGTTCCCCAACGAGCTCTACATCAATACTGAGCCATCAAGGATGCACTTCAACTGGCTTGTCACTAACAAGTTCCACTGGCTTGTCATCTACAGGCATAGCTGAAGCAATATCAACATTATCGCACTATGCATCATGCTCTCCATCCTACACCTTAGCTAGCCCAGATTTTGGCTTAGCCTTGCGCACGTTCTCCTTATGTACCACCAGCTCTACATCAGACTGTATGTGATCATCCTGCATAGGCTTCAAAGTCTGCTGTTTGCCACCATGCACAAAAGAATATGTATTTGCTCTTCCAGCATGTGTAATGTTGCAATCATACTGCCATGGACGACCAAGTAATAGCTCACATACCTCCAATGGCAACACATCACACTCAATCTCATCAACATAATCACCAATTGTAACTAGCACACGCACCTTATGAGTTACCTTCACCATACCGCAGCTATTTAACCAATGTAGATGCTTAGGTTCAGGAATATGCCATGTGGTCAACCCCAACGCTGCCACCATTGCCTTGCTAATGCCATTAGTACAGCTTCCTCCATCAATAATCAACTTGCATGCTTTGCCTTTGATCATACACTGCGCCTAAAATAAATTCCAACGCTGGCCCTTGTCAACTGTCATGCAAGCATCGCCATGTACCTTGTTGAGTTGCAAATTCAGCCCACTAAATGGTACAACATCCTCCAGGACATCCTTAACAACATCAGCCTTAACAACATCAACCGATAACGCTTCAGAAATCATGGCTGCCACATTGCTAACTGTCAGCAATGGAACAACTGTCAACTTCTCATGAGTAGTCACAGCCGTTGCGACCTTTGGTATGAGAGCTATACTCTTGGCAACATCAACTATCCCATTCACAACCTTGGGCGGCTGCTTGATTTCCTCCATATATGGTAATATGAAACCATCACGCAGAAATTTTTTGTAGTCCCCCAAGTAAGAGAAAAACCATCTATGTCAACCGCCTCGGACCACCAACTGTCTAACTCCTTGTCCACACGCCGGTGAGCAAGAACATACCCATCATACCCACTAAATTTGCCATTGTATTTGCGACATCGATGGAAACCCCGTTCCATGTGCCTTTCCCAATCTTGGTATTCCTCAACTGTCGCAAGTCTATGTAGGCACCAACTAAGCTTGGATGCATCATGTGCCACTCCATTCAGGAGATCGAGATAGTCATTGAAAACAACACTTGACTTTTTTCCACCTGTACACCTCAAGCCCAAAGTATCTCTTGGAAAAGAATCCATCATGTCCTTTTGTCGTTCTTCCGGAGCGAGCTGAGGCAAGTCGCTCGACCATAGAGCGTATGTGGTAGAGCGATGCTGGAGATTGCTCCCTAGCGCAGATGGGCCGACCCACTAGGAACTGAGCCATGCACGGACGAGATCGCCAGACAGGGATCGGGGCAATCCCTTGATCACAGGCAGGACGATCACTTGCCCCCTTTTTTAGTGCACACGGTCGAATCTGGGGACAGTGATTTCCGTGAGCCATCGTTTTTTTTTGCTCTATCTTTTTGTTTCCGTACCACACAGAATACAAACCGGAGATCCTTCCAATGGGAAACGATGCCCCGATCCTTTCCCGATCCAAAACGGCGCGATAGCAACAAAAACTTTAACTAACGCGCTCATGTACGGGATTGGCTGCCCAGAATTCATGTGAGTTGTCCACTTTTTTTAACAAACTGAGATCCCAGGTGTGCGCTGCCTTCCCTACGATCGTGACCTTTCCGATCCAAAAGGATTTTTTTCACGTATCGGATGTGAGATCGATCCAGATCAATACGATCAGATCAGTTTACCAATCAGACTTGCACTTTCTTTTGCTAGACCAATACTGATCTGATTTGTACCGATTCCTTGAAAATCGATGATCGAGGCAAAACAGATCTAGTAGAGCTAAAACTCAAGAACACGAAGAACAGTCTAGAAACAATCTAGAGATTTTGACCGAACCTTCGCAGATCTGAAAACTGCCGGTGAAGAACAATCCGCAGATCAATCAACAACCAAAACTCGCCGTGATCAACCCAGTACTCTGATACCACATGATACGGATCAAGCCGATGATCCTATAGTTTTGTCCCGATCTTTCACAGCGAGTCAACCCGATAGATAATTCTTCCAATCACGCGATGAACGCAACCTGAAGAAGAGGAATCAATCCAGCAAGTAACATGATGAAGATTACCACGCTCAAACCTGAGCACGACAATCCTTGATGAACACAAGAACCTCCGCAGCACTAATATGATAAACGGTATCGCCGTCCCTGGAGGACTGATACACGGTGGAGCACAATATAGTTTGTAGACTAAACAACTGAACTCCCCTAAAGCCTAGGTGGCTGGCTCCTTTATATAGGAGGCTTGCAACTAGTCGGTTGAATAGACCCAAACCGAACACACAAACGGACTCAAACCTAACCTGGACTCGGACTCAATAACATAGCAACAATATTTGACACAACCTTAGACTTATCATTACATATCGTAGGTCGTCCTAGCGTGCCAATCATCAATGGGATGCGCCCGCATCACCTAGCTTGGTGGAGTCCTGAAATTAGGCTTCACCTCCTCCTTCGTGCCCATATCAATTACCCTGTGATCGAATTATACTACTGCAATTGAGTGTGATCTATTGTTCCATTGGGAATTAGTAGATTGCAAACTACCGTTCGTGGTTGACGGCTGCGTGCGTAAGAGCGTGGTGTTGTGAATATCCCACGGGGTTCGAGAGTTGTTGCATTGGCATCAGGGTTCGAGCGGGAGAGTTCATAGCTACAGGCTAGTTATCTATCCACCATTATCATCATCGACAAGTGCTTGCTGAGAAGATCAGGCCACCCCATATCACTCCATGTGGCAAACCATGTGTCAAAAGGCCCGAAAGCACATAGGAATGCAACTTCCACATGGAGTGGTGCAGCAGTGTGACACAAGTCGCATCACCACACCCATTGGAGTGTGTGTGCTCATGTGGATCAACGTGGTTTGGAAAATAACACATGCAATGACTTAAGAGACTCCATGTGTCAAACCATGTGTCAAAATGCCCAAAAACACATAAGAATGTAACTACCACATGGAATGGTGCACCAGTGTGACGCTAGTGGCATCACCACATCCACGGCTTCCATATTAGTTATATTTGTTATCCTTGGATAAGATTTGTTTCTTTTACATGGGTAACTTTATCTGTAGTGCCTTTTGTAGCCCCTACATTAGCTAAGCTAAGTTAGTTCTACTTGCATGGGTAATTAAACTCAACCACTATGTATAACCTTATTTAGCATGTATTGGTAAGTTAGCTCTAATGTCATGGGTAACTGAACTGAATTTACATGGGTGACTTTAATTAGCATATATGGGTAAGTTAGTGTTATTTTGAATAGGTAATTGTACATAATTGGGATGGATAACTTTAATTAGCATGTATGGGTGCATTGTATTCCTTACCGTTTTAGTGCAGTATTTTGATTAGTAATGAGGTGCTGATATGCGATGTCTTCATTTCTTGTATGATGCTAAAGTTTGGACTTTTTGTGACATGTTTGATATGCGATGTCGATGTCCCCATTTTTTTTATGGATAAGTATTTTTTTGTTAATCTGGTGGATAACCTTTTCTTAATATGGTGGATAACTTTATCTTATTATTGTGGGTAAATTTATATTAATCTGTTGGATAACCTTAGTTACATACATTGGATTTGTTTTGTGTTTCAGTGTGGATAAATTTTATTTAGTTGCCTGGATAACATATGTACATTGACATGTGTAACTAGTGTAACTAATTTAATCCATGTTTTAGGTTTTGTTACTATTATGGGTAATTTAATCCATATGGGTAACTTTATCTTAATCTGGTGGATAACCTTAGTTACATACACTTAATCTGTTTTCTATTTTAGTGTGGATAACTTGTATTTTGTTGTCTAGATAACTTATGTACATTGGCATGTGTAACTAGTGTAACTAATTTAATCCATGTTTCATGTTTTGTTTCTAGGGATTTCTATTTTCGTGCCCCTGGTTTGTTAGTTGTACTCAGTTTTCCCCAGCCGCTTAGTTTTTCCTCACTTTCCCCTTCCTCCATTCTGAAACCCTCACATGCGCTCGGACAGGGGGGTGTCAGTAGGTCAAAGGCTTAACCGTTACATGCTGACAGGTGGGACCGTGTTGGGGCAGGTCCTGCATTGAGCGTTACGTTACGTCGCCTCGACCGTTACATGCTGACGTGTGGGGCCGTGTTGGGACAGGTCCTGCATACGTGGTGAAGGGTGGGGCCGCGTTGGGATGGGTCTTGCATACGTGGTGAAGGGTGGGGCCGCATGGAGACACGTCGGACCGGCCATTCTCGCTCCAAGCCTAGAATAGCTCCCACACCGCCCCTCCGCTTCCCTGTCGTGGTGCCCTCCTACCAGAGAGCCCCTCCTACCTTATGTCGTCCTCGGCCCCCGAGTCGCCCCCTCCCCCTAGCCACGGAGCCTACTCCGGCTCCGCTTCCTCCCCCGCTAGATCTACCCCTTTCACGGAATAGTATGTGACGCTGGCGGGTGTACCAGTCCTCCCCGTCGAGCGCGGAGAAGATTGGGTGGAATCGGAGGGATCTAACACACGGATTCCATCTGGGTAAGTATCATTTCTCTTTGTGGATTGATTATAGGCAATAATTGAGAGCGAATCGCCGGTGCTCAGCTAATTGCCTTGCTTTTTGAATAGGATTGATCTAGCGCTGGCATTTCGGCTAATGGTTAAACTGGATACTAGCGTAATTCGTGGTTGTGAACGGTATCTCTTTGGATTTTACTTCCCAGTGGTGGTTGCAACCTCCATAACTCAGTTGATTTGCAATATTTCAAAATTCCCCTAGAGCAATGGCAATTCAGTTGATTTGCAATATTTCAAAATTAGCGAGCAAAGATTGCTCCCACAAACTAGCGAAGCTGATCTGGTAATGATTTTCTCTTTGAATGTTGCCGAATGTTTTGGTTGAAATCGTCTTCATGTGCAACCTAAAGTTGAACACACGGGAAAGAGGGCTAAAGAATCATTTGGTGGTAAGGCATCGTCACGTGGTCAGGCATCATGTGTCTCTGTTGTCTCTGCTAATAGTGTGCACCCCCGTGCTCCTTGTAGGTCCACAGCAGTATCATCTGCTCACACTGTGCGTGTAAGCCAAATCGCTCGTGCGGCCGATGTGGAGAACGAAGCAGAGCTTGCCGCGGGAGCGCCTCCACTAGATGACGAGGATGAGTTGATGTTTCCTGAATTGGAAGACAGATTCAGTAAATAGGCACTAGAGGATCAATACACACAAGAATTGGCCAATGGTGCTAGATTTGATGACACTAATGAAGAAGAGAACGAGGAGAACAATGATAGTCTCGTTTTAGCCGAGTACGATGGTGAGGACTTGCCAGTAATTGAGTGGGACAGGAACGATCCTAAGATTTCAGAAGGCACCATATTTGAAACGATGCGGGACTGTCGTAATGCCCTTACTACATATTGCATCTGCACCAATTATGATTATGTTGTTATTAAGAGTGAGCCAGCAAGTTTCACAGTGAAGTGCCCATATAAGAGGTGTAGGTGGAGGATGCATGCATCCACTATGCTCAGGAGTAGTTTGGTTCAGGTATTACAACCAGTTGTGTATTTTAGATCATTGTGTAGAATTTGTTAACTGTACCTGACATTTTCATTATGTTTCAGATAAAAGGTAACCGCTTCGAACATTCTTGTCCACCTCAAGGGGGACAGCCAAAGGACAAAACAAAACTAGCAAAGACTAGGTGGTTAGTAGATGCAATCATGGATTGGATGAGAGCGAACCCATCACTTGGTGCAACAGCGCTCATAAAAAAGTTTCTAGAAAGTTTAATATTACAATACCTTACATGAGGATGTTCTATGCAAAATAAATGGCTCTTGATAGGATCAATGGTCCATGGAATGAAAGTTTTCAGTTGCTTTACATCTTCAAAGATGAAGTGGTGATGGTTAGTCCATGTAGTGTTGTATAGATAGATAGGCATACAGTTCAGTACAAAATAAGAGGGAAGACAATGGAGAAGGAGTGCTTTAGAAGGGCTTTTGTTTGTTTCAAAGCTTGCTGGAAAGGGTTTATGGATGGTTGCAAAGGCCTTATTTGGCCGTGGATGCAACAACTCTTCATGGCAGATTTGAAGGACAACTAGTAGCTGCTACTAAAGTTGATGGCCACAATTGGATTTTCCCTGTTGCTTTTGGAGGTTTGGAGATTGAGTTAGAGGAAAGTTGGACTTGGTTTCTGGAGAATTTGCGTGACCTTATAGGTCATCCACCAGGACTTACTATCCACACGGATGCTTGCAAAGGTTTGGAGAAAGATATAGAAGAAGTATTCCCTGGAGTGGAGCATAGGGAATGTATGTGACACTTAGTGCAGAATTTTACAAACAAATTCAAGGGTAAAGTTTATACTGACAACCTATGGCCAGCTTTAGACACATGCAGTTTGAGGAAGCATCTGTATCATTTGGAAGTGTTGTATAAACAAAAACCTACAGTGAAGGAGTACTTGGATGCACATCATGAAATGGTGTGGTCAAGAAGCCAATTCAATGAAATTTGCAAGGTAGACTATGTGACAGGTAACCTTGTAGAGAGTTTCAATGCAAAGGTCAAGTCATTGAAAGGGCTTATGCTATGGAAAATATTTGATAAGATTAGGCAGATGATCATGATAAAGATCGATTTGCGTCAAAGAATTGCATCAACAGTATATGCTCGCCATCTCATCCTCCCATCTTTGATTAAGGCTTTGCATGCTAGGGAAAAACAATTGAAGATGAAATGCATTAGAAGAGGAATTGAGGTTGAGGTAATATACACTGATAGTAAAGATAGGGAATGGAAGTATCCAGTGAGTTTGGTTGATAGGACATGTCATTGCAGGCAATCGCAGCTCCGTGGGAAACCATGCATACATGCATTGTTTTTCATGGGTGTTCTAGGAGGTGAAGAGGGTGAAGTTGATCAGTACGTGTATTTCTCCGTTGCCAAACTTAGGGTAGCATATGCTCAGAATGTTCCAGCCTTGTTGGGAAAAGACCAATGGATGGAAGTGAATCCAGGCTTCAAGCTATACCCTCCAGTTTTTACTAGACCAGCTGACATGGGTATACCCTACAGGTACTCAAGCTTGGTATATACGGTCCAAATACGTACAGGCCCACGGTGTCGCCAAGGCCCAAACGAGGGACTCGAGTAACCTACGGACTCTCGATTGCTTGAAGAAGAAGAAGAAGTTAAAGATAGAAAGTTTGAAGGGGAAAACCCTAACTTGTAACCAACTCGACCTGCTACCCGAGACCTAGCCTATCTATATAAAGGCTAGGAGGGGGCGGCGAGGAGGACACACGCAACCCTAGTTTCCACAACCCTCACTAGATTACATCTGCGCACCACTGTAACTTTCGATTCCTTCGATAATTCGACGAGCAGACAAGCAGGAGTAGGGACCTCTACGAGGCCTGAACCTGGGTAAATCTTTGTCCCTTGTGTGCTTGTTTGCTAGTCGATAGATGTCTCCAGCGCTCCCTCCTTCTCCAAAACCCAAGTCCATAACAATGGGCATTGATGAGTTAAACCCTCGTCAATTGCCGCCGTCTGTGGGAATTGGGAGTGCTGATGTTGCAGCTTCTTCGGCCCCATCAACTGCGATCTAGAACTCAGCAGCAGCGGAGATTCGCCAGCTCTTCGGCGCATTCGACTTCACCGTCCACACGCCGGCCACCCGCCCGGCCTTCGAGTCCGTGGGCGACGGAATCAGCCTGGTGATTGGGAGCTTCCGCTTCCAAGTTGGTCAGATGGGCACGCTTCGCATGCCTGATCAGCCGATAGCACCGGCAATTGCCCTAGCATCATGGTTCCTTCCATCGATCGGCACCCTCAGCGAGCTCAACGCCCCGACGGCAGTCGAAAACATGGTCAGCGACAGCAGTTGCGATTCCGATCTGAGCGATCTGGCCACTGAAGATGGAACCTACGGTTTCGGATCTGAGAGTTGTGGAAGCAACAGCTTCCCCAATCACTTCATGTGCGCCGTCATCAACGCAGGCGACACCTCTGCCAATCGCGACAACGGTGGCAACCCTGGCAATGGCACCGATCCACCCAACGCCGGTAACGGTGGCAATGGTGGCAACGGCGGTAACGGTGGTAATCGCACCCCCTTCAACAACGGAGGAGCAGTCGAACCTCCTAGCGTAATCACTGAGCAAACCGGCGAACGCGTCGTAATCAAGCTCAATGAGCAGGAGTGGGATCGCTGCCGCGAGGCATTACGAGGCACTCCTCTACCCTTCGGGTCCCCGCAAGAACTGCTGATGGGCTATCATTGGCTCCTGAAGGAAGAATTCAAGCGCCAACTGCAAACAATCGCGCAACTTGAGGCGCGTAAAAAGGCAGCGGACGAATCGAGCCTTCGTCGCACTGGGCTCTCCTCCTACGGAGGATCCTCCTCAAGGGGCAACGAGTACCTCGCCAAGAAGAGGCAATCGCGGATCGCTCATCTTACCGAGCAAGAACACATAGAAGCCGCGAAAGTACTCGACTTCGGCTCTATGATAGTCGACATGAGGGGCAACGTGGTCCCCAGGACGCCGCAGGCTGCGGTGACGGCAGCCACCATGTACCTCCTCAATAACCAGCCGCCAGCTAGAGATCCCCGAACTGCCATGCACCGATCTACGATCGCGGGCTTGGGATTAATCGAGGCCGCCCTCGACAAGGAGCCAACACCAGACCCAAAAAAGGGCAAAGCGCTAGCAAAGCGCCACTCCTCGCCCTCATCCAGCGACGACAGTCACGACTTGTCTCGGCGTCGCCGCTCACGGCGACACGATCGTGACTACGATGCGCGCGACGACCTTACACAACGCAAGATTGACAAATCAAGGGCACGGCGTGCTCGGTCGACTGACACGGAAGAAGAAGACGGGGAGCTCTGCGGTCCTAGATGCTTCAACAGATCCATTAGGCAGAAGCGAATGCCTAAAGGGTTTAAACTCCCGTCGGAGAACCCAAAATTCGACGGTCTATAGGACCCCAAGATCTGGCTAGAGGACCACATCTCCTCCGTCAGACTCCACGGAGGCAGTCGAAGCACTGCCATGTAATGCTTGCAGCTATAGCTGCAGGGCGCCGCCCGAGCATGGCTCAATAACCTCCCACGTGGATCCATTCGCAGCTGGGATGAGCTAGTTTACAGCTTCGTGCGCAACTTTAAGGGCACGTACAAGCCGCCCGCATGAATTGAAGAGCTGAGATGTTGCCAACAAAGATCTGGCGAATCGCTGCGCTCCTACATCCAAAGGTGGTCCATCATCAAGAACTCCGTGGAGAACATCTCGGAAGACCGCGCGATTGATGCATTCAACGGTGGTGTCCGCCGCCTAGAACTCAGGGAGGAGCTGGGCCGCTCAAAGCCCCAAACCATCGACCACCTGATGGAGAACGCGAATTGGTGGGCCGATGGAGAAGATTCGGTAAAGAATCGCGCTCACTCTGATGAGGAGGCAGAACTCGAACGCAGACTCGACCGCCGAGGTAAGCGTCGCATGCGCATCTACGATGACCGCGACGACGTCAACATGGTCGCGGCCGGCTACACCGATAGACGTGACGATAACCGCAACAGCGGATACCGTAGCGGCGGATACCGCGACTCCGGGAAAACCACGCAAGTATGGCAACGCCGCACTCGCGATGAGGCACCCGCGACCTCCATCGAGGACAAACTGTCCGGGCCATGCACGGTACACTTCTACATCGACAAGCATGATGGCAAGAGAAAGTCCAGCCACCTCCTCAAGGACTGCCGCGAGTTCCTCAAGCTACACGAGGGATTGGTTCGGATGAACCGCAATGCAGTCGAAAGAGGCTACGGAGCCGCTCCAGGCGCCGTGGCACATGGCGCACCGCCACCACCACCTGGGCCACCCCCGAACGGAGCCGCACCGGACCAGCACCACGGAGGCGAACCGTACCCACGGGCCATGGGCACCATGATGATCCAAAAGGGACGCCCCTCCAACAGGGTGCAGAAGGCCATCACTCACCAAGTCAACTTGGCCACACACTCACCACCATCCACCACTGAGTACCTCAGTGGAAGCGAGTCATGCATCACCTTCGACAAGCGCGACCACCCGCCTCAGATACCCCGTCCAGGTCACTACCCCCTCGTACTCGAGGCGCAAATTAGAGGCTTCGACATGAGTCGCGTCTTCATGGATGGCGGAAGCGGCATCAACCTCATATTCGCGAGCACCTTGCGAGCAATGAGAATCCCTCTAAGCTGCCTGGAGGCATCGGACACGACGTTCCACGGCATCGTCCCAGGGAAAGGCGTATACCCCCTGGGCAAAATCAACCTCAACGTCATCTTCGGCACGCCGAAGAACTTCCGGCGCGAGCGCATCGACTTTGAGGTCGTCGACTGGCCCTCACAATACCACTGCATCCTCGGGCGCGTCGCGTTCGCTAGGTTCATGGCGGTGCCCCATTACGCCTACCTACAGATGAAAATACCAGGACTCAATGGCATCATCACGATCAACGGGAGCTTTGAGCGATCTGACAGTTGCGATAGGGAATTCAACAGAATCTCCCAGTCCTTCGGCATGCAGGAAGAACTCGCGAGATTGAAAGAGACGACAGACAACAGTTTGCCTCCCCTGAGCAGACCAAGCTCAACCGATCTCTCCTTCAACTCATCTGTGCACACAAAGAAAGTGTAAGTCCATCCATCGGATCCGGCCAAGATGGCCCTCATCACCAACAACTTGAGTCCCGCATAGGAACTCGCGCTCGTCGAATTCCTCCGTGAGCACTGGGAATTTTTTGCCTGGTGTCCTGCGGACATGCAGGAGTTCCCAGGGAATTCGCCGAGCACGCACTCAACGTCAACCCCAACGCAAGGCCAGCCAAGCAAACAATTAGGCGATTGTCTGAGCCAAGGGCACAGGCAGTTGAAATGGAGATCAACAGACTCCTTGAGGCCAAGTTCATACGCGAGATCAAGGAAAGCACTTGGCTCGCCAACACGGTGCTGGTACCAAAAAAGGACACGCATATCCTGCGGATGTGCGTAGACTTCACTTCTCTGAACAAGCACTGCCCAAAGGATCACTTCCCGCTGCCACGGATCGACCAGATCATCGACTCCACCGCGGGATGCGAGCGCCTCTGCTTCCTCGACGCCTACTCAGGCTATAATCAAATTCGAATGAAGGAGGAAGATCAGGAGAAAACAGCGTTTACAACGCCCTTTGGTGTGTTCTGCTACAACACAATGCCCTTCGGGCTAAAAAACGCGGGAGCCACCTACCAGCGGTGCATGCAGGCTTGCCTCAAGGAACAACTGGGTTGCAACATCCAAGTCTATGTCGACGACATAGTAATCAAGACCAAGGAGGAAGCCTCTCTAATCGACGATTTACACGAAACCTTCGCCAACCTCGACCGCTACCGGATCAAGCTCAATCCGGACAAATGCGCCTTCGGCGTACCATCTGGGCAACTACTCAGGTATCTCATCTCCGCGAGGGGAATCGAGGCGAACCCGAAGAAGATAAAAGCCATACTGGCCATGGAGAAGTCAAAAAACATAAGAGGCGTCCAGCAACTGGCCGGACGAATCGCGGCCCTCAGGCGATTTATCAGTCGGATGGGTGAAAAGGCACTGCCCTTCTACCAGCTCCTCCGCAAAGCTGAAAAATTCGAGTGGACCAATGAAGCACAAGAAGCATTTGAAGATCTCAAGCGCCTGCTATCCACTTCGCCAGTGCTAGTGACCCCACCAGAAAGGGAACCATTGTTGCTGTACATCTCCGCCACCAACCAGGTGGTCAGCACAGTGCTCGTCATCGAGCGAGCGGAGGAAAACAAGGTCCACGGCGTACAACGCCCGTATACTACCTCAGCGAGGTCCTCACGCCAACAAAACAGCGGTACCCGCACTACCAGAAGCTGGCGTACGGCGTCTTTATGACCGCCCGGCGACTATGCCACTACTTCCAAGAACACCCAATCGTGGTAGTCAACGACGCCCCGTTGGGACATATCCTCAGTAACCCCGACGCCACGGGGCGAGTCGCACTTTGGGGAATAGAGCTGTCTCCACGAGACATCACATACGAAAAGCGCGACGCAATCAAGTCGCAAGTTCTCCCTGACTTCCTCGTGCACTGGATGGAGAACCAACTCCCGGACAAGCCAGATATGTCCTACCTCTAGACAATGCACTTCGATGGGTCCAAGCGGAAAGAGGGAGCAGGCGCAGGTGTCATACTGACATCACCTCAAGGGGACAAGCTGAAGTATATCCTGCGAATGCAGTTCATAGCCTCAAACAACGAAGCTGAATACGAGGCCCTGTTGCACGGGATGAGGATGGCAAAAGCTTGCGACGCCAAGAGGCTCATCATATATGGCGACTCCAAGCTGGTCGTCAACCAAACAATGCATGAGTGCGACGCACTGAATGACAACATGATCGCATACCGCGACCTCTACGATACACTTGAAGGAGACTTCGATGGTTGCGAGCTGCAACACGTAGGTCGCGAAAGCAACGAAGAGGCGGACGCACTCGCCAACATAGGCTCTACCTGCGCCCCCATACCACCTGAGGTATTTCTCGAGCGCATATGCGAACGCTCCATCAAGCCAAAGGCCGCAGAGAAGAAAACAAGCGCAACAACGGACTCGGGGGCTACGCCACCCAATGAGCCAATGGCACTCGATGACTTGGAGCATGACTTGGAGCTAGACACCGGACTCGAAGGACCAATGAGCATCATGATGATTGAACAATCATGGACGCAGCCGTACATCACGTACCTCCTCAGCAAGAGGCTACCGGACGATCCGACAGATGCACGGCACATCGCGCGGCGATCCAAGGCATTCGCTGTTATCAACGGCGAACTGTATAAACGCAGCATCACAGGAGTACTCCAACGATGCGTTTCCATGGCCGATGAAGGGACCTGCGGGCACCACGCCGGCAGTCGCGCCCTCGTTGCCAAAGCTCTACGAGCTAGATTCTACTGGCCTACGGCCATGCGCGACGCCAAGGACATCGTCCAAAAATGCAACGCTTGCCAGCGATTCGCGGACAAGCCGCACGCACCGGGCGCAGAGCTACGGCCAATCCCATTGGCCTGGCCCTTCGTGCAATGGGGGCTCGACATGGTCGGCAAACTTCCAAGGTCCTCGCGAGGAGGCTACGTCTACCTCTTGGTCGCGGTCGACAAATTCACCAAGTGGATTGAGGCTATGCCAGTAACCAACCAATCAGGGCACAGCGCAGTCAAATTCTTTGAGTCCATCGTCTACCGCTTCGGGGTGCCACACAGCATCATCACCGACAGTAGGACGAACTTCACATCCAAGGAGTTCCAAGAATTCTGCGAGAACCTAGGGATCAACATCAGCTACGCCTTAGTAGCGCATCCACAGACCAACGGTCAGGTGGAAAAGGCAAACGGGCTCGTCTGTAGTGGCATCAAGAAGCGACTCCTCCAGCCACTCGAACAAGCTGCGGGTTGCTAGCCGGATGAACTGCAATCCGTACTCTGGAGCCTACGTACAACTCCAAACAGCGCCACGGGCTACATGTCATTTTTTATGGTGCACGGAGCAGAGGTAGTGCTACCAGCCGAGGTACGGTACAAGGCGCCGCCCGTGGTCGCTTACAGCGAACAAGAGTCATCCCTCGCACTCAAAGACTTCGTCGACCTCCTTGACGAAGCAAGGGAAATCGCCACGGAAAGATCAACGATCTATCAGCAGAACCTGTGCAACTACCACAGTAGGAGGCTTCGCCCCAGATCCTTCGTCGAAGGCGACCTGGTCCTGCGACTGAAGCAGCAGGGGCATCTCAAGCTCGAGTCCCCCTAGGAAGGACCATACATGATTAGAGAAGTAATCCCAGGTGGCGCCTATCGCCTTCAAGATTTAGAGACAGGATTCGCATACTCCAACCCCTGGAACGTCGCACAACTGCGACGCTTCTACCCCTAGTCGCTTTTTTACTTTTACATCGCAAATAAGGCTACTCAGCCAGGGCTACTTAGCCACACATTATACCTCGCACTGTTCTTCGAATAAATAAAAGCTAAGTGCCCCAAAACTCTGCGTTCCCCTTCACTTTGTCAATTTATGTACTCGGGGGCTGCGCCACCCTATACACATCTGTTCTTCGAACCAAAACGCGATATCCTGAGTAGCTGGTACATCAGTCGAACCCCTTAACACAACCTCAACCCAGCTGCAACGCACCTGACAGGTTGACAAAGGTACTGAGATAAAACATGGCCAGGCTAACGAAAAGGACTCGCATAGTGCAACGCACCCCATGCTAACAAAGCTCTTTGTACACATTTGACAATAAATTATCTACAACATCTATACGAACTTTACAACACAAGTACACTTATGTGCAGGATACAAATTAGGCTACTACTGCAGCAGGAGAACGTTGGTTTGTTCCTCAAAGAAGTCAACGATCTCTTCTGCTGGGCGATCCACCGCCTGGTAGTGCGGCACCATATTCCAGGCAGAACCTGCTGGTGGTGCAGGCGGCCCAGACGCAATTGCTGCAACATCCACGTCAGGCTTGTGCAATCGCACCATTGACAGAGCAGCCTTGGCACCAGCCACCAACTATTGCCTCACGCATTCGCGAACCGCGGACAGATCTTGAAACTTGGCTAGGAGGGCCAGCAAGCTTGATGGGGTATCATCCAACGGGAACATCGCCTGATAAATGCTCTTCAGGCATGACTGCGACTTCTTCAGAAAGAGCAGCACCCGCGATGCACGATCCTGCAGGGTCGCCAGTGTAGTCGCACGATCATGATCTACCCAGAAGTATCCACTCTCTTGAAGTTGCTCCTGGGTGAGATCATGCAGGCGAATAGCAATTCTATCCTTCTCCTCCTGTGAATGACGCGCGCTAACAACTACACGAAGCAGCATCAGCAGCATGAGTACAACGTACCACTGCGAGTGACTACAAGGAAAAGATGAGAACAAGCAAACTAACAATTGAATTGGTCGCCCAGCTGCGTCACCTCGCCAAGCAGATATTGCTCTCGGGCGGCGGCTTTTTCTGCTTTCGACTTCCACACGTCCGTGCTACCGCGGAGCACGGGCAACTCACGTTCCAGCCGCTTCACGCGATCACGCAGTCGCGAAAGCAAGGACAGCTCATCTACCCTAGAGTGCGGCGATGCCACGGTATCATCAAGAGTTGGCGAGTCCTGGATCCCCCTCATAGGATCACTTGATGCACCCTACCACAAGTCAAGATAGAAGCAAATAAGACGACCAAATCAAAACAAAGACAAAAGGGTCAGATGCATTCAAGACCAGCATAAGTATCCGCAAATATAGTCGCTAGGAGGCATGTTCTTAAACAAAAGGACATAAACTAATCAACTATTACAAAGCTAACTAAGGAGCAACTGGCTTCTTCGACTTCGACGGCTTCGGGGGCTTCATCAAGTCCATGGCAGTATTAGACGCCACTGACTTTCCGCCAGCCCCTGAGGCCGAAGCTTTCGCCGCCTTCTTGGCACGTTGGAGCTCCTTAGAGTACTTCGCAATAGTATTTATCAAGTGATGCCCATATTTGCCACAGGCAGTCGCGAAAGGAGCAAAGACTACCTGCTGACCGTCCGCGCCAACAGGCATCGCCCCTCGACGCCGTGGAAGGATCGATCTCGACTCCGTGGGCCTGCACCATGGCGAGTTTGGACGCGCCAGCCGCGGAGTGAGTTCTTGTAGCTGGAAGGCACACCCCCGGCGAATGACTCCACCAGCTCGTCCATATTATCGATCAGCTCCGCCTTAGGCATCAACTCCTCCCGGAGGCGACTGAGGGCGCCCTTGGCCTTGGAAAGTGTATCCTGGACGGCGGTGCTACGGTCCTCGACTGCAGCCAGCGCACCCGCCAGAGCGTCATCACGACGAAGGGCCTGCGGGTCAAAACTCAAATCGCCAGCCTCTGTACATAAACCCACACATGGACCAAAAAACATCAGCGTCACCAGCAAAAACATTAGAAGCAGAGAAGGACAAACAATATCCACAAGCAACAGTACCTGAGAGAGCCTTGGCGACTGAGAACAGTTGTTCCTCGAACAACTTTTCCCTAGGCGCAAAGGAGGCACGCAGATCCTCTTCATGCTTCCACGCCTCGTCACGCGCTTCGATTGCCTCGTCGTGACCTTTCACAGCCGCGGCAAGTGCCTTCTCCAAGGTGGCGACGTCACGCAATAAGGCATTATGTCCAGCTACACGACAAGCAAAAGTTGATTATTAGTCGACTATATCAAAAGAAGAAGACGAAGAAGAATAAGTGTAGAACACTCACTTTCAACCACGCGGTGACGCGTCTCCAGCATTGCATGCTGGCGGCCATCGCCATCACTTGTTCTGCCAAGTGCACGGCTTCCTTCACAAGGAGCTGTAGCACAACCAAGGAATCAGCAGAGGCAACAGATAACGTCGACTGTAACACTAAAACGAAGAAAAGCTATACTTACATGGTCCTCTAGTGACTCCGAAGATGTCTGTTGTACCATCACCCGGGCAACCATTCGATGCTCTCCTGCATGAGGAGAACTGGAAGAGTTGTGCCCGGAGTGGGCCGCCAATGGAGGGAAAGGAGCACGCTTGACCTCTTTCTTGGCCCTTGAGGTCGCGACTCCTGATTCCTTCAAAAATTCGACGTCGCCAGAAGATGACGACGCCTCTTGACTACAAGACAAAACCCACATTGAGAAAGGGAAAACTCCGGGACAAGCCAACAAGAAGAAAACACAGAAGAACAAATGAACTAGAAAACTTACCAGTCAAACTTGTCAAAGTCAAATGTGGCCTCCACCGACTCCGACGAAGACTCCTTGGGTAATCGCATCTTCTTGCGAGAAGATGGTGCCACAGCCCTCACAGGAACGGCAGGAATTGGCGACTCCACACCAATGCCCGTACCTTCCGGAGTCGAAGGAGACGATGCGTCGGAATCCGCGCTGCGCGAACGCTTGCGAGTATCCAAACTATCGGACTCGGGGGCTTCCTTCTCCACATCAGAAGGGACAGTCGACTCAGACTCATCCTCTTCCAAGGCTTCGCGAGGAATAATCCCCTCAGGGAGAGGAGGCATACAAGGTGACACCGCCCAATCCTGCATACAGACAACAAAAATCAGCAAAAAACAAGTAAGAAACAGAAAGGCAATCGACAAAATAAGCTACTGCGTAGCACAACTATACCTCAGGAGGAGGATTCGAAGCATCAAAGGGAGGAACAACTGGCTCACTAGGAAGCACATCTTGCCGGTGTACTTCGTGACCAGTCGAACCCTCTTGTCTACTTCACTCGCGGTCATGCCATCGGCAGACACGCAAGTGGCATCATTAGCGCCAACCCATTGAAAGATGGGGTGGACTCTGGCTTGCAGAGGCTGGACGCGACGGCGCAGCCAAGTTCGGATGAGAGCGCAGCCTCCCTCCTCTTTGCCTATGCGACTCTCGAGGTCGGAGATGCGTTGATACAGCACGTCTGTCTCCGCGAGCTCGCTAGGCATAACTACGTTCTTCCAGGAGCGCATCCTCCTGCACGGCGCCGCGGGATCAAAGGGCGCGAGTCCAAAGTGCTCACGCTTGGCCTTCTGATCGCGGATGTAAAACCATTTATCCCTCCACCCTTAGACGGACTTCGTGAACTTGATGTCGAAGTAGGTGGCGGATGGGTCGACGTGGATTCCGCAACCACCTACATCGTAAACTAAAGAGCCAGATGCAGACTGGCGCTTCAATTTGAAGATGCGCTTGAAAAGGCCGAAGTGTGGCTCGATTCTGAGCCAGCACTCGCAAAGTGTGATGAAGCAAGAGATGTGGAGGATCGAATTTGGGGACGGCTGATGGAGATGGAGCCCGTAGAAACAAAGAAGACCCCTAAAGAAGGGGTGAAGAGGCAAGGAGAGACCGCGAATGATGAATGCAAGAAACATCACTCGAAAACCAGCGGGAGGAGCAGGAATGGTCTCACCGCTGGGGACGCGCGCGTCGGCGACTGCAACAGACAGCACTCTGTCTTGGTGAATAAGACGGAGATCAGACGCCTTGATGATGGAAGGGCGCCACGCACCATTCATGACGCGGGTGCCCGCGACCTTCTTCTTCCCGCCGGCGGCGGTGCTGGTGCCCGCAGCAGCGGAGCCGCCCTTCTTTTTCGCCGCAGCAATAGTGGCCGTGGAATCAGCGGCAGCGCCTCCCTTCTTCTTCCCCATTGCACGACGGCGATGCGAGCGAAGAAAATAGCTCGGAAACGAGTGGAGCTGGTCCAGCGTCGTGGAGGAAACGGGCACAGAGAAAAGCAGAGGAGCGGTAGCAATGGCGATGGCAGCGAGGATGAATGAGAACAGATGGGAAAAATTACCGTCGCAGCGCCGCTACTTAACCCCTGGAAGATGCAATCCAACGGCTCAGAAAAACCCTATTGGACGCGTGGCACACATCGTGTTGGACACGTGGAGAAGGGAAAGCGTGAACCGTCCCTCCACTACTCCCATTACGCACGGAAATCGAGGAGGCGCAGTTAAAATAAATGTTACACACGCCCAATCAAATCGAAGTCAGAAAGTGGGACCCACTGCTCGTCACGTCCCGTCAAACTCGCTCACGCGGGCAACTGAGGTCATACAAGTGTCAGCACTGATGTCATCAAAGCTACGCAGTGAAAAACTTCGACTACTTTAGTCCTTGCTAGAGTCTTCGACTCCACCAAGCACTCGGGGGCTACTCCCATAGGGAGCGCTGGCCGCAGACCCTACGATTTTCTTTTCTTTTTGCAGAAACAAGGACAATCAGAAGCAAACCTAGGTCATTCGAAATACGATTCGACTATGGACATGGGTTACTCCCATAGGGAGCGCTGGAAAAATTCGACTAAAACAAGCAACCAAAGGATGACAGCTGTCGCAAAAGTTATTTAGTCCATGCCTGAGTCTTCGACTCAACCAGGCACTCGGGGGCTACTCCCATAGGGAGCGCTGGTCGCGCACCCTATGATTATTTATACAGAAAACTATGTGTTGATAACATCCGCACTCGAAGCTCATGGCGACACCACCTCATAATTTTCCCTACAAAGAGACTGCGTCTCCTGGGTCACCCGAATCGTCTCCGCGATGATAAAATTCGGATGTCACGCTTACAGCGTGAAGGTAAGACCTGAATAAGGCCTGGCAACGCATTTAGCTGCGCACTACCAGAAATGTATCAGTGCCTACAGGTACGATGAACATGCCTTGACGGACGCGTCGAGTGCTCACACCCATATAACTGGAATTCGACTCCTGTAAGACGTCCGCGGCCTGAGTCGAATTACGTCAGCACTTTTCCGGATTCGAGTCTGGGGACTCGAGTTCGAGTAGATTGCGTTGTTTCACCCTAAGGTGGTTAACTGATACCGATACTTCGGTTATATCAGGCACGTATATCAACAATCCCTATGATATAAATAAAAGCAGTCGAAATGCACTCGTTTAGGCACTCGAAGACTTCAAAAAGTCCCTAGTTGAATCTGCGATTCCACTGGACACTCGGGGGCTACTGACATGGGTATACCCTACAGGTACTCGAGCTTGGTATATACGGTCCAAATACGTATAGGCTCACGGTGTCGCCAAGGCCCAAACGAGGGACTCAAGTAACCTACGGACTCTCGATTGCTTGAAGAACAAGAAGAAGTTAAAGATAGAAAGTTTGAAGGGGAAAAACCCTAACTTGTAACCGAATCGACCTGCTACCCGAGACCTAGCCTATCTATATAAAGGCTAGGAGGGGGCGGCGAGGAGGACACACGTAACCCTAGTTTCCACAACCCTCGCCAGATTACATTTGCGCACCATTGTAACTTTCGATTCCTTCGATAATTCCACGAGCAGACAAGCAGGAGTAGGGACCTCTACAAGGCCTGAACCTGGGTAAATCTTTGTCCCTTGTGTGCTTGTTTTCTAGCCGATAGATGTCTCCAGCGCTCCCTCCTTCTCCAAAACCCAAGTCCATAACAATGGGCATTGATGAGTTAAACCCTCGTCACCAGCAGGTAGGCCAAGGAAGAATAGGATGAGATTTAGTGCAGAGAGTGGTGCACCACCTCAACGACGTAAGTGCAAACATTGTGGGATCCTAGGACACATTGCTAGGCTTTGTAAAAATGTAGTGGACCCAGCTTATGGAATGGATGATCAGGTGGGAGTAGCAAATGCAGATGAGAATGAGTATTTGAACGAGAGGAGAATGAAGCAATGGATACATTGCAAATTGAACCAACGGATCGAGAGGAGATTGAACCAAATGTAGGGGAGATTGAACCAAATGCAGGGGAGATTGAAACAAATGCAGGGGATATTGAACCAATGGATCGAGAGGAGATTGAACCAGATGTAGGGGAGATTGAAACAAATGCAGGGGATATTGAACCAATGGATCGAGAGGAGATTGAACCAAATGCAGGGGATATTGAACTAATGGATCAAGAGGAGATTGAACCAAATGAAGGGGAGATTGCACCAAATGCATGGGAGATTGAAACAATTTATTCATTGAAAGCAGAGTTCAAAAGTAAAAGAATTACACAAGAGGATATAAAGAAATGATGTCAATGCGTTTTGAACCATATGAACCAATTAATTGAAACGTGGTTGAACTAATTGTACGACAGACTAAAGCACTTGATTCATTGGATGCAGAAAAAAAGAACAAACGGAAGAAGCTGATGGTGGACTCCGAGAATATTCTAGCCAGGATCACCTGGAGAAAGGTGGTAAACTCCGAGAATATTCCAGCAAAAAACACTAGGAGCAAGAAAAAATGAATTTGAATTACTAATTTGAATTTGTATGATGAATTTGAACTATTGTCAATGTTTGTATTGAATTCGAACTAGTGTGACGCTCCCAAGTTTGTATGTTGGATAACCCCATAATGTATGTGTTATTGCAAGTTTCTATTGTCATCCACCTAGTTGCATAGCACTGCTCAGTTTTACCCTCTACATGTGGTCAACACATGGGGTTTAGCTAGTTCATGGCTTAAACCATAGCAAATGTTGACCAATTGATCCAAAATTTGGCACACTTGTGTATCCTGGATTGATTTACCATATGAAATTGGAAATTTTGGATTTACTTGTAATCAGCCACATTTTTCTTTTTCTAAGTGATTAAATTCAAATAAATGGTTTTAGGGTTAGTTTTATTCAAAAAAGAAGTCAAAACATAGTGCAACCTTCGCATGGAGTCTTGTTATGTTACCTACAACCTAGCATGAATAATAAAGGAAAAGGAAATAAACAGAAATGGACTTCTCCCCTAAACCACTTCTTAAATTCTTCTTGAAATGAGCTACTAGCTATGAAGATGCATGGCTTTCTACTCAATCAACCTCCAAAATAACCCATCGCAACACATACTTTGTCTAAATGAGGCCAAATTTGGCACACTTGTGTATCTTTGAGTTGCAAACAATATAATGTCGGCCAAGATGGATTATTTTGTTCAAATTACACATTTTCCATTTGTTATGCCAAAAGCTTGAATTTCCCTTTGTCATTTTTTTAGCTGAGCGCACTTGTTTTCCTTAGCTCTACTCAGTTTTCCCCTCCCGCTAAAGTTTTCCTCAGTTTTCCCCTCCCGCTAAAGTTTTCCTCACTTTTCCCCTCTCCCATGTCTTAGTTTGGCTGCGCTCTGATTGGTCGAGATGTAAGTCACACGGATCTTGGCCAATCACCATTGGATACATCATGATCCGACGGGCTGGAGGTCTCTCTCTCCCGATGAGCGCGCCTAACCTTGTACGGTGAGGAGAGCCTGACAGGCTGGATGTCTCTCTCTCCCTTTCCCTGACGCACGTATACCAGCCATATCAACTAGCGCTCAGTTTGGCTGCACTTTGATTGGTCGAGATGTATGTCACACGGATCTTGGCCAACCACCATTGGATACATCATGATCCGACGGGCTGGAGGTATCTCTCTCCCGTTGTGCTACAGAGAGGGGAGCCTGACGGGCTGGATGTCTCTCCCTCCCTTTTTCTGTCGCACATATACTAGTCGCATCTTCCTCCCCTCCTATCGTCGTACGGTGGCACGGAAGACCGAGCGGCATGCGGCGACGTGGATCTAAGCGTGGCGGTCCAAACGGCGTGCGGTGGTACAAATCTAAGTGTGGCGGTCCGAACAGCGTGCGGAGGCGCGAATCTAAGCATGGCGGTCAAACGGCGTGCGGAGGCGTGGACCTAAGTGTGGCGGTCGGAACGGCTTACGGTGGCGCGGACCTACGCGTGGGGGTCGGAATGTCTTGCGGTGGCACAGATCTAAGCGCGGCTGCTAGAACGGCGTGCGGCGGTGAGGATCTAACCGTCTGAAATTTCTGTCTCTGTCTATCTCACTTCCGTTCACATCCTCAGATCCGTTGCTGATGAAAGACACCGATGGAAGCCATCATCCGCAACATCAGTGCGACGGCAGTGGTGCCGACAGTGGTCATCGATGCGAAGACGATTGAAGCCATCATCCGCAACATCACTGCGATGGCATAGATCAAGCCCTCGTGAACCGAAGCTATGGGAGGCAAGACGCGGTCGCGGCTGGCACGTCGAGGTGCACTTCGACGGTGAAGGCTGGATGTACCTCATGGCCGGATGGGAGCACTTTGCCCGTACTTCTTGGAGTACACATACGGCGGGGAGGGCGGCTAGCTCACCATCCACTTAAAATTGGGACAAATTTAAGCCCAATTTGAACCAAAATTCTGTGACTTAAAATATATGTATGATTTGAATAAATTTGACATGTATTTGAGCCGTGAGACTGGTGGATATGCTCTAAAGCTGATTCATAAATAGTAGTACTTGCTTTGACAATCTCCGGTGGGCTTGTATAAATTTGATCAAAATATGTATGATTTGAATCAAAATTGATATGTATTTCAGTAGCGAGAACGGTGGATATGCTCTAAAGCTGACTCATAAGTAGTACTCCCTCCAACCCAAATTAGTTGATTTAGATTTGTCTAGATTAGATTGTATCTTAACAAATTTGAGTCAACAAACTTGGATTGACAATCTCAACCACTAATTTGGAACAGGGAATGGATGTTGCCGCCAACGTTGCAACTCTACATGGCAGCCACGATGGCAGCGACAAAACAGTCAAAACTGATAGGCCCCAACTTGACCCTCTAGGAATTTGGCACACCAACTATGCATAGCAAGATCCAATGGCAAGCAACTCGGGCCCCGTAATGCATTCTCTCGACAACTTTGGGACCGCTAGATCCAATGGCAAGCAACTCGGGCACCACAATGCATTCTCTCTACAACATTGGGATCGTAAAGTGACTAAATTGGCAGGAACTCACAACCATCTATTGAATAACAATTCTACTCTCTAAATTAGCTACCTATTCAACTAATCATTACACGTGCCACCCTTCACCACAACCGCATACTGTAAGTGCTAGGACGCGGATGACAACTACTAAAACTGCCCACATGAATCTACTATCCCCCCTCCCCTTCACTTTAAATTCATGTTTTAGATTTTCTACCACTTGACCAGATATGGCAAGATCAGCCTTAGGTGTCAACTTATCTTTGCGAATAAGCTCTGAATTCTTCCTCGACAGTACGCTTCAACTCAAATATCAATAGGTTTTTATGGGCCAATTCATCACCTAACTTGGCAACCATCTCCTCCAAAACCATCCTATGGCTAGACCACTGTGTTGATTCATCTTGGTATGCAATGTATCATGGATCATCGGCCTGCATAGCACACTGTAACAATCCCAAAACAAACCAAATTGGAATTAGTCCAACAGGCCATGTCAGCACTTCAAATTCAACGGTAGCATAAAGAGAAGGAGTTACACGCACTTCTAACGTGGTAGGAGAAGGAGAATGTGGCAACGACATGATCGATTCCCCACCCTCACTGGTGTACCCGCTATGACCAGACATTCAGACTAATTTGCATCTACAATATCGAGGAAATTACGGGAACCAAATCGATTAGGGTGGGCGGAGCAAGAGCGGAGGTCTTAGCAAGCACTACTAGCAATTGCTGCGACTGTTTGTCGAGCTATGGCGGTGGAACCAAATCCCAGTGGTCGTGGGCGGCGGACCTGCCTACGGTCGGTACTGCCTCAACATACAATGCGTGCGGACGAAACATGTGCCGGAGCCGTGGTTTAGGTGTAGCGCGGCAGTCCGTCCGATACCGCCATAGGACAGATCCGGCGACGCGCCGACGATGGTTGCTCCGTCCGCCGGTGGGGTAGAAGCTTCTCGAGGCTAGGGGCAGGAGCGGATGAGAGAGAGCCGACGTGTCATACACGACCCCACTTGTCAATTTTTGCATATTTGACAATTTTGCATATCTGCCAAACTTTTTCTTTGAAATTTTCATATTTGCCACATGACCACCACATGTCAGTGACACACAAAATGACACATATGCACGTTACAAAGTAAAATGTGGCAAATATGCAAATCCCCCCTCTAGCCCCACATGACGGCCCCACCGGTCATTGGCTACGACGGCCCCACAGAACGGCTCCACATAGCAGCCTCATCGTTCATTGGCTTCGACGACCCCACAGAATGGCCACATTTGTCATTGGCTGCACCGGCCACACAATCAAGAAAAACAGGGCCCGCAAGTCAGCGAGAGATGGATGGCTGGTCCGTCGTGTATCCTAGCCCCACTCGTCAGCACGTAATGGTCGAGGCGACGTAACATAACGCTCAACACAGGACCCGCCCCAACACGGTCCCACCTATCAGCATGTAACGGTGAAGCCTTTGACCTGACGGCATCCCCCCGTCCGAGCGCCTGTGAGGGTTTCGGAATAGAGGGAGGGGAAAAGTGAGAAAAACTAAGCAGCTGGGGAAAACTGAGTACAACTAACGAACCAAGGGCACGAAAATAGAAATCCCTTATTTCTATTATATTTTTTACATGAGGCATACCCCTGTTATGTCTTCCCCCGACTTGGAAAACTGCGTACTTCAGATTCTTTACCTCCTCGAGTCCAACTATCAGATGATGATGATGAGAGACATGAAGATGGCAACGAAACTATCGAGAACACCCCTCCTATATCACTTGTTGATCCCCGCGAGCTGTCACCTCTGGCTAGGGAATTAGGTGGATCAGATTTTGTACCTGCAAGCAAAACTGTTGAGGGGAACCCTGTTTTATCACTTGTTGGTTCACGTGAGATGTCCCCTCATGCTAGGGATTTAGCTAGATCAGATTCTACGCATGCAGGCAATATTTTAGATATGTTGTCCTCCGGTGTACCTATTGTGTCTATGAACCTTCATCAGATGATCACTTGGATCTTCATCTTATGTTCCTGCAAAAGAAATTTCTTTAATCATATAGATTAGCTCGAGATCTATTTCAAATTCCATGGCTTGAAGATCAGGATAGAGAATAGGTATTTTCCTAAGATGCCTAGATGGATTCCCATAATCTCCCAATGATTTCTCAGGCTCATCTCCCCTTCAGGTGATGGTTAAATCTGCCATCAAAGGAATCAATCTATTCACATCAAAAGAACATGAGTTAGAAAAAATTCAATGAATTCTAGACGTCTTTCAATTGGTACACGTTTAATATAAGTAGGCAAATAATTTATTTTGGAATGTGTAGCTCATCTATCTTCAACAGAGATCATCTGTAGTTTCAAAACTATCAACTAATATAGCTAATTTTTTTTGTTATTTTCAAATAAGTAATAGCAAAACGACAAAAAGCAATAAACGGTAATAACTTGAAACTCGTAAACAACTTTAGTAATGCAATAATATATTAGCAACTAAGAACAAATACTAAAAGCGCTTAGCTCCCTGGCAATGGTGCCAAAAAATAGCATGATGACTGCAAGTGCACAGATCAATTATAGCTAGTTTCGAAATAAGAGTATCGAACCCACAAAGTGATATTTGGTTAAGGTCTTTATGCCCCTTATCACTATCTACCAAAGGATACTTGTAAGTTGCCTTTGATCTCAAGAAAAGCGTGTTTAAAAGGTGTTGTGTTTATGTGCAAGAAAGTAATGAAAGCAAGTATAGTAAACAAATAACAAGAGAGTTAGGATTGGTTTTGGAACTCAATAAGGCTTAAATGTTCTCGGGGATGTAGGATACACCACTAGCATATAAGAATTATCCATGATTAGGATAACATATATCTTTTGTCATGACATGTGTGGAGAGAGATCCATAATAAGATGTTCACTAGAGGTCTCGCGAGCAGCCGATTCTACGAGTCAAGTATTGAGGTCATCTCTAAATAACCACTATGATGCCTGCGAGCAAATCACTTCTACAGACCACCACAATTAAGGGTTTGCCCATGGATATCGTTATAAGCTTACTGAATGTCCCTTAATCCCCCTTTGACCATGTAGGGTATAAGTCAATGCTTGCAGTCACAAAGTAGCACCAGACATAGTCCCATACACGTCCAAAGGGTAGTTCCCTCTCTCTAGTCCCGAAGGCAGATGCTATGTGGTCGACTTCACATACCATCTAGAGAGAGATCTAACACAATATCATAAATCAATATATCACAAATCAAAGTTATAGATCATCTTTATTTCATTTAATAATAATGCTAGGGTTTCTCCATCTCCCCAAGAACAAAGGGAACTACTCACACTTGGAAGCAATCAACAACATCACCATATTCATATGGATGGAATGAAAGTGCAAAGGTAAAATCCAGTGCAAACCCACAATTGTATTGGAATTACAACAATATCTGATGAATGAAAGGGGGAATGATGGTGTTGATGGAGATGCAGCGGTTGATGATGAAGGGGATGATGTGATGTCCTTCGATGATCCGTGTCCCTTCTCCTCTTGAGAAATGGTGATGGTGGAGATCTTGTGGAGGTGGTGGCTATGGAGTTTGCAAGGAGGCATGTAACATCCTAGCATTAGAGCTTAGAAATAAGCTGAGATAAGGTGTGTGCATTGTAGTCATGCATAGAAAATCTGGATAATTTTCAAGCTTTTAAATAAAACTTGCCAAAGTGATTGAAGCTTCTCTTAACATGGTGGAACTGAAGTAGATCATCAAGTTGATTGCGATAAGTTTCAATATGACCTTTGCTAAAACCTTATCTTTGGGTAATATAATTTGATCTATGGGTAGATCAAATGGAATCAAGCTAAACCCACAACACATTATTTAATGAATAATAAAGGATCTATAGAGATCATGTCAGGGTATTCATTACAACAACTCTTGAATACCACATCAAGTATATAACTCCAAGAAAAGAAACTCAATAACTAAACCTTGATACACTTGCTTGTCATAGTTATTCCTACCATGAGAAGCATGGTAGTTCTTAAACATTAGCTCTTATCACCAATAGAGTAGAAAAGGAAGACAAGCCAAGACCATTCATCTCATATCCTTATTATCATAATAATAGATGACATTCCAATTTAATCGGGTCCTAGAAACAATTGATCAGCAATATAGAGTAATCAATCCTTGACCTAGTACTTAATAACCTTTGCTATTGACTTATTATATTGACCTTCCAAAGACCTTAAGTAAATTAATAAGAAGAAGGAACTAGTTTTGGTAGGATGTGCCATCATCAATGGAATGTGATCCTTAGTGGAGATCAAACCATCTGATGTTGGAGGAGATAGCTCACTCATGAGTAAACTAGAAGAAGCACCTAAACCCAAGAGTTAAGCTAGTGATTATGAAGCTATGAGAAAGCTAGTAGTATTAGAGTATCCAATGATAATCTTGTTAAGCTAAGTAGATATAAATATGAAGTAAGCTTCCTTAACAAGATAAACCCTATAAGGAGACTAGTAAAAACCTATTACTTAGTGATAATAGATCTTGATTAGACAATTAGAAGCCTAAGCTTAGCATGAGCAAAGGATGGTGGTCATTATTCTCAAGTCATTTGAGTATAGATGACTAGGTGTTGAAGCAGAGTTGTGAGTATACCAAATTAGACAAAAAATCAAGCTAGAGTATGATGAAGTATATAATATGAATTGTATGGAGTAGTTGGAGGTAGGGATGAAAGTGGAGCGGAAAGTTTCCGACTTTTCCGCGGAAAAACGGAAATGGAATGAAAATATGGAAACGGAAACATAACTTTTTGATGGAAATGGAAACGGAACTATGTTTTTCGGCGGAACAGACGTGGAAATGGAATTTCCGTTTCCGTCTAATATGGAATTTCCGTTTTAGGGTTGATATGCATGGACAAATTCAACTGACACAAAACATGACCTTGTCAAGCCAAACTTGCAAAGCTGCTCATCCTGGTACCGGAGACTATGTAATCCCTTGATGCATTCGAGGAGGCTTCCACGAAATGACCATTCCCTTACTCCCTTGTAAACCTAGCACTGTGCTATATATAACCAGGGAACAATTTTGTTGGTTTTCTAGAATGCCTAAGATTTGTTGCATGATTCCAGGGTTCTCTTTGTTTCGGGTAAAATCTGCATCGTTCCGCGTCTGCACTGTATTCGGTCTGTATCTACTTCCGACAATATCTGCTTCTGTTTTTGTTTCCGGGGTTTCTGTATTTGTTTCCGCTTCGCAAAAAAATATGAAAACAAATGTGGCACCACTCAGTTCCATCTGTTTCCGCTCCATTTTCATCCCTAGTGTGAATCATAGTAGTTTAACCAAGGTAAATACAAGAACATCTTGTATTATGGGGAGTAGTACCTTACCTATTCCAGGGGGTTGATATCACATGTGATATAGAGAGGATTGTAATTTTGCAAGCCTTGGATGTAGTTGCAAGGTTAATATAAAGGAGTTAATGGATGGAGATAGAAATAGCTACATGGATGGATTCATCAGGGGTAGTTTAGAAATGGAAGTTAGATACTAAGAGAAGAATGGAGAATGAGAATTATTGAAGTGGCATGACCATGTCATCATATGATGATAGATATGGTGGAGCTAGATAACTATTCCATTTATGCAGATGAGAGATTTAAATAGAGTATATTTAGGAAAGGAATTCCTTAACCATGACCCAAGCTTAGTGAAGTGTGAGGATGGGAATTCTTGAGAAGCCTTTAAACAAGGTCATATCAAGCCATGAACAAAACCATGTCTACCTCTTTGTTCATAACCCCAGAATGAAGCTAGCAGTGAGGATAATTCCTATTCCTAAGAAGCCAGAGAACCATACCTCTTAGTCAAATGAACCTTCTAAGAGATGATTAGAATCCCATTTGAGAGAGTATATTAATGAAAGCATTGTCACCTTATTGTCTTAAACCCTAATAAAGACTTAGTCTCATATACTATCAAGATCTCATTCTAAGTTGAGTTATCAATCCTACTCCTAGATTTAGAAGTAGTGTCCTTAAACCTTGATCTTTATCCATATTCGTGTTAGAGTATGAGTCCATTAAACCTTCCCAAAACCTCATGGCAATTATTTGGAAATGAACATTTTCTTTAATGATTGTTATCCATGCCTATTGACTTCACCCAGGTGTCCATGGTAATGCTAAAACACTACAAATCAAGTTGAGTTTGAATGGGTGAAATCACCAAATATGGAGAACCATGAAACTCAAATCCTCATATTATGAACCACAAGGTTTAATACCTTATAATGTATATTTATATAATTCCTTTATAAGATTAAGTACTAATAAGATTCTATATACACCATTACCATTAAAATTATTAAGTGAAAACAAAATAGTCTTTAAAGGATCTTTGAATAAGAAGTAATTCCTAAAAACCTAATCCTTAAATACTTTGATTAATAAACAGGTTCCTATATAATAGTGGAAACAGTAACACACTAACAAGGTTAGGTCAATCAACTAATACCATCTCCTTTGAAATGTTTGAAATATTGTATAAAAGTTTTAATGTTTAAAAGTATTGAGATTTGAATTCAAAATGAATTATAAAAAACAGAAATAGAAACGGAAAAAGAACTGGTAGCAGAAACGTCCCACGGCCTAGTAACCTTTCGCCCTATCTGACGCCACGAGCTGCAACATTTCGCCATTCCGCTCACTTGGCTACAACCCAGTATCGACCCACCTGGCCCATACCCTTTCGTCGTCTTCCACCTCGCGTCACAAGGAGCTCTCTGGAGTCTTCGCCGTTGCCCGGTGCCGATCAACGTTGTTAGCAAAATTGGACCGCCACGATGCTCGCCGATGCCCCGGACCTCGTTGATAAGATCGACCGCGCTCTCTTATCTCTGTCCATACCGATCTTATCCTCTCTCTCGCCCTCTAAAGCCAATCCCCTTTTCCCCACCGGAAACCCTAGCTCAAAGGTGAGCCGATGCCGTCAAATCCATGCTCGCCTCGGCCAGCTGAGACCACGGTGGTGACCGTGTTTTCCTCGTTCGATTGCCCCACTCCACGGAAGCGGAGGAAGCCCTAGGCGCTAGGATTGGCACCTCTGCCTCGACGCCGGCCGCCGGTGAATCCGCTGATTCCGGCCACGCATGTCTTCACCGACCCCACCACGACAACCGGGGTGAGCTCCAGAATCCTCTTGTGTCCTCCATTCCCACTCTCTTGCTCTCAACGCCCTGCACCGTGTAAAACCATCGGTCGCCGCAGAAGCTCGTCGCTGGAGCAACTCCGGTGACCATTTACTAGCGGTGCGACCACTGTCTGACTCGCCTTGCACTCCTCGGTCGAACGCAGCCAACCCCGCTTGCTTCGGCGCTCCCGATCGAGAGATCGATCAGCGATCTGAGAGATCCTTCTCAAGTGATGTCAGCATGACATCATGCTGATGTCATAATGCGGTTTTATTTATTTATTGGTTTCTATTTTCGGTAATGGATAAATACCTGGGGTATGATGTGACATAGGTCCCACTAGTCAGTGGCTTAGGGTAGAACTAGTTGGGTATGAGAAGTCCGAACCGCATGTACTGTGTCATGCTGATGTCATCATGATGCCATAAAACATTTAATAAATTTCAGAAATTGATTAAGTTTTATAAAAATCATATCTTTTGTTTTATAATTCAAAAAAATATATATTATATATCAAAATGTTCAGAAAAATAAAATATATAATATAAACCTATTATTATAATTTATTTTCCAACTTAGATAAAATAATTATTGTTTATTAGTAAATAACCTATTAAGGATAAATCTTTTAAAAAGCATATTCTAATATTAAAAATTCTTAAAAATAATTATGAGATATTAAAATTCTTAGAAACACAAAATATATATTTATAAACTTGATATATTTTTTTGTGACACTTAACTCAATATTATTATTTATTAAGTCTTTATAAAGTGATAAAACTTATAAAAATCATATCTTATTATTTAAAATCCACAAAAATACATATAATATACCAAAATGATCACAAAAATAAAGTCTACACATTAAAAATATCATATTCCAAGATTGAGGTGAAATTAAGTGTAAATGTTTAATAAACCCTATTTAAAACCATTTTCTTTTATTTTAGTGTAGTATAAATATATGAATCCTTACTTTGCCTTTGGTATTATTTGTTTAAAGCCTAAAAATGAAATAACAAGTTCAATTGATGTTTAAGTAAAGTCAAGATAGTTCTAACCATTTTAAGATGTATTTACTAAAGCTATCATTTTAAATTAAGTGTAACTTAATTGTCTTAAAAAGATTTTATCTATTATAAAATCATCAAAAATAGTATATTGATGATCAAAAGGATTTTAAGCATTAATAAAAAAGAGCATCTAGATAGTATGTACCAATTCCTTTACAAGTTTAGATATCCACCAAAAAATTTAAACCAAGTTTTTAAGTAATTAAAGTAAGGCTCTTTCCAGGTTTATAAAGTCTAACTTTTAAGTCTAAAAGATAGGTAAATGAGTTCATTCACTTATAATCTTAAGAAACACCACTCCCATAAAAGCAATAATACCTTTATTCCACTTATATGGAACAATAAGAAGTGAAACACATATTTTGTGATGCCATACTCAAAACCTATAAGTTTCCACAACAAGTATCATGACTGTTCAAACTTGAAAATGAATTGCTCTTTGATAGTTATAGTTAATAAGAAACCCTAAAAGTGTAACTTCTAAATAAAATGATTTTTACTTTGGAAAGTACTATTTTCCTCAAAAGTGATTCTTTTAAAGTAAATACAAATGAACTCCACATTTGTCTTTAACTCTCTAAGTTATAATAGAAAACTTGAATAGAATCAACTCTGAATCATTTGTTAGCACCTTGGGTGCTATATCATCGTGCGTTACTTGATTGTACTTACTTGATGTTTCACACACTCTCACAAGCCTTAATAAGAAGCACAAGTGTGAAACTGGTATAAAAGTGCAACACATTCCAAAGAACTCACCACAAGCTTCAAACCCTAGATTAGATACGATCATTCTAGGGATTCACGTTATCAAATTGCATTACATTAATTATGCAGAATTGCATCTTGCTTCTTTAAACATTTTTCCTTATCGAACCTATGATGCTATTTTCAGATTTTGGATTTTCTATTATCTTGAAGACCGTGATTGCATATTCTTGCAATCACAAAAGTCAAGTTCACAACTTACTCATGTACTTTGATTATTTTCTATCAACTACTTGTAACTCAAATGTTGTCATCGCCTGCATTTTAAAAAGGTCAGAAAACACTATTTTCATAATAATATGATTATGGATTATTTACCAAATGGTAGTAATCTATTGATATAGTTCCAGTGGTAAAGGAACATAATATCTAGGACTTAATCAACCAATGTCGCAAGTAATTCTAGCACCGTATATTACGTGTTAACCATGAGATTTGGAATGGGACGAAGAAGTCAGCTGGATCTTCTTTCTTTCGCATGGACGGATGACCTTATCGTGAAGCTGCATATTTCTCATGGAGAATCCAGCACATGGGTGGGAACCCCTATGTCCTCGCGATATTGGTTTATAGATTATTTGTGAGGGGCTGTCGGAGGTAGATCTGCCACTTTGGTGGGGGTTGCCAGGGACATGATCTGCTCACTAGAGTCTCCAAGGGGTTACCAGGGTTATGACTGCATATATGAGGGTTAACGGAGGTATTCCTTCTTGGAGGGTCGTGTCTTCATGCGGGGTCACAGAGAAGGGCAGTGATTGGCTTGGATCTTAGTCTGGGCCTCATACCAAGGAAGTGTGAACGAGCCTATAATTCGGATGTGCAACAAAGCTAAGGTCTCTCATGAGTAAAGCAACGCACCTCTGCAGAATGTAAGAACTGTGACATGTTACTCCCTATTCCGGGAAGGAGCTATGGATGCGACAGGAATGGAACCTCGTGAAAGTTCTGGTCAACCTATGAAGGTTGTCGAACATAGTTTTCAGAATAAAAGCAACCTTTGAAGAAATGTTTTCGAAAACCTGCATTGCCTATGACCGTTGGTCTATGGCTGTAGAGATAGTGCATCAAACACTCATTTTTTGAGAACTTGTTGAGTACGCTCGTACTCAACCGTACCTTCTTAACGCTTGCTAGATTCTAAGCCGTTGAAGACGACGTCAACACCAACTTATGCTCAAGAAACCATCATTGTGAGCTCAAACTCTTCAAACAAGTCAATTACGTCAACATATGAAACAACCGAAGCAAAGACGAAGTTGCTGATTAGATAGGAGTATAATCTCTAGCCCTAGAACCTACTTCTTAGAGCATTGCAATAGTAGCAATTGCAAGCATAGTTTAGATGCTAGTCTTCTTAGCCAGATAGTTCCAAGTTATTATTTCTGGTACTTCGTTGTAAGAAGTTATTTCTCTCTCTTTAACCTAGAGTATTCTCTGGATCTTTTGTAAAGAGTCGAGTTGTAATCTATAGTCATGTCTTGGACCTGTTGTGTTTCTGTTGTACCACTCTAAGGGATGTAATACTAGTGAACGGTGTTTCATTAGTGTTATGTCAACGACTATAGTGTACTACATCATGCAGTGGTATGCTGGGTCACCGCACGGCAGGGCTCTGCCGTGGAGGTATGTGGAGAGGATCCCTCTCCCTTGGCTCCTCACCTCCTTATAGAGGCCTAGGGGGTCTCTCATAGCCCCTCCCACGTTATCTATGACCTAAGGAAGGTCTAGAAACCAACGGGAACAGATTCTGTGAAGAAACACATTCAGAAAGGATTTTTCTGTGCGTCTAAACCCGTGGTACAGGCGGGTGGTATGACCGTACCGGCCCGTACCGCAAGTCGTTACGCTTGTAGACGCTTTCATATTTTGTCCATTATTTCTTCGTACGAACTCCGATTTGGGTGTTCTTTAGCTCATTGGATTCGTATGGACGAGGGATACAACACTATAGCCTTGGATTCTCATTTGTAGTTGATGGGAAAATCCACTTTTTCTCAAAATGGCTAAGTCTGCTGCATGCAGCTCTTCCACATTGCATCCTCTTAGCTTGCTTTATCCATAATCCATCACAACACCTACACACAAGTCAAATACAAGAAAAAGTAATCAAAACTAATAGTTGTGCAACACTCATATGAAAGTGAATGAGAACTAGTAATCATGCATAATAGGCATAATTGTAGCTAGATATAGCATGAAATGAGTGATAATATGAATAATATCTTAAATATGCATCATTTTGCACTCATCAGACCACTATTTGTGATGCCTTTGTCTTGGTCACCATATCCTACCACTAGTAAGCCTTAACTAAACTTTTTGTTGTTAACACATAGACTCATGTGTTCTTCCATGTTAAATGCTCAACCATGTGCCTTTACTTTTATTCCTGCTATAATAAATTTTCCATGCTTGTTAGTTATGTATCCTTATGTTTTTATGGTATCGATAACATATCTCATATGTTTTGGATATGTTTAGTGATTTTCCATGGGAATCTTCACTATTTTTCTACTGGTAAGTTTAATGTGTATAACATGGTAACCTTATTGTACATATGATGATAACATTAATGTATATAGGTTGGTAACATTTATTGTATATAGGATGGTACTATTAATGTGTATATGATGGTAACTTTGATTATTCTAGGGTGGTAACTTTACTATGTATTCACTGGTAACTTTAATTCATATAGGTTGGTAATTATCCTTAGTTCACTATCCTGTTAATTAACCCATTGTTTATAACCTTTTAGATGATATGTAGGTAAACTCTATGTAGACATTAATATATTGAACCTAATGAACAAGCATCACGATGCTAGCAAGGGCGGTGGTGGCTCTAACTAATTACTAAGTACATGAAATTAGAAGTTTGGTTGGCGGTCTATCCACAGAGTTTATATGCTACTACTATGAGCTTCAGTTATACCTGCACTTGTAATTGTCATTTGTTGCGATATTCTTTGTTCCCATATGACAATTGCATGCTCCATAGTTGCAAGTTAAATTGCATTTTGTATATTGGGAATAATTACCATGTCAACAAAAATGATACAACATGTTATATATACATATATTGCGCGTACATGTTGTTCTTTTTGTTTCTTCCACTTTCAGCTTACTCAAAGCCGCGGACGGCTTTTCATGAAGAAAGGGAGGATGATGAGGATACAGTCATAGAGTATGATAATTCTGATTGTTTAAGCTGGAAAGAAATATTGAGCCTCATTGAAAAATATCACAAGGTGAATTTATTTCTAGTTAGACATGATACTTTGATTTATAAGAACTTTATACTACCTAAATCATTGTATTATCAACCATCGGACTAGCTCCAGCGGGAAGAAGAGGGAGGAAGGCGAGGAGCTCGTTGTGATGATCATCCAAGGATGCGCGAGGGAGGAGCGGGAGGCAGGCGCGTTGGACAAGAAGAAGATCATCAAGGACGTCGCGAAGATTTCTATGAAAACCAGAGTGTCCGGCGCACACCATCCGGACAATCCGGCCTTCCCAAGATGCGCCCGGTGGCGCCAATCAGAAGGCCAAGTCGGAAGCCACCCGGAATCCTGCCAAAAACTTTGAAAGTTTTCGTTGGACCGGACTGTCCGGTGTGCATCACTCGGAATGTCCGCCTGACCGAAGTGTCCGGCCTATCTACCGAAATGTCTGGCCACGCACGGATTTCTATTTTACAGATTTCTGTTTTACGTTGGTAGGCTGCATTGTACTGATAAGACTAGGGAAAGGAGGCGGTGAGAGCAAGGCGAGACACTGCAAGAAAATTGCCCTGTTTTTTTCTCCCCCATGCTGGCCCTATCCTCGGGTACCTATCCTCGCCGCCTACCCGCCAGCTCCACGATACATCCCATTTTCTGCCCCCAACGACAAGCATAGGAGGAAGAGGGAGCAGGCCAAGGAACGAAGAATAGCCATGGAACCCATCTCTCGCGCGTCCAACAGGAAGTGGACGGCAACGGCGGCCAAGAAACCCTAGGGAGGGGGCAAGAGGGGATGATGCAAGGGACTCGCTCACCAGAGAGAAGAGATTGCGGTAGCCACAGGAGGTTTCCGTCGGCGTCCGCACCATCACCTCTGGTCCCTTCCCTATCACCGCCTCCGGCCTTGACAGACACGAGCTAGCTTCGTTCCTCGACGATACACGAGGTAGGGGTCAAGTGTGAGAGAATACACAAGCTGCTAGCGACCTGGGCATGGAAGTTCTAGGATGGGCCGAGATAGACCTCGAAAATACCAGAGGTAAACAGGCTTTCCGGAAATTTTTGGGATCGTCGGATGGGCCAGGAAATTCCCCTCCGAACCCTGCAAAAACCCCGAAGTAAACGAGGCCTTACTGTCTAGCTATTTTATTTGCCTTCTCTTTTCCCTTGCTTACACTAGAGCCGTCTATTAGGCATTCTTCAATGACTGCATGGACTAGAACTGTACGTTATCAAAATTAATACTAGGAACATAGATATATCACGGCTTGCGGAGGGCTGATGCAGCTCCCATTATTACAGCCATTACAATCCCCAGGCCTGCACCAAGTGATGCACCTACAGCAGCAGCTGTCACGGCCCCGTCTCTTTTTCGTGGATTCTGCTTCGCTTGACGAGACACCGCCTTCTCTCTTGCAAGCTCCAGCGATAATCTCTCACGAGCAAGCTCCTGTCCAAGCATGCAGTGTTCAGAGTTCCAGCCAGCGAGAAATAAGCATAATGCACTCTGCGAAGATGATCCTTTATTTCTTGGCTGCCATAGTATTGAATTTTCATCTTATGACATGGTGGAGATGTTCCGTCCAGTGCAATTGCAATTGAATTTCAAAGGAGAACATACAGGAAAATGAAAAAAGAGACAATCCTCGAGACAAATTACATACATTTTGTGTGGCAATAACCTCCATATCAAGACTGAGAGTTTCTGAAAAGTCTCCTTTCCCCATTTCACCAAAACTTAAAACATGCAACAAAAGAGACGTACCTCAAAAGCTGGTTCTTCATTACCCACAATTACTTGATGTAGATGTTGTCGAAGAGCAGTAACACCCTCCACATGCATAACAATGTCCTTCCTCTGAAATGGTGACAGCACAAAGTTTACTGGACGGAAAGCACTTCTGCCTGAAGGATCCTTTTTCGCCAAATCGCCAATGCTTGAACTGATGAGATGCAGACTACTAGTAGAACTTGGCATTAGAAATGGAGACGAGTTGACAACCTTGGTGTTGTCAGGAGAAGCTTTATATGCTTCCATAGCTGAGCTGATTAATGTGTTATGTTCATGCGCACTGACAGCAAATCTGTTAGTTATTGCAAGAATCCAAGGAACACCAAGAGCCTTGGCTTCATCCAAGAGAAGTGAAAGAGCTGACTCAGGTTTACAAGTGTTGGACTGGCAATACTGCGGAATACAATGTGCTAGGTTATGCACAACAATAATTAGGTCCATCTTCCTGCTGAGATCACTTACTCCTAACTGCAATTCTTCTTTGAAGCGCCTAACTTCTAGAGGTAGTTCCTGTTAGAACAAAAGTTCATTATGAAGACACAGATGCCATGAGACTACAGTGATACCTACTACCACTCTCCATATATGGTAGAGTTCAATGGATAAGCGCTAGGCGCTAATTCTCTAAAATTTAACTTAGTGATTGCTCTTACAAAAATACAAGGCGTCCAGCACTAAGTGACAGAAATTACTACCGTCGCGACGTCTATTAAGTGACAAAGTTTCAAAAGATATTGGTATTATGGTGGTCAAAGTTACAACACTTTGACGGTCAAATTTTAACTTTGGAGACCATGAAAGATCAACAATGCCAAACAGGTATTATCAGATCTATGCCTTCCACAATATTGCATAAAATTGCATCTGAAACCGTTGAGTAAAGAACAAAAATAACTGCATTACCTGCAAGTTCACTGTTGCAGAATCTAAGTAGCACAATCCATTTGATACTCCCTTGCCATGCAAGTCTACATGTATGCACTCAAGAACTGCATTGTTTCTTTCTTTAACTTGCCCTAACATTGCTTTTATTAAGGAAGTTTTACCTGCACCCTACATGCATAAATACTTCCCAGTTCAGTATTTCCGTGGAACATAAGAAATTATCACACACCCAAAGATATGGAGGTACCTCTAGTCCAAGCAAACGCACTCTCCGGGTCCTAACATAGACCTCTTTACATACTGTTACAAAATCACTTGTGCCATATATAAGAAATTCATTCAAACCCTTGCAACAACCTTTATCTTCAAAAAAGGACTCAAATCCATAATCCAGATTCAAATTAACACCTGTGACCACAGGAACCATGAAGTCCTCGCTAGTGTAATTTGGTGGTTGCTTTAGCGGATGCCCAACTAAAATCCGCATTTTTTGCAGTGTTGGTTGATCTGCTGAATACGAACTAGCAGATGCTAGGGTTTCAATGACCGTTGAATACCTGTATATGAATACTTTCTATTACACAAGGGAATACTCTGATACATGCCAATATAATACTCCCTCCGTTCCAAATTAATTGACTCAACTTTGTTTAGATACGCATGTGTCTACACGCGCTTTGTCTAGACAAATCTGAGTCAATTAATTTGGAACGGAGGCAGTACATAGGAATTTTCATAGGGTAACTCATTGATGAATAGGTTATTTCATAGGGTAACTCATTGATGAGTACATAATGCAAACATAGAAAAAGTTTCTCCAAAAAAAGCATTATTTATGCAAACCATAATTATATATTTATATGACTTGCAACTAATGATTTTAGGATTCGAGAATATCTCCATATTTGAGGTGGATTTACAGATAGCGTGTATAGTTTTCCTAATATGCTGCAAATCATACCCAATTAGAACATTGATGATATTTGATACTACCTCCATTCCATAAAGGAGGGCATGTAAATTTCTTCAAAAGTCAAATAACATAAAGTTTTACCAAATTTATTGAAAAAATATCAACACCTATAATACAAAATCTATATCATTTTATAAATCTTGAAATATACTTTCATATTATGTCTAATTTATCTTGTAAATATTGATAGTTTATTTGGTAAATTTGGTCAAACTTTATACCATTTGACTTTGGAAAAAAATTATACGTCTTTTTTTGGAATGGAGGTAGTACTTCTTATTCAGCTAAGAGATGAAGCAAATATCAGTTGTGATATTACTATAAGGCTTTGTTTGGCAGAAGTGGTTTAAAGTGTTTCACTGAGTATAATCCCGCAGGTATTTGGTGAAAACACTTCGTCCACCCAATCTGCTCTCCACCCCAATCCCCCTACCCATCCCTAAACATTGGGTGTTTGGCACAGGTGGATTAGACTCAGCCAAATTGTCCGCAAACAGACCAAGCTCGAGCCCTCGTTGCTGCAGCGTCTGTCCATGGTGGCGTCTAGGCGGCTTGTCCATGCGAGGCGATGGTGGAAGGCACTGGTCATACATGGGTGCCCCTCGTGATGAACTTCTCGCTTGGCACGTCAAACCGGCTTCTCAGGTAGAAGCTCGCGATGGAGCGATGTTGTGCAGAGTTGCATCAAAGACACGCCGTAGGTGGATCACACGAGAGAAGAGATCAATAGGACCGTGCGTGTAGGTAGGTACCTGCGAGCGAGAAAGAGCAGGACATCGCCGTCGACACGGCCGCTATAGGACTCGCAGCGGTCGGCGCTACGCCCACGGCAAAACACGCCATTGCCTGCCACCCCGCCGGTGGCTCGGCGTCCTCGTCCTCTTCGGCAGGAAGGTCGATGCACCGCCACAAGGGTGACTCTTCAAGGACTAGCTGCTGTCACGAGGTGCACATGAGCCTAGCGCCACGGAGGATGTCAGCATGCAGGACTAGGCTCAGCATGATCCACAACACGTCACGGGAAGCGCTGCCCAGTCCCTATGCTCCGTCGACCGAGGGAGATCGAGACATCGGCGGTGGCGGGTTCGCGAAGGCATGCGCGGGTCCTTTGCCAGAGTCCTGGTTTTCTTCCTCAAGCTTCTTCCCCTTCAGCTGGGTAAACCTAAAGAAACAAGATGGGAAAAAGGTTTACCTATGGAGAGCACTATGGCCGAGGCGGAGGAAGAGGGAGAAGCGAAACTTGGAATTCTTCTTCCAAGATGGAGATGAGGAGAGCCCGGACGCAGCGCCTTCGTGCAGCGGCAAGAAACGTGACGGGGAGGCGTGTCGTGGTTACACTTCGACCCGACGTGTTTTGTGGGGTTTACTAGGGTTTGGCTGTCGGAGAAAGAGTTCCCCGTGGGAACTAGGGGTCCAACAAGTCCTGAGTTCGAGAGGGGGCTGAATCACGTGTTCCGAACTTCTCGGCGACAGCGAAGGCGGCAGCGCACGAACACGACAGAGAGGATGACACATTTTTTTTACCCAGGTTCGGAACCCTCGTGAGGAGGTAAAGCCCCTACTCCTGCTTGGTTGTATTGCTCACGGTGCTTCGCGAGGGTACAATGGTGAACCAATGTCTAGGGTTACAGATTGCTGGGATCGACCCCTTCCAAGGTAGGAGAAGGTCTCCTTATATAGGGCAGTCGGGCCTCTTCCCCCCCCCCCCAAATGCTACGCGGGAAGGGTCACCACACCGCAACCCCTCAAAGGTCTGGTCTACAAGACTACTTTTGGTGAACTCGACCCTCTCGTCTTGGTCGCCCTCTGGTCCTTCGTAAAGCTAGGCTTCCTGACGCCGTCCTGCGCTATCTGACGCCTCCCTTGTCCCCTTAGCACCACAGCGGTACATGACAGTTGTCTTCGCTCCGATGACGTCCTCGGCGTCTTTGCATCAGAAGGTGGGTGGTCCGGCCTTTCTTTACCAAGGCGGCCCACGTAGGCCTAGACTTTCCCGCAAGGTTTTGTCCTCTACTTTCTCGTCGTTGTGGGATTACGAACACGCCCCTAAGGCACGACCCGAATCACCCAAGGCCAGTCTCGGGACCTAGGCGAGCCGGCACTCCACCGTGGTAGACAGGAGGGCTCAGGCGAGTTCCCCTCTTGAGGCGATAGTCTCGGGTTTCCCTCGTGAGGTCTCCTGCCTCATCCCTCTGCTTTCGGAGGGGGCGGTGGCCCTGTCGGTGGCCCTGTCGGTGGGCCTGTCGGCCATAGGATCGTGGTACCCCAGGTGCCAGGACTCCGACAGTAGCCCCCGGGCGCTTGCTGCGCACGCGTCTCCTCAAAGGCGCAAAGGGGCAAGGGCCCCATTGGTCGGTGGGCCTCGCCACGGGCGCGGTTGACATGGCAACCACCCCCGAACGCATCTCCGTTGTGCCCTCGGATCGTCGGGCTACGAGAACTGTCGGATGCGAAAGGATCCGCCTTGCCTCAGGAACCGCCCCCCACGACGTGACAGTACGCAGGCGGGGCCTGCGATTCGTGCCACGCGTCTGGCGTAATGACGCGGCCCCCGCCTTGTTGAATCGCGACGTCGCAGGGGTGCCTTCTCACAGACGCCACCTCCTTCACCCATTTCCTTCTTCGCCTACGCCTAGGGAGAGAGGCTCAAAAAACCCAGCCTTCTCCATGGACCCCCTCGGTCCTCTGTTGTAGAGAAAGGCAAGGGGGTGATGACGGAGGGTGTCGTTGCCCCATTGGCGAAGAGCGGGAGAGGGCCTTCCCGTGGGAGCGGTTACGCGGGGAGCGGGGGGTCGCGAACCCGGCTGGGTCATCGCCTCCTCCGACACTTCTGAGGCGGAGGGGGAGGGCCCGCTAGCGAGACACGGGCGGGGCCTCCCTCGCGGGAGCGGCCGAGGACGAAGTGGGCGACGTGGTGACGGAGGGGGCAGGGGCTCCGCGCCCGCGGCATTCCCCTTACCTCCCCCCTTCCGCGGTCATGATCAAGATCGAGGATAGGACCAAGCCCGAGCGGGTCATCGACTTTGTCCTCGTCCTCTAGGACACCGGCTGGGACACGAGGGTGAGGCTGCCCGTGCGCTTCGCCCTCGGGCTCGCTGTGGACATGCCTAGCAGCGTGCAGATGAAGCATTCCGGCGGCAGCGATATTTGGAGCGTGACCGTTGACGCCCCTTCGCTCGGGGAGATGTATTTCACCACAGCCTAGGATCGCTTCATCACCCATAATCACGTCGCGCGCGGCTCCGTGATGAGGTTCCGCTACCGAGGCGAGGAGGGCTTCTCGGTGTCGATATTCGACCCGCAACTATGCCGTGTGGACTACCCCCGCCACCTCTGGAGCATGTAGGATCTCTAGGCGCAGCGGGGGGCACGCCGCCTAGGCGTGGCGTGCTCACCGTGGCGGGTCATCCGGTCGTAGCGCTCTTAGCCTTTTGTTTTCGTACGGGCGGCTTGTAATGAACATCATTTAGCTGTTTCCTCTCGTAATTGTCTTCCAGCGCACTTCGGCGAGGCATGTTGAGAGTAGCCAGTGCTCGGGTCCTGGCCGTCGAGGGGAGAGTCCTCTCGAGCCCCTGTAGGCCTCACGAGGAGGGGGCGCAGGTCCGTGCACGTCCTAGAGGCTCTCGACGGTGAGGCCATCATGAGAGCGTGTTCCCGTAGGCTGCCACGCAGGTCTCTCCAGCGGACCGTAGGGTAGCACAAGTGCAGTTGGATCCTCGCAGGGGGCTGCAGGAGCGGCCGCCGAGAGGGAGTGGCCTCACGAGCCACTCTGTGACCCTCTCGAGGAGGACCGTAAGGCCATGCTTGTCCCGCTGGCCTTCCGAGAAATGACCGGGGGTATAGCACGAGGTTGGGCCGCTGGAGGGGAATACCCTCACGAGCCGCCCCGTAAGCCTCTCGAGGAGTAGGCCATAGGGCAATGCTTATCCTGTTGGCCCCTCGAGGAGGGGCCGTAGGTCTAGCATGAATTTTGGCCGTTGGAGGGGGATACCCTCACGAGCCGCCCCGTAAGCCTCTCGAGGAGAAGGCCGTAGGGCAATGCTTATCCCGTTGGCCCCTCAAGGAGGAGACCGTAGGTCTAGCATGAATTTTGGCCGCTGGAGGGGGATACCCTCACGAGCCGCCATGTAACCCTCTCGAGGAGAAGGTGATAGGGCAAGGCATGCGCCACTGGGGCTCCCTGCAAGCGCCTCGCAAGGGTTTTCAGCAGCAGGAAGCGCGGGTGTCTCATCGCTAGAACTGGCCTTTAAGTTCAGAGCTCGACACTTTAGGCCCTGGGTCGACAGGGGATGGCCATTTCAAGCGCCAGGAACCATGGGTGAGTTGACTTGTTGCCGAAACCGTCCCTCTCGAGCGCCCGGGACCTTGGTTGAGTTGACTTGCTACCGGAGCTAGTCTGCAAGTTCAGAGCTCGACACTTTAGGGCTTGGGTCGACGGACGGCGGCCCAGCGGTAGACACCCTGGAGAGGGCCGCAGAGCAAAAAACGTACGCGGCTGACTCCCCTACATCGGTCACAAGCACCAGGAACCGTGGGTGAGATGACTTATGGTCGGAGCTAGTCCGTAAGTTCAGAGCTCAACACTTTAGGCCTTGGATGTGGCCTGGCGGTTGACACCATGGAAAGGGCCATAGAGCGAAAAAGGGTACGCGACCGATCTTCCCTACCCGTGTCGTGCGAGGGTCCCAAGCAGGAGGAACCGTGGGTGAGATGACTTATGGTCGGAGCTAGTCCGTAAATTCAGAGCTCGACATTTTAGGCCCTGGGTTGCCGGGAGGCGGCCGGGCGGTAGACACCGTGCCCAGCCCATGCTCGCGTGGCACCTGACGAGGAATACCAGCCGCGCGCAGCTTTCAAAACCGTTTTCTCGAAGGAAAAACAAGTGACAGAGTTGGCGCTAGGCGCAAAATCCAAATAGGGGAGTGCCAAACAGGTCTAAATTATTACAATGCCGACGTGACCTGCATGGGGTCTTCCGATGAATAAGGCTGCAGAGGATGGGAGTTTAGAGCGTCACCTACAAAAAGGGTCGAGCAGCTGGCCGCCCTGCACGAGAGAAGGGGCTTGTAAGCCCTCCCGACACCAGGTACCCCCGGTCGTCCTTCAAACGCCGCCGAGGAAGGAGTTGGGGTCGAGCGCGCGCTAGGTGCAGTCCACCAAGAAGTTGGGAGTCCCGGCGTTCACGCCACCCTCGCGAGCCCCACTGATGCTGGCAAGGGCAGGGCGAGCCTGCCCTGAGGGTCTCCCGTGGCTGTGGGCGGCAACCACAGTGTGGCCCTCGTCAGATGGGTACAATGCAGCGGACGCCCTCTTCGCCAGCACGTTCTCCCGAGCCGTCATCTGCTTTTTCCTTGGGGAACCCCCGATGTAATCGAGAGCATCCACGTCCTCCAGGTAGGCGGTAGCCGGTTTTGTAGGCGTACTCGAGAGAGCGCAAGGCTTCCTTTTCGTCGCACCGGATGGTGATGACCTCACCATTGCCTCCCGACATCTTGACGACGTTGCGGGCATGGTAAGTGGCTGCCATGAACTTGGCGAGGGCGGGGTAGCCCAAGATGACGTTGTAGGGGAAGCCTATATGCGCCACGTCGAAGTCAATGAGCTCCGTTCGATAGTTGTCACGAGACCCGAACGTGACGGAGAGGCGCACCTGCCCGATGGGTATGGTAGTGTCGTTCATGACCTGAGAGAAAGACATGGTCGGCATTAGCCGATCGTATGGCACCTGCAGCTTGGCAAACGTCTCGGTGGAGATTACGTTTAGTCTGGCCCCACCGTCGATGAGCGTCTTGGCAACCGCGATGTTCTTGATGGTGGGCGTGCAGATCATGAGTAGAGCTCCCACGGCCTTGGTGGAGACAGGGTGGACCTCCGCGTCGAAGGTAATGGGGCACTGCAACCAGTTGAGCTTCGGGGACAGGGCCCCCGGCCGAGCGGCGGCGACCTCACGGGTGAGCTGCTTGAAGTGCTTGTTGGACGCTGGGGCCTGGGAGCCACCGAGGATGCAGGCTATGGCGCCTTTTGGCTCCTGATAGCCCCCGACGCTCCCTTCGACCTTCTCGCGGGCGCTAGGGAGCTGTTGGGTGGCGTTGGCTTGGTGTCCCGCATGGGGTGCGCCTTGGCCGCCGTGGTTGTTGTCCCAGCACCCCCCGCCTCGATTGCCACCGTGTTGCTCCTGCGCTCGCCTTCCCGTCTTCCCTTTCTCTGGCTATTGTGTCGAAGCTTCTTGAGCTCGTAGCAATCGTCTGTGGGATGCCCATGCTTCTTGTGGAAAACGCGGTACGAGTGGTCATCGCGCTCCCTCTTGCCGCCACCCTCGCGAGGGCTCTTTCGCTCGGGTTCGACGGCAAGGACGGCGGCAGGCTTTCGCTTGGGGTCCTTGCTCGTGCCCTTGGAGGCGCTCGAGGACTTGGGGGTGCCCTCCGCCTCGGCAAGGCCGAACATCCGCCCCACCTCAACCTTGGCGCACTTCTCCGCCATGACGAACAGTTCGGACAGCCGTGATGAGGTTCTCCCCACGGATGCCAATCTTCTCCCTCATGCGGGCGTCCTTGACCCCCTTGGAGAAGGCGGTGATCACGTTGGAGTCTTGAGATCTTGGGGATTTTGTTGCGGATCTGGCTGAACCTCTGCAGGAACTTGGAGAGGGTCTCGCCAGGCTGCTGACGAACTTGGTGAAGGTCGTAGTAAGCGAGTGGGCGTTCGTAGGTTCCCTTGAAGTTGGTGATGAAGAGCGAGCAGAGGGCAGAACTTGAGCCGATGGATTCCTTGGGGAGGTTCATCAGCCAGGTTCGTGTCGTGTCCTTGACTCAGTGGGAACCAGTTCGCCATGACGTGGTCATCGCCTCCCGTTGCCTCGATGCCTGTGGTGTACAGCTGCAGAAACTCGCAGGGATCTGCGATTCCATCGTAGCGCGATGGTATCTCGGGGCGGAACATGTGCAGCCACACCACGCGTCGGAGCTCCTTGGTGAAGGCGAGGCATCCATTGCCCTACACTTCTTTGCCGTTGGCGAGGGCGGCATGGTTCTGCTGTCCCGCCGCAGCAATCTCCTCGACGATGCGGTCCTCCCGCCCGCGTGGGAGCACGACGGCTGGAACAGCGGCGGCTGGAGGAGGGGAGATGATCTAGCAGCTGTGGCCCGGGCGGGACACAACGTCGCTGACCTTGGGGGCCCCGCCAGATCCCCGGGCCGGAGGCTGGCTGACAGCCCCCGGCGCCTTGTTCTCGGTCTTAGCCCCCGGCGCTTGGGACGAGGGTGGCGATGTCGAGGAGTTCGGCGAGCCGCTCGCACCACTTCACCTATCCCGACTCCGCCAGTGGGTAGTTGAGCAGCTCGTGCACCATGCGCTTGGGCCTCCGGGGTGGGATGGCCGCGGGAGGACGCGGTGCAGGAGAGCGGCGTGTTGACGTGGGAGGAGAGCAGGAGCTCTCGCGACGGGCGGAAGGAGGAGCCCTGGTCGTCCTCCATCCATGAGGACGGCTCTGGTGACGTGCATCGGGGGGCAGGCTCCGTCTGAGCCCAACTCGCCGCGCGGCGGAGAGCGCGCTCCGCACGTGTCTCGGTGTGAGTCGACATGCCGACGGAGTTGGCGGAGGTCTTCGAAATGCGTCTCAGCCCCCTACCTGGCGCGCAGAAAGAGTTCCTCTTGGGAACTAGGGGTCCAACAAGCCCCGAGTTCGAGAGGGGGCTGAATCACGCGTTCCGAGCTTCTCGGCGACGGCGAAGGCGGCGGCGCACAAACACGACAGAGAGGATGACATGGTTTTTTTTACCAAGGTCGGGACCCTCGTGAGGAGGTAAAGCCCCTACTCCTGCTTGGTTGTATTTCTCGCGGTGCTTCGCGAGGGTACAATGATGAACCAATGTCTAGGGTTACAGATTGCTGGGATCGACCCCTTCCAAGGTAGTAGAAGGTCTCCTTATATAGGGTGGCCTGGCCTCTTCCCCCCAAATGCTGGGCGGGAAGGGTCACCACACCGCCGCCCCTCGAAGGTCCGGTCTACAAGACTACTTTTGGTGGAGTCGGCCCTCTCGTCTTGCTCACCCTCTGGTCCTTCGCAAAGCTGGGCTTCCTGACGCCGTCCTGCGCTATCTGACGCCTCCCTTGTCCCCTTAGCACTAAAGCGGTAAGGGACAGCTGTCTTGGCTCCGATGACGTCCTCGACGTCTTTGCAGCAGAAAGGTGGGTGGTCCGGTCTTTCTTTACAGAGGCGGCCCACGTGGGCCTGGTCTTTCCCGCTGGGTTTTGTCCTCTACTTCCTCGCCGTTGTGGGATTACGAACACGCCCCTAGGGCACGCTCGGAATCACCCAAGGCCAGTCTCGGGACCTGGGCGAGCCGGCGCTCCACCATGGTAGACGGGAGGGCTCGAGTGAGTTCCCCTCTTGAGGCGGTAGACTCAGGTTTCCCTCGTGAGGTTTCCTTCCTCATCCCTCTGCTTCCGGAGGGGGCGGTGGCCCTGTCGGTGGGCCTGCCGGCCATAGGATCGTCGTACCCCGGGTGCCAGGACTCCGACATTGGCCCATCAGATTCTTGCCTGCCAAACAGCCTGTGCTGGTATTCTGGCGTTTTTTGGGTTACGTGGTTAATACACATTAAAGCCTGTCAATACTCCTGGGCCAAATGAGGCCTAAAGGTTGCACTTTTTACTTGTTCCGAGGTTACTTCTGGATGCTTAAATCTTACAAGAAATGTGACAACATATTAACAAAATAAAACACCATATATGCATTCAATGTTGCGCTAATGACTGAACTGGTCCCTCAGGTTTGGATAAGTCACTTTTGCTCTTAAAGTTTAAAGAAAGCCATAGGTCAAAGACACTGCTGGGATGACGTGTCCCGGATTGGTCGCTATTCATTACATGGATGCACTTGATCAGTTTGTAAGCCTCAAAGACCAACATGGCAATTTTTAAACTCTAGGGACGAAACCGTTCTAATTACTAAACACTAAGGATGTCTTGGGCAATGATCGCTAGTCTTCCTTACAGGTTTATGATCGCAGCTCTGAGGAAATTCAAGCCCTCGCCTCCTTCAAAATGGATCTGGTACTTCAAATACACCTCTAAGCTCAAGGCAGTGTCCTTGACACAAATGATATGCTTCAAAGACGATCATAACTGCTTCCTCCTTGAGTCCAGAGACTGCCTATTCTGGAGTTGCCCCTTCAGTATGGACTGTTGTCACTAGATAGGCAGCCATTTTAATCATGGCACAGATGCCACAAAACTGCCTTTGGCAAGCCATTCTTAATGGAAGATTTCATCACAGCTGCCTGGTGCATTTGGAAGCAGAAGAGCATGAATATCTTCAACAACATTAGTCCCGGTTCTAGCTCTTGGCTCTAGTTTTTTAAAAAGGAGCTCATTATTGTCCATTTAGCTAAGGCTGTTCGCCCCTGACTCTGATTAAATTCTTTCTACAGTTGTTCTCCAGGCCCCCCTTGTGTATATTCCCACCCCTTCTGTACATCCTCCTTTTCAATTAATAATATTTTACTGTTGGGCCATCCCTACAGCTTCCCAGTAAAACAACAAGGATCAATTTCGGGATTACCGCTTCAATGGTTGACTGAATTCTTCTCTTTCATTATTTTCTTCAACGTTCAAAAAGCAGAACTAAGCACGCGCTTAAGCGCTGAGCGATGGGAAAACGCTTCGCTTAGGCCGTAATCCACGGCAGTGGCAGATTGGGGGGGCGGGCTCTCCGTTCATCAGGACACATGTGCTCGCGGTAGATAGCAAGATCATGAGCCATTCCAAGAACCTTTCTCCAAAGCCGTATCGGCGCAGCACTTCCATCAAGAATGGCCAAGCTATTGAGTCGAATGCGCGCGTGAGGTCAAGCTTGAGAAGAACTCGTGGCTCGCCAAGTCGGTGTAGTAGCTTTGCAGATTGCTTCACCAGAATAAAATTGTCATGCAGACTGCGTCCGGAGATGAAGGCATTCTGATTTTTGCTTGCCAGGGTGTCTAGTTTGGGCCCTAGCCTCAGGGACAACACCTTGGCACAAATCTTGGCGACAAGGTGTATCAGGCTTATGGGCACGGACTTGCATCTGGTTTCTTGGGCAGTAGAGTTAGTAGCGCTTGATTCAGGCGATGGAAACCTCTGCCTCGCATTGCATAGAGCTGCTGAAAAAACTTGGACAAAATCTCCCTTGATAATGCTCCAACAAGGGCGTGGTCTCTAGCCGTGGCTGTACCAAGCAGAGCGTCGTAGTACTCACAGGCTCCTCGTGCCATCTCATCATGCTCCGTTAGGATCTGCCCATCATTGTGAATGTTGCGTATGTAGTTTTTTTGCTTCCTGTAGGTGCTCTGTCGATGGAAGAGCATGGTTTTTGCGTCGCCATCTCTGAGATTTGCAATGCGCGCTCTCTGGCGTGCTATAGTGCGATCAAGGGATGCCAGCCCGAGATATGTAACCTTGATCTGCTTGCGCAGCTGAGATTCTTGTGGTGTCAGATGTCGGTCTTCTTGGGCTTTGTCGAAGCGGGATATGAGCTCCCGGGAGATTGCCATCCTGTCACACACACTGACGACAGAGCGAGAGCCCCAACTTGTTAGCTTCCGCGAAGTGGCCTGTAATCTCAGCATAAGCTGCCGGAACGGGTCGGTGTCGTGCACCGAGTTCCAGGCCGCGGTTACCGTGTCGTGGAATCCATCCAGTTGTAGCCAGAAATCTTCGAAGTGGAATCGACGATGCGCCGCGGACATTGGCGAGCAGTCGAGGAGCAGCGGGGCTAGGGTCTGACACTACAGATGCAAGGTCAGATGGCATTCTCCTTGCGCTTCTTCCCAGTCAACGGTGCATAGGACTCCATCAAGGTGAACGAGTGTCGATGGTGATTGCTCGTTTGACTAGGTGTAGCGGTGGCCGTTCAGGTAGACCTCTTTTAGCGCCATTTCATTGAGGAATCGACGGAATTTGCCCATGAGTCGTCGATTTATGTTGTTTTTGTTTTTGTCTTCCTCTCAGTAAATCAAGTTAAAGTCACCACATAGCATCCAGGGCCCTTGGCAGTCCGCGCGGACGTCGCGCAACTCTTGGAGGAAAGCGATCTTCTCATCGTTTCCTTGAGGTCCATAGACTACAGATATCCACCAGGGAGCTGTATTAGGGATGTTGACTTTGGCGGTTATTGCATTGTTGGTGAACACTGGGTCTGTGATAGCCACAACCCTGCTCTTCCATGCAATGAGAATGCCGCCACGAGTGCCATCCGATGGCAGATAGGTGTAGTCATCAAATTTGGAGCCCAGGGTTTCTAACACGATCGACGAGTAAATCGCAACCATTTTCGTTTCTGATGCGGCCCAACATATGGCAATCACCATTGGTCCACCTCATGCTACGCTAACCATCACCCCAAAGATGAATTCCTTCCAAACCTCGCCTTATCTTGGTTATCATGTGAATGGGATCCTACTTGAGACAAATGACCATGACATGACTAGGTCCATGACCATGATGCCAAGAGGATGCAACAAGGATAAACCTGGAGCCAAGACCCCCAACCAAGAAGCGTGGAAAAGAAGACGGAAGAAGGATTCTGGCGCCAGGCCCGGCGCCGCCAGAATCCATGCCGGAACTTCCGGCGCCAGGACCGGTCGACCGGAGCCCACGCCGGAACTACCGTTCGCCACCAAAGCAAACTAGCGCGCACCGAAACGCCATACAGAAGTGCGATCCGGCACCCGCCGAACCAAACCGGCACCACGGCCGGCGCGACCGAACTTTCTGCCGAAATGTTAGTATGCGCACTATGAAGGGTTTGATGCCTAGAATATTCCCTCCTACCTACCCCTTCGCCCCTAGTACTATAAATACCCCCCTTGTGGCTCAGATCTGGGCAGAGATGATGATGAATTGAGGCATGTGCCTAACCCTAGATGGGAACCCCCTCTCCATAGTAGATCTATGAGTTGTACAAGGCCTTGGAGTCGGTGCCCTTCTCCAAGTCGTCAAGACCCTCCTCAAGTCTCCCTCTCAAGGATTCTAGTAGTGCTTGGTCTCTCCCCTTTGGGATTCTACTTGGTTGCTACTCTCTCCTTGATTTGGATTCTATCATCAGCTTGCCGATCTCTCCTTTGGTGATTCTACCGCAAGGTCTCTCGCCGAGGATTCTATTGGATTGGTTGTTCGAACCAACGGGAGAAAATCGAATCGGGTGTGATTTAGCGTGTGGTTGTATCTTTACCTTGCATTAGAGTTGCGTTCATCCTGTTCATCACGTGTTCCCTCACTCCCCGCCTCAAATCTGTGAAGATCGGGCCACTCCAAGGGTAAATCCACAAGGAGGCCCTTAACAGTTTCCTGGAGGCATATTACAGATACGTTGACAGTGTCAACTAGCGATCTTATGGCAAGGCGCCACGCGCGCGCGAGTTCAATCCTTGTATGTTCCATATGATGTACTTGAGGAGGCCGTGATCCATTAGAGAGATCAACGGCAGGTAGCGTAACAATGCTTGTTTATTCCTCGCGGGGAGCATCCACAGGACCAGCCTGGGATGGCAATGGCATCGCACGATCAACTAGCTTTGCGATGGTTGTCAAGATGCCGAGCGGTATAGGCACGGCGAAGATTCGATCGTACGCCTTCATCTCAACCGCGGTAATCTTTTGGTCGAGGTCGATGAGGCCTAGGATGCGTAAAATTTGGATTTGGGTGCGTCGCTCTGCTGTCGGTGGTGCACTCCGCATGAGGTGGATGATGATCGGCCCGGCGAGGTGAAAAGTTGAGTGGTGCATGCCATGTCTTTTTGCTTGGGGTAGGCAGTGCGGCACCTAGTCTTTTCGTTGTGGCCTTGAGGAAATCTCAAGTGTCCAATCTTGAGCTGGAGTTCTTGGCCACAATTCCGGCGGCGTGATCCCGCCGACAGTGAGGTGTAGACCAGCGATGGTGAGGCAAACCGTCTTGGGGTAGGCGCTGCTGCGGTGGCCTCAGGTTGCGTCCGAGGCTCTGGACTGGGCTCTCTATGACAGTTGTAGCTCCGGCCATGCGGCATGCTGGTACTCAAGGTGGGCTTGCTGCTGAGGTGGCCCATCGTCCGCTCCGTTGGTGTCGATTCCGGGAGGAACCAATTCCATGGGCCTAGTTCCCGTGCCGTTCTGGGTACCGTCAAGGCCGGCGTCAGGCGTGGTCACCACCATCATGTCTCTTTGCCCCAACAACGTATCATCGTTGGGGACTGGCTCATCCAGCTGTGAGTCTAGGACCTCGCTGTCTAAGGAATAGGAGTGCAGATCCCCACACGAGCACGATGGGGCCAGGCTAGGGCTTTTGGCGTCAACAGTTTTGTCTGGTGCGCGAGACGACGCCAATTATGAATTAGGCGACGACTCGGTCGCGACCAGCGCTCTATCCGCGAAAACCTCCGGCCATGCATCCGGTGATTGAGGCCACCATTGCACGACGCAGGACTGCCTCAGCATCCTCCATCTCGGTGTTGTGGGGCACCAAGATGCGCACCGAGGCTGTCGGGCTTTCGGTCGCCGTGCGCGCATGTGAGTGAACCGCGATGGCCCCTTGAGGTGGTGGCGGTAGGGGAGGCGCCGGCGCTTGGGGCGAAAACTCAGGCCCGGCTTGTCTACAGCCGAGGCGGCGATGGCACCGTCGCACTCGTGGTCTAGCGCTATGCTTGCGGTTGGGCACGGTTCGCAGATGGGAGGTGGGCACGGGCACGGTCGAACTCGCATTGCTCCGGGGTGCACTGTCGCCTACTGTGGCCGGAGAGGAGGCATCCACGGCACCGTACCTCGTTGGTGCACTAGCGCACTGGGTGGCCCGGCTCGAGACATCGGAAGCAAAGGTCGGCCATGACTTCCGGCGAGGGGCTCCTACGTGTGCTCTGGTGCTGGCATGCGCTCGCGCCTGGGGGCGGTGACGCTGGTGGTGCCCGCGCCTAGGCTGCTGCCAACCGTCGGCATCTGCGCCGCGAGGTGCCGCATCGCCTGGGCGATGGACCTCAGAGCGGGGGCCGATACGGGTGTTGCAGGGGCGCGGCGAGGAGCAGCGGCTGTGGGCATCAGCTGTCATGGCAGGGATAGGGCGCACGGGCTACACGGAGGCGGCGATGGTGGTGTGGTCCGCGCGACATCGCTGTAGCTCCGCGAGCTCGAGCTGGGGCTCCCGTCGGAAGGAGCCATCGGTCGGTGTCTGTCGTCGAGGCTGCTGCCGGAGGACATGTCGCTAGGGAGGGGAGGGAGGGGCTGAAGGGGCTAGGCTGTGCGGGGGCTCGCCGGCAGCGAGGTTGGTGGGTGGCTATGCTAGGTTGCGGGTGGGAGGGTGGAGGCTGCCTCTCGATGCAGGAGCATCCATTGGATGCAATTCGGATGACCATTTCCTTTGGCTATATCTTCATCTTTCATTCTAATTTGGTGATACCCACTTCTAAGATCTACTTTGGAGAATATTTTTGCTCCATTCAGCTCATCCAATAAATCTTCAATTACTAGTATTGGGTATTTATTCTTCAGTCTGAGAGTTCCATTTTCTGAAATCATTCGCCACTCTCCAAGAGGTGTCCTTTTTTTCACTAGTCCAGGAGATGAATAAGGAATAGTGCTAGACCTTATCACGTTAGACTTGATCAGCTGAGTAATGATCTTTTCTATTGCATCCTTTTGATGGTGTGGTAATCTATAAGACCTTTGATTGACAATTTTTTGCATCAGGAATTAGTGGTATTGAGTGGTCACAAGCTCTCCTTGGTGGCAATGTACTTGGCTCCTGAAATATATCATTGAATTTATCCAAGACTGGCTGAAGAAATGATGGCACAAGATGCATTTTTCCTTTCTCCGCTGTAACAGAATTGATAAATAATGTAAGCACCACATAAGCTTCCTCTACCAAGGTAATATCATGTGTTCTAGCGAATGATTCATTCCACAAGGTTATCTCCTTTCCATTTGGTGTAGTGATTTTCATAAACATTTTCTTATAGTGCATACTGACAGCACTGTTGTGCTTGTTCCAATTTGTGCCAAACATCAGATCATATCCCTTCGGGGGTAATATCCTGAAATCATATACTGACAGGACTGTTGTGCATAGACAACTTTAGTGTAGCTTCAAGTTTAGGAAGTGGAGTGTCATCTAATTCATCATCCTCATTCTCAGTAACATAGACTGTTAGTATTGCGTATACGTTTATTATGGCAATATAGGATAGAGATATGATACGTTTCCATACAGTCCTAACTTGACTTAAACTCCAAGAAGATCCATTTAGGGCGTAATACCGTTTATTATTACTCTAAAAAAAAAGAACTAACCAGTTAAATAAACAGGACTTGCGGATGCCATTTAGGCGCCATTTACATCCCTAGATCCATGTACGCCTATATAGGCTCTGTTGGTCTGTACATGGGCTGCAGCCAACATTGCAGCCTGTCTACCTGTTGGGCTCTGGCCTTGTGTGTGTGTGTAGTGCTGGCCCATGAGGCCCATGTAACAAAGTATATATAGTGGTTCCTGCCTGGGAACCCTAGATCAACACAGATAGGAGTTCCACCCCTCCCAGCCGTCATCTACAATCTACATGGTATCAGAGCCACCGGCGGTGGTGGCTGCGCCGGCAACAACCAGGGCAGCGATGATGGTGCTCCTGCAGTAGGTGATCTGAGGGGCTGAGCGTGGGTGCTATGTGATCTCCTGCAGGTGGCAGCAGACCCAAAGGAGGTTGAAGGGAGTGTTGAAGTTGTGTTGTTGTGATTCGAGATGGACGATGAGCTGTCTATGGCCAAGGTGCTTGACAAGCTGGCCACTTTGCTGGCGGCAAAGACAGTAGATGGGGCATCTTCTGCTACATCTGAGGAAGGTAGGCAACCTTCCTCATATGGGGAGGTGCAGTATAAGCTTGAGCTCATGCCAAATGAGATCAAGTTGGATGGGGTTGGAAATTATCTAAGTTGGTCCAGGAGGGGCATGTTGATTTTGAGGACGAAATCGGTGGAAGGGTATGTGTTGGGAAAGGTCCTTGAGCCTGAAGAGAAGGAGGGACAGGAGTGGAAGAAATGGAATGCTACGGATTCACTAGTTCTCACCTGGCTACTGAATTTTTTGACACCTGCTATTGCAGCTTCGGTGGAAGCGCTCTCAACGTCAACGGAGGTATGGGATGACCTGTCAAAGATGTATTCAGGCAAGGGAAATGTTATGTTGGTCTCTCAAATTGAAGACACAATACATGATCTGACTCAAGGTGACAAAACAGTGACGACATATGTGGGAGAGCTGAACCGTGCATGGGCAGATCTGGATCACCTTGCCCCTTTGCTACAGCCTCATCCTGAATGTGTGGCAGCAGTGAAGAAGTGGATTGAGGACAAAAGGGTGATGAAATTTCTGAAGGGACTAAACATTGCATTTGAGGGTAGGAGGGCTGCTCTAATGCATCTTACTCAATTGCCTACACTGGAAGAGGGAATAGCAGCCATGGGACAGGAAGAAACAAGGTTGAAACAGATTGAGATAGTGGAGGTGGTACCTAAGCCAGCTTACTATGTGTCAAATAGGCAGGAGACACGAGATTGTTACAATTGTGGGGTAAATGGGCATCTAAGTGAGAACTGTCTTGCCCCAAGGCATGGCCGTGGAAGAGGGTATGGCAGAGGAAATTACAGGGGTGTTAGAGGCAGAAATACAGGAAATTCTAGCAACTTCAGTTATCAACGGATTGCTAGAGCAAACATGTCGGTCATGGATGAAGGGCAAGGACAGTCCAGTTCGGGACAAAACGAAGTGAAGAAGGGAGAGCAGCAAACTGATACAAGCTTTGGAAACTTTGCCCACTTTGTCTACACTAATGAAGGTAAGATTGAAAGTGCCTCCATAGCTATAGATAGATTAAATTCAGAGTGGGTATTGGATTCTGGAGCAACCAAACATGTTTCTGGTAGCATTGGGGAGTTTGAATCATACTGTCCATGCCCTCCAATGCATCAACAAACAATTCAAACTGTTGATGGTACAGCTCAGCCAATCAAGGGAAAGGGAAAGGGGGTAGTTCAACGTACAACAAATATTAAGCTATCATCAGTCATACATGTACCTGCATTTCCTGTGAATCTGCTCTCTCTAAGTGCATTGGTTGATGAAATAGACTGTCGGGTAATGGTTGACAAATATATGTTCTCATTCAAGAGAGGCTGAGTGGAAGGAAGATTGGGACCGGAACCAGGCGTAGAGGCCTATGATACATGGATCATGATGAATTCTTCAAGTAAGGAGGGTCAGCACTGGTTGCAACACGAGTGGAGAAGGAAAGAATTGTCATGATGCTTCATTGTAGAATGGGGCATGTAGCGTTTGATAAAATGAGTAAAGCTTTTCTAGATGTAATGAGTGGGATTGATAAGAACAATCTTAAGTGTGAGGCATGTGAGTATGCTAAACACACTAGAAACACCTATGTGAGTAAGGGGCTCAGAAGTATATCCCCCTTTATGCTTGTGCATTCTGATGTGTGGACATGCCCTATTACCTCTATCAGTGGGATGAAGTATTTTGTGACATTCATTGACTGTTATTCACGCATGACTTGGGTGTACCTCATGCGACATAAGGATGAAGTGATGTCTTGTTTTCTGAATTTCTATGCATATGTTAAAACTCAGTTCAAAGTGCAAGTCCAAATGCTTCGGTCTGACAACAGGACAGAATACATTAACAAGAAGTTTGGGCAATTTCTATTTGATCATGGTGTTCTACATCAGACATCGTACCCAGACACTCCACCCCAAAATGGAGTGGCGGAGAGGAAAAATCGCCACATTTTAGAAGTGGCTCGTTCATTAATGTATACCATGAATGTGCTAAAATTTCTCTGGAGTAAGGCAGTGTTGACCGCTACCTTTCTTATAAATTGCATGCCTTCAAGAATACTAGCTATGAGATCTCCTTGTGAACTAATGCTCGGTGAGAACAAGTTTGTGGTTCCTCCCAAGGTGTTTGGATGTACTTGCTTTGTTCAAGATCATAGGCCCTCAGTGACAAAGTTGGATCCTAGAGCCATTAAATGCATTTTCATTGGATATCCTGCTGGTCAGCGAGGATATAAATGTTGGAGTCCCTCCGAGCGATGCATATTTGTCAGTCTTGATGTCACTTTCTGGGAATCTAATCCCTTTTATGGTGAACAAACAGATCTGAGCGCTGTGTTTGAAGGGCTTGACCAGCCATTTAGTCTTGTTGGTCAAGAGGGGGAGAGTGCACACAAAAATGATGTTACGGGCAGCAACTCTCCTGCTGGACAACAACAACCTCTGAGCACTGCCTCCATCCCAATGGTTGTACCAGAAGTGTCGCGTGATAGAAGCTGGCCAAAGCCAAATGAAGAGTAGGCTCCTCGTGTATACTCACGAAGACAAAGGATTGAAAAGCAGTTGGTAGCAGAACAGGAGGAGCAACAGGCAGAAGAACAGGGGGAGCAACAACCGCAGGGGGAGTTACAAGCTAATAAGTCTGATTTGCCTGAAGAAAGTTCAGCGGGTGACATCTCAAGAGGTATAGAGAAGTCGCTGGACTTGCCAATTGCTTGAAGGAAGGGGACAAGAGCAGCTACAACGAAAGAGATCGATAGATATGGTTTAGTGCACAACCTCAATAACAATGTATCATATGAAACATTATCTCCTTCATACAAGGTATTTATTACATCTCTTCAGTCCATTGCAATTCCAACTAATTGGAGGGCAGCATAACAGGATCAAAGGTGGTTTGCAGCTATGAAAGAAGAACTAGAAGCTCTGAGGAAGAACAAGACTTGGGAGTTGACTACTCTTCCTAGAGGAAAGAAGGCAGTCAGCTATAAATGGGTCTATACCATAAAACAGTCCTGAAGGAAAGATAGAGAGGTACAAAGCAAGATTGGTAGCTAGAGGATATAGTCAAACATATGGGATTGACTATGATGAAACATTTGCACCTGTAGCAAAGATGAACACGGTAAGAGTCCTCATCTCATGTGCAACAATCTTTGGATGGCCCTTACACCAACTGGATGTCAAAAATGCCTTCCTACATGGTGATCTACATGAAGAAGTTTACATGGAGATTCCCCCGGGTCTAGCTTCAGCTGAAACTAAAGGTAAAGTGTGCAAGCTAAAGAAGTCACTTTATGGATTAAAACAATCTCCTAGAGCTTGGTTTGACCGATTTAGAAGAGTTGTATGCGAAATGGGATATGGACAATGCAATGGAGACCACACGGTATTCTAGACACTCAAATCAAAAGATCACGATTCTAGCTATCTACGTGGATGACATTATAATCACAGGGGATGATGCAACAGAAATAACAAGGGTAAAGAGTTGTTTGAGCAAAGCTTTTGAAGTGAAAGATCTTGGTCAACTCAGGTACTTTCTTGGAATAGAGGTGGCAAGATCAAAGAAGGGAATAGTACTATCCCAACGCAAGTATACCCTGGACCTTCTCAGTGATATGGGGATGATGGAATGTCGTGCAGCTCCAACACCCATGGATCAAAATCAGAAAGTAATAGCCCAATCTGGTGAACTTGTAGACAAGGAGAAATATCAGAGATTAGTGGGACGACTGTTGTACTTGTGTCACACAAGACCAGATATTGCATATGCAGTCAGCATAGTAAGCAAATATATGCATGAACCGAGAAGTGGACATATGGATGTTGTTCATCGAATCATAAGATATTTAAAAGGAACTCCAGGAAAAGGGTTATGGTTTAAAGCAAATGGACATCTAACAGTTGATGGTTACAGCGATGTTGACTGGGCAAGTTGTTTAGATGATAGAAGGTCCACTTCAGGTTATTGCGTATTTGTGGGAAGGAACTTGGTAGCATGGAGAAGCAAAAAACAACCAGTAGTATCAAGGTCAACTGCAGAAGCAGAATATAGAGCCATGTCTCTAGGATTAAGTGAGATGCTATGGGTAAGAAACCTTTTAAGTGAGTAGAAGGTCTTAAAGGCAGGACACTTGAATGTATGGTGTGATAATAAGTCAGCAATCTGCATAGCAAATAATCCAGTCCAACATGATAGGACAAAGCACTTTGAGATTGACAGATTCTTCATTAAAGAAAAGCTAGATGCTGGTATTATCAAGATCGACTATGTGAGCACAGGGCAACAGATTGTTGATTGTCTGACAGTTTGGCTGCCAAGGATTGTGATCGAGCTTGTGACAAGATGGGGATGATAGATATATACACCCATCTTGAGGGGGAGTGTTGGACTGTACATGGGCTACAACCAACATTTCAGCCTGTCTACCTGTTGGGCTGTGGCCTTGTGTGTGTGTGTTGTGTTGGCCCATGAGGCCCATGTAACAGAGTATATATAGTGGTTCCTGCCTAGGAACCCTAGATCAACACAGATAGGAGTTCCACCCCTCCCAGCCGTCATCTACAATCTACAGGCTCAATAATACATCCAACATATTCCACCAATCCCCTCTCTATCGATCTACATGGTAAGACTAAACCGATCCGAAACCTAGCCGTCGCCGCCGACACGCTTCCGCCGGGCTGCGGGGGGGAATCGATTTCCATGATCTCCACCAGGGGTCACGCCCTGGTGAGTCTCTTTTTTGATCTCTAGATCGGTTTTTCTCTCCACCGATCGTTTGACCGGTATTTTCTTTTTTGCTTTACCGATCATACATCGGATTGAGTCGCCCACCACCATCGTCATCACCGCGCCTCTACTCCGACAATGGGTATCGACGATCTACACCACGCACGTGTGCCTACCTCCTCTGCTACCGCACCTGCATCGGCAGGTTGTCGCGGCCTCAAGGCAGGCTGCCACGCACCTCAGCCGGCTCCTACGCCTTCCTTGGTAGGCTGCCGCAGTCGTCCACCTCAGATCGTCTTCGTCATCATCGCCTAGGACTTCACCGACAACACCGCCATCGACTCTGATCTACGCGTCGTCCACGCCATGGCGCATACAACGCCCCGTCGGTCTGATCAACCGATCTCGCGCCCGTCTACGCCAAGCACGTCCCCAAGCACGCGCCTACCATCAATCGAGCTACAGGCTGCCGATGTGTCGCCCCTTCGGGCCGCAGCGCCGCCGCCTTGGTCCTCGCCTACTAGCTGCCAACGCACCCTCGCAAGCGTGTACGCCGGTGGCCTCCAGCCGCTGCATCGACTCGCGCCATGCAGCTATGCCGCCCCATCGGGTCGTAGTGTCGCTGGACGTAGTCTACATCGCCATCCCCGCGCACCGACACCCCAGGCTATCTCCGCCACCTCCCACGGTGTGAGTCGCCTACGTCCGCACATGGTCTTCATCACGCCGGATTCTTCTTCGCTTACATCGAGTACTGCCACCACGCCTCTCTAGGCGTCTAGCATGACCACTTTGGGTCGCCGCTGGTTTCACCGCCTTCTACATGTTCGTCCACAACGACCTCGTCGTCATCGTCATCTCGTCCGCTACGACACTGGCGCACAGGTTCATGATGGTCCTTGCCCTCACATGCCCATCCATTAGTTTTGCCAGAACCAAGGACACAAAGAAGAACTCATTGATGACGCGGTCAAGGCAGTCGTAGAGGTCGATGCCGAAGAAGACGTTGTCGTTGACGATGTAGACAATACGCTAATCCGAGTTTACCAGACTCGGGAACACGTCGGGGACGAAGGTACGCAAACTAATGGATGCATCAGTTACCGATGTGCGCCTAGTTCTGGCAAAACTATGGTCGCACCTCGTCTTCGACGACTCAGACTGCATCGGCTCCATCATCGCCACCTTCGACGACTACCTCGACGCGTCTCCATCATCATCCTCGCGCACTATGAGCATGCAGCTTCAAGTGCGGCTACCTCGACACCTGCAACCCCGACCACGACCTTGACCACAGCGACCCCTTGCACAGCTACATCGACCACGGCACCGCCCCACACTCTCAGCTCCCTCGACATCGGCACAAAGGGCTACCACCTCGCTTGAGCTTCTCATCAGCTTCCTCTACAGTCCAAACTACCGTGCCACGACGCCGTTACGACGTTCCCGCTCGGACTACGAGGGGATATCAGCCTACTAGATGCTACTTCGGTTTATCTCCAATCTGACCGTCAGCGGCGTTCCAACTGTTCACGACATTACCGCTATGACTGCGGGGGATATTAGAGTATTGCGTATACGTTTATTATGGCAGTATAGGATAGAGACAGGATACGTTTCCATACAGTCCTAACTTGACTTGTACTCCAAGATGATCCATGTACACCTATATATACCCGCCCATGAGGCTCAATAATACATCCAACATATTCCGCCAATCCCCTCTCTATCGATCTACATATACCACGTATGTTCTTCTGCTTGAGCTTGCAGTGCTTGCACTTGAGCTTTTGTACTCATCTTGCATACTTGTTTCTGGCCAGGAAACCATGGCTCATTGCATTTGTAACAGACTTTCTTTAATCTTGCTTGTTGTATTATGTTAGGAAACTTTGCTGCTATTGTGTTTGCATTCCAGCGTTTATTGTTATCAAAGTTGATTTGTCTTCTGGGAGTAATTGTCACTGTCTGAGTATTGTTTCTCTTACTGGTATCTGCCCTCATAATTCAACTAGCAAACCAAGTAGCTTCTTGCATGTTCTTTGGTTTGTGCCATTGCAAGTGGTTCTGAATGTAGTAATTTAGTCCAGCTATGAATCAATTGACATAGTAGTCTTTAGATAAATTAGGATTATCCCTTCTGACTAAGCTCACCAGCAGTTCAAATTGCTCAATGTAATGTCCACAGTAGATGTCTGAGTTAATGCCCTAAAGGCTCTGACATTGTCACAGATTGATGTCTCCACAAATCTATCAGCAATAAACCCAGAAAATCTGTACCAAGGAATAGAAGAAGCAGTCTAACCAGTGCCTCTCCACCACTGAATTGTTCTACCTTTCAGATAAGATACTGCAAATTCAGTCCTTTGCTCCATGGGTGTTAGCAGCATCAAAGTATTGTTCAACTTGCTGGATCCAAGAATCGGCATCATCTCCCTCAAATTGTGGTATGTTGAATTTAGCAGGTTTCACTAATGGTTGTGACCTTCTGTACTCAAAGTTTGGTGGGGACTCTGTTTTTCCTATTTCTGGTACCATCAAACACCTGCTCCTCATTATCCATTTCATCTAAGATTTCCAGATGAAACCCTTGCTGTGATCCCAATTGTTATGCCTAAACTATGGATCATGCAAGAAAGAGTGATCGAACAAGCATAATCTGAGTAAAACACATGAATTCGCCACCACCCGATACTCAATTACTTTGGAAATTTAGGGTTACAGAGGGGCAAGTCTTAGGCCAGCCAGAACATGGCAGCTAGGGTTTAACCCAATAAACAAAGACGAGGATTCCCTCAAAAAAAAAAGATGAGGATTACAAGCTCAGGTCTGAGCTAAATAGAGGGAATTCGCAATGAGACAAACTAGGGACGGGTCGTCGTCGGGAGGTCCACGTCACTTACGGCTGGGAGGCACGCGGGAAAGCTTTCGCGCTTGGCCTCCAGCCAGATTGGTCAATGCTATGGTAGGAAAATTAGTATTGGAGGAATAAAAAGAAGTAGAAGGAATAAAAAAATAATGTTGTTAACAGCCGGATCCGCGTCAAGTCCCGCCACGTCACGCCTGCCAGTGGGTCATACATGCCAGAATAACGTTTAGTCTAGCTAATCATATAAATCAGTGCTTTTTGTCATGCTGTTAGCCAAAGCCGGTGGCAATTTGCAAAATTTTTGAAAACCGGTGGCTTTTTGATCCTTGACCTTGAATTGTGGTGGTTTTTTGCAATTTCCTGTATCCTAGGATGCAAAGGAAAAACAGTTCTAGAAGAACATATGAAAAATAGCTTATAGGGAAAATCAAACTGCAAGTCTACCATGCTTTATCAAGTAGAATCGAATTTGCTAAGCTCACAAACTTGTAAAAATCTGGCCTAGACCAAAACATACCAGCTTCCATTTATCTGAGCCTGGAAAAGAGTGCACATATGAAGACCATGTCCAATAATATCAACTTTCAGTGGTTCAGCACTTTTGCCACTAGGAAGGCCAGTCCATCCAAGAGGAAGAATAGAAGTGGCAGTTCTAATAGCAGGAGGCTCCACAATGTGACCAAGTTCAACAGAATCAGTGGCCGTCAGACCAAGTAGCTGTTGTAGATGTGAAAATTGTTGCAATTGCTCGATGCCCGTAAAGAGGGGGGTATTAGCACACATGCACACATCATACATTCTGCATAAAGATCATAACTTTTAGTGCTGAGTTGTCTTTTGAAAAATGCTTGCAGCAAAAAAGAGATATGAAATGATGCATATTTCCTTTGGTTTCTCCGAAAATATTTCCTTTCTTATTTTGAGAAAACCATGTACAGCTTTGAGTTAGCTATAATGGAAGTTTTGGGTGAGAATTTGTTCTAATGTGCTTACTGAACACAATCAAAATATCTTACTTTTGGAAGCGGGCTCTGTAGGACTTCATCGAGTGTGATTGGAGGCGCTCTCTTAACTCTGTTATAACAGACTGCACCTGCAAAATGCCTTTGCCAGAACATAGCAAGAGAAATGAGTAGATCCAATATGACAAAACATCATAACACAAGAGAAACAATACACGATCCCTAGTTTTTTTATTTTAAGAATTGAACGAGACCGAAATAAAAAGTTCATACCGACGTCATCTTGGAGTATTCTGAATCTGAAAGTGTATTGATTGATGAATCACCCAACAGGTAAAGCTGGAAAACATTAAAATCAATGCCATCAACAGAAGTGAAAGCTCTATTCTTTTCATGATAATCTGATAAGAATTTGTTTTCAAATATTGCAGACCCTGAAGTTTAGTACTCCCTCCGTCTCAAAATAGATGTCGGGAATTTACCAAAATTTGGATGTATCTATATACTAAATAGTGTCTAGCATGGAGAAAATATGAACAGAACTCAACATTTACATTGCATGATTATGTCAAGATGTTATGAAATATAAAAACTGAACCAGGCAAAGGCAGAAACAAAAACATCAGTATGGAACAGTGACAACATGATTCGGCACATCCTGCGTGATGAGGCACGGCCGCAGCACCAGCATCTCCGCCTGCTCGCGGCTGCTGACGTTGTGGAAGTTCATGTCACGGCGAGTGGTGGCCGCGTCGTATGCACGCGCAGCCTCGTGCGCGGTCTCAAAGGTGCCGAGGACGATGCGGTCGTTGCTGACGCGAATCTCCGCGTAGAAGTTGCTCGCCGGCCGCAGGCGCACTCCGCAGTAGCCGAAGTTGCTTCCCCGGCGTGGCGGCGGAAGCGGCTAGATGCACGCTCGCGAAGCGGTGGGCAGCTGTCAGTACGCGCGCGAAGCAGTGGAAGAGGAAGGGGATAGGAACTTTCACAGCGGTTGGTGTGTGCGTGCGCTGAGTGGGAGCCGGAAATTTTTGGTGCCACGATGCCGCTCTTTCCCGCACCTGCTGGAGCGCCGTGTTCCCGCGCTGGCGCGGCTGTTGGAGATGCTCTGATGCAACTGTTGCCCTAGAAATTCACAAACTGAGAAGGCATTCCTATAAAAATTGCCAAGCCAAAAAAGGAGTGTCACTATATACTAGAGTGCTAGCGATGAAGTAATTATCCGATGCTTGTGGAACCATGTGCATGGAAGCTTACAATAACCTAAGGTGCTGCTCTAGTCAACAAACAAGAAAATTTAGAGCATCTCCAATAGATGCCCGATAATAGGGCACCACTTTTTGGTTTTGGGGCACCAAATTAGCAGTTTTTGGGCACGAAACCAGATGCAGCTTTTCCAAATGCCCTAAAATAGGGCACGCAACGGCTGCAGCTTTTCTAGATGCCCTAAAATAGGGCACCGAGAATGAAATCGGACGGTGGGGAGGGAGAGAGGCGGATCCGACCGTCGCCGAGCTCAATTCTCACAAATATTCGCACACGCACACAGGAGGCAGGAGAAAAGAAATTCAACATCTCACACAAATCTACGCTGCACTGAATCTTCAAAAAAGGAAGATTTTTTTCCTAAACCGAATCCATAAACGGGATCAATTGCACGCAAGGCAGGACTCAGCTACCTCTGTCTCATGGCTGCAGTCTTCGGCGCGCAATCGATCTGGGTTCCGCAGCTAGCTCCGCCTCCTAACATAGAGTAGACGCAAGGATTAGATTAAGTAATGGGGCAGGAGGAATCAATTTTGCCAAATCGATTTAGCAAAATCACTCGTCGGTCGCCGCCCTGCTGACCATTGTCCACACATCAGCGCCGCAGCAGGCCGAGGATCCCATCCCCTGCCAAACACGTCCCCGTACGTTGCCAAATCCGACGCCTTGAGGAAGATGGCGGTCATGAAGCCGGCGAATCTGATGGAGACGTGCTCGACCCACCAGGCAACGCTGCAGGGCTTCCTAGCTCAATTCCTTCTGCTCAGATGAAGAAGACGACGAGGCCAAGCTCCGGAGTGGGCGTAGTTCGCGTCGGAGGCACCATCCGTGGCAGTCTGGTGGTCGGCAGCGGTCGCAGAGGGAGGCGTTTGGCTGCACGTGGTGGTATGGGTCTCCTTGTGGATTTACCCTTGAGGTGCCCCGATCTTCACGGATTTGAGGCGGGAGTGAGGGGACACGCGATGAAGACGGGGGACACAACTCTAATGCAAGGTAAAGATACAAACACACTCCAAATCACACCCGATTTGATCTTCTCCCATTGGTTCGAACAACCAATCCAATAGAATCCTCGGCGAGAGACCTTGCGGTAGAATCACCAAAGGAGAGATCGGCAAGCTGATGACAGAATCCAAATCAAGGAGAGAGTAGCAACCAAGTAGAATCCCAAAGGGAGAGACCGTGCACTACTAGAATCCTTGACAAGGAGAGACCAAACACTTGAGGAGGGTCTTGACGACTTGGAGAAGGGCACCGACTCCAAGGCCTTGTACAACTCATAGATAATCTATTGAGACGGGGTTCCCATCTAGGGTTAGGCACATGCCTCAATTCATCATCAACTTTGCCTAGATCTGAGCCACAAGGGGGCTATTTATAGTACTATGGGCGAAGGGGTGGGTAGGAGGGAATATTCCGGGCATCAAACCCTACATAGTACGCAGACTGGCATTTCCAGTGATAAGTCCAGTCGCGCCGGAATTGGCACCGGTATTTCTGGCGGGCACCGGTTTGCTATTCTATATAGCGTTTCAATGTTCGCCGGTTTGCTTTGGTGGTGACCGGGAATTCCGGCGGAGATTCTGGTCGGCCGGTCCTGGCGCCGGAAGTTCCGGCGTGGATTCCGACGGCGCCGAGCCTGGAACCGAAATCCTTCTTCCATCTTTTTCAGGCTTCTTGCTTGGGTGTCTTGGCTCCAAGTTCATCCTTGTCGTCTCCTCTTGGCATCATGGTCATGGACCTAGTCATGTCATGGGCATTTGTCTCAAGTAGGATTCCGTTCACACAATAGCCTATGGACGGTAAGAGATGGAAGGAATTCACCTTTGTACGAGTGGTTGGTGTAGCATGATGTGGATCAATGGTGAATGCTAAGTGTTGGGCTGCATCATCTCCCCCCGCTTGAAAACGAGTCGACCTCAATGATGTTCTTCCATCATGCAAGGAAGGAGATGTGCCCTTTGCCTTGTTCTTGGACACGGACGGATCACCGGTGGCAAAGCCATTCTCAAACATGTTGAAGAGCTTCTGGTACTTACCATCATGTTGTGGTTGGAGATCTTGTAGCATGATCCTTGCGGGTGGTTGTCTATCTTGGGTACCTTGCAAAACCGACACCAAAGAGAGAGAATTGTATGAAGGATTGTTAGTATGGGTCACACTCAAATCTCTCTTCTCACATTTGGTGGCTTGTGTCGTGGCACTCATGATTTTTCCACTCGTTTGGGGTCGCTCTCGTGATAGTGATTTACTCTCTCACCACTCATCTCACAAGGGTCCTTAGCTTGCTTTATCTTGTGCACGGATGTCATGTTTGATGCAATAACTTGGCTTGGCGTCATTGGTTGGAGCACAAATGTCTTGTCGTCCCATTTGAAGGAGTATTGGTTAGTGCTACCATGATGTATGGCTCTTCTATCGTATTGCCATGGTCTCCCAAGTAGCATGTGGCACACGGACATTAGCACGACATCACACTCGACGGTGTCTTCATATGGGCCAATCTTGAAGGAGACGTTGACCTTTGATATTATCTTGAGTGCTCCATTGTCATCAAGCCATTTGACATGATATGGATGAGGGTGCTCTATGCATGGCAACTTGAGTTTCTCAGAAAGCTCCGTACTTACAAGATTGTGGCAACTATCTCCATCAATGATCACCTTTATGGACTTGCCATCAATTTTGGCACGAGTTTGGAAGATATTGAGGCGTTGGTCCTCTCTTGGTATGGAGTTTGTAGTCAAGACTTGAGCAAGGACTAGGGAAGGGCTTGGATCATACTCGCATATGAGGATGTCATCCACTTCCATCGCGGCTTCCCTTGCAATTGCTCATTGAGTCAACGCTTCATATTCCTCTTCACTCACGGAGTAGGTTGAGCCATTCTCATTCGTAAGCATCACTCGTGTGTTGGTGCACTCATATGACTTGTGGCCCTTTACTCCACACTTGAAGCAAGTGACTTGACTATCCGATGTCGTATTGGAGGAGGATGCTATCGTGGTCTTTGCTTGCTTGGATGAGCTCGGTGCTTGGTTTGTTGGCTTGTTAGAAGCATTTGCATTGACGGACGCAAAGTATGCCTTTGTCTTCTCATAAGCATTCTCTTTTTGCAAGTGACGCTCGGCTTTGGTAGCTTGATGGAGGAGCTTGGTGAGGTTCTTGTATGGTTGAAAGTCAACAATCTTCCTTATTGGGCGGCTCAAACCATTGGGGAACCTTGCTATTGTTTGCTCTTCGAGCTCTCTCACATCGGCTCGCATCATAGTTTTCTCCATTTCCTTGTAGAACTCTTCAATTGACTTTGTGCTTTGTCTCAAATTTTGTAGCTTGTCGAAGAGATCTTGTCTATAATGCTCGAGAACGAATGTCTTGTACATCACTTCCTTCATTTCCGTCCAAGTTTCAATTGGAGGCTCATCTTGGTTCTCACGGTTTTTTGGCAGTCTTCCCACCAAACATTTGCATAGTCCTCAAACTCAAGGGATGCCATTGCAACTTTCTTCTCTTCAGAGTAGTTGTGAACTCAGAAGATTTTATCAACTTCGAGCTCCCAATCAATGTATGCATCGACGTCTTCTTCTCCCTTGAACTTGGGCATAATGAACTTGAGCTTGCCAAACTTGCCATCTTCATGCTCACGGAGGTAGTTGCGGCGTTCTTGTCTCATGCTCATTTCACTTGGTGCGCGTGGAGGAGGAGCTTGATTGTCTCAAGGAGGTGGTGGAGGAGGAGCTTGATGATTCTCAAAGTCTCTTCTACGCCTTTGCTCGGAATCATTTGCATTCATTGGTTGTTGATGACGATGGTGGGGTTGAGCATAGCGGTTTTTGCGTCTCGCGCAGCATGCATCCTCATCATCATCACTTGTATCCCATTACGGTGCTCGATTGACTTGTGGTTGGCGGTGGTCATGGTGTGGGTGTTGGCGCCTATCATTGTCGTGGTCATCACCATGACGTCCTTGTTCTTGTGGAGGTTGCGCTTGTACCATTGCTTGTTGCGGTGGGCGACCATGTCCGTCTTATTGTTGTGGATGACCATGATGGTCATGGTGCCGATGATGTCTTGCGTGGTGCGGTTGTTGAGCTTGTGGATCAACCGCTTGTTCTTGTCGATGACAAGCTTGGTGTTCCCCATTGTGGTGGTGGGGTTCTCCATGATGAGAGTGAGCATGAAGCGTCGCCATGACGACTTGAGGAGCGCGTACGAGACGAACTTGACAAGCTTGAATGATGTCCATGACGGTTGCCAAGGTTGGCAATAGCTTGGTGGAGAGCTTGGAAGTGAGCATTATGCTCCACTTGGCGTTGCCGGTCACGGTAGTCGAACTCTCGAAAAGTTTCATCAAGCCGGTTCTCAAGCCTCTCAAATTGGGCCTTGAATTCTTGGCGTTGTGCCCATAAGTTGTGGCGCGTGGCGAAACCATCTTGGTTGTTGAAGTTGCCATCTCCGCTCTCTCCGCTTCCCCTAGACATGTTGTATGACCACAATTGAAAGGAAGGGTTGTATTGGTGATATGGTATGTGCTACCTTGCCTCACCAAGTCAAAAATTAAAAAGGTTGTTCTTGCCGAGAGCAAAGCGAATACACAAGACACACAACAAAGGCCTATGGTGCTAGGTTAGGAAGGTGGATAGCAAAAGGAACAACCAAACGAAAAGGTTATTGTTAAAGGTGGTAAAGAACCAAAGATCAAAAGAAAAAAGGATACGATCTACAAAAACACGAAGGAACACACGTGGAGACGGATGTGGTTAACACGACTATGAAAATGAGCACAAAATGTCCTAACGAAGACTAAGCTCGGTTGTCGTGCCAACGCAAGGAGAGACCACAACTCATTCGCCAAAAGAGGATAAGCAACGGATTTGTTGACTTGCCTTGGTCGCGCTCTTTCTCTCTCTTTGCTTACAAGCTTGCTACTCTCTTTGTATTGGGAGACTATGTATCGTTCTATTTTTCTGTTACTTTTTTTATTCTTTTGCTTTTTCTCCCATTCTATACTACTATGTCAACTTTTGTACTTGCTTACACACTCACTTTCCAAGGGCAAGTGCACAATGCTTAGGAAAACACAAAATGAGCTACTCTCATAGGATAGATACACACAAAGGTAACAAGGTGGAGCAAGTTATACCTTTGGTATTGTTGACGACTTGCTACCAGTGTTGGGGATGATGTTCGGTCATCGCGGTGTCGAGGAGCGCAGGATGTTATGATTTGCGGAAGCTTGATGTTAGTCAGGGCGACGCGTTCGCGAAAACACGAACAACGCGAGAGGAAAACAGCCAAAATGGGGCTATCAAAATTTTCGGCGGAGCAGCCGGCGGCACCGATTCTCTCGCCGGAATTTCTAGTGGTGAGTCCAGCACACCGGGATTCTCGCCGGAAATTTCGGCGGTAGAACCGGTTCACCGGAATGCTCGCCGAAATCAGTTCGTGACGAACTCAAAAAGTCAAATCTCGGAAACTTTTCGCAAATCTGTTGGGATTGGACTGGGACAAGGTTCAAGGATGGTAGATCGACACCCAAAGCAACAGATCTATGGACCAAAACCACGAAAAACTCACCAAATCGAGAGATCGATCCAAAAGTAATTTGGGGCAATATTTTTGGTATTTTCGAATTTACGGTGAAAATTGATGAACGAAGTCAAATCCGTGGCAACCAAAAGCTTCTGATACCAGTTGATATGGGTCTCCTTGTGGATTTACCCTTAAGGTGGCCCGATCTTCACGGATTTGAGGCGGGGAGTGAGGGGACACGCGATGAACACGACGAGCACAACTCTAATGCAAGGTAAAGATACAATCACATGCCGAATCACACCCGATTCGATTTGCTCCTGTTGGTTCGAACAACCAATCCAATAGAATCCTCGGTGAGAAACCTTGCGGTAGAATCATCAAAGGAGAGATCGGCAAGCGGATGATACAATCCAAATCAAGGAGTAGTAACCAAGTAGAATCCCAAAGGGGAGAGACCGAGCACTAGAATCCTTGACAAGGAGAGACCAAACACTTGAGGAGGGTCTTGACAACTTGGAGAAGGGCACGACTCCAAGGCCTTATACAACTCCTAGATAATCTATTGAGAGGGGGTTACCATCTAGGGTTAGGCACATGCCTTAATTCATCATCAACTCTGACTAGATCTGAGCCACAAGGGGGCTATTTATAGTACTAGGGGCGAAGGGGTAGGTAGGAGGGAATATTCTGGGCATCAAACCCTACACAGTACGCAGACTAGCATTTCTGGCGATAAGTCCGGTCGCGCCGGAATTGGCACCGGTATTTCCGGCGGGTGTCGGTTTGGTTCGGTGGGCACCGGTTTGCTATTCTGTATAGCGTTTCGACGCTCGCCGGTTTGCTTCGGTGGTGACCGGGAATTCCGGCGTGGATTCTGGCGGCACCAGGCCTGGCGCCGGAATCCTTCTTTCGTCTTCTTTTCTAGGCTTCTTGCTTGGGTGTCTTGGCTCTAGGTTCATCCTTGTCGTCTCCTCTTGGCATCATGGTCATGGACCTATTCATGTCACGAGCATTTGTCTCAAGTAGGATTCCATTCACACGATAGCCAATGGACGGTAAGAGATGGAAGGAATTCACCTTTGTACGAGTAGTTGGTGTAGCATGATGTGGACCAATGGTGAATGCTGAGTGTTGGGTTGCATCACGTGGGGTGAGATTTTGCAGCGCGCGGCAGTGTATGCCGCAAACATGCAGCGCGTGATTGGGCTTTTTTGGGCATGCACAAAAATAATTTGGGCACATCCTAGGATTGAGCATCTGCTAGAGCACGTTTTTTGCCCTCCTGCGCCCAAAAAACGCCCAAAAAAGCTGTGTTTTTTTTGCGCCGCGAAATTTTACTGCATCTGTTGGAGATGCTCTTAGATGATAACATGCGCTATCATTCTATTTTAAACATGAGCAAGTCTAGGACTGAACACATTTTGCAGAAGTAAAGAATAACAAATAGCAAATGCATCCATTTCAAATGTGAAAGGAAAAGAAAATAATAAGAATCTGTAGTGTGGCAAAGTTTAAAATCAGAGACAGAGCAAACATACAAAACCAAACAAGAAGCAGGAAATGTGTTGGAGACTGTCCTAGGAGAGCCTAGAACATTCCTGTGAGTGTTAGTATAGTAGTGTTGTCCTAGGAGTGCCTGGAACATTCTAGTATGTTGTAGTCTAAGTTAGTGTCCTACCTGATTCTAGAGTATTCTATAGTGTACTAGTTAAGATGCACCCAAGTTCAACTATATATATAAGAGGGTGTGGAGGTCCAAGGGACTGGCCCATCCCAGATTTTTTCCCCCAAAGACTACATGGTATCAGAGCAAGGTTCTCCTGAGAAGTGGCAATGGTGATGAAGCAGGGTTGCTCTGCTGCGGCATAAGCTGAGGAAGGGGGCGCTTGGTCCTGGTGGTGGCCGGTGGTGAAACAGCGGCTTGTGGAGGAGCTCCAGGCGTTCAGGTGTGAGTGCAGACAGGGGTAGCTAGCTCAGGTGGAAAAGTGTTGGCCAGGTTGACTCGTAGGGAAGAAGGAGAAGCAAGGGAGTTGCAGATGCTCAAAGCAGAGGTGATTGTTTGCGGTGTGTGCTAGTAGAGGACAGAAGAGAGAGCTTCGTGAGCTCGTGTCTCTTAGCAAAAGCAACAGGAACCGAACGTTGTGCTGCTCCACTTTGAGGTTTCTGTGGTGACGGAAAGCGGTGTGTGTAGTGCAGCCAGGAGCAGATAGTGCAGCTAGGAGTGGGCTGTACTAGGAGTGGGTTGTACTGCAGCGGAGGAGTGCTTTGGGTTGTGCTATAGCTACGGAGAAGAGCGTGTGCAGGCTGGACTTGTAGAACAGCTGAACAGCGTTGTGGATTCAATCTCAAGTACTGAACCTAGCCTTTCACTATTGTTGCTCAAGTGATCTCCAAGAGAAGGTCAACTAGAGCAGATAGGAGTCATAGAAGCTTGTTTGTTGGTGCTTTTCAGCAACACTGATCAATGGGGGAAAATCAAAGAATTGAGAAGCTACTTCATAAAATGACTCAATTGATGAAGGAGATAGAAGAATTGAAAGAGTCGAAGAAGATTGCGTAAGTTCCAAAGCAAGGTGAAAAAACAGCCCTAAGAAATTGTGTAAATCTCGCACAAGCGGAAGAAGGTATGTCAAATCGAGCTCCTACATTAAACGGAACTTGTTCAAATTGGATACTAGATTCGGGAGCATCTGCACATGTCACAGGAAGGTGGAGTGAGTTCGCATCATATGCGCCAAATCCACCCATGCATAAAGAGACCATCCAAACAGCTGATGGAACTTATCAACCCGTCAAAGGAGTCGGCATGGTGAAATGCACTCCATCAATTACATTGTCTTCGGTCTTGTATGCTCCATCATTTCCAGTGAGTTTGGTGTCTATGAGTGCCTTGGTTGACGACATTGATTGTCGAATTATTGTTGACCGATACAAGTGTATAATTGAGGAGAGGACAACTGGAAGGAGACTTGGGGTTGGCATCAGGCATAAGGGACTATGGTACTTGGATAGACATGAAACAGATGATGCATTATGCACCGCTTTGACAATTGTTGCTAGTGACGATGAAGCAAAAGTGATACTCTTACATTGTCGAATGTGCCATATGTCCTTTGATACTATGAGTAAGATATTTCCCGAGGAAATGAAGAAGGTGGATAAAGAAAAACTTGTGTGTGATGCTTGTGAATATGGAAAACACACAAGGACATCATATGTGAGTCGTGGACTCCGAAGCACATCGCCTTTCGTGTTGGTTCACTCTGATGTCTGGACTTCTCCTATGGTCTCTATTAGTGGAATGAAGTACTTTGTCACCTTCATTGACTGTTACTCGTGGATGACTTGGATATATCTCATGGAAGAAAAAAGTGAGGTTCTTAGTTGTTTCAGGGACTTCTATGCATATATCCAAAATCGATTCAACATTGGTATTCAAATTATCAGGACTGATAATGGGACAGAGTATGTGAACCATGAATTTGGCAACTTTCTTTTAGAAAAAGGAATACTTCATCAAACTTCATGCTCTGATACTTCTCCATAGAATGGAGTAGCTGAGAGGAAGAATCGACATCTGCTAGAGGTAGCCCGATCGCTTATGTTTACTATGAATGTGCCAAAATTCTTATGGAGTGAAGCAGTTATGACTGCTACTTATCTCATCAACCGAATGCCATCAAGAATTCTTGGGATGAAGACCCCATATGAAATGATCTTTGGTAAAAATGAGTTCATTGTTCCACCAAAGGTCATGCTTTGTCAGAGACCATAGACCTTCGGTAGGAAAATTGGACCCACGTGTTGTGAAGTGCATCTTCATTGGATACCCATCTAGACAAAAGGGCTACAAGTGTTGGAGCCCTAGTGAGTGGAGAACATTTGTTAGCATGGATATGACATTTAGAGAGTCCGAGCCGTTCTACGGAGAGAAGACGGACATCAGCTCATTGTTTGACTTAGCACAATTGATGCTAGTCGAGAGGGGGAGACTGAACTGTTGAGGACAAAGGAAGATGAACAATCGAGAGTTGTTGTTGGTTCAATTCCATCTCCTGCAAGTGAAGATAGATGGAGAAAGCCAAATGAGAAAGAAAACTTTAGAAGTGTATACACGGAGAAAACCACAACATGAGCAGCAGCAACAGGCTCCTACAGCAGGTGACACACAGGTGCAGGAGGAGCAACATGCTCCAACAAGTGGTGGAATTGTTGAATCGACTGAGGGCACGGCTCCTACAGCAGGTGACACACAGGTGCCAGGGGAGCAACATGCTCCAACAAGTGTTAAAATTGTTGAATTGACTGAGGGCACAGGTCCATCTAATACGAGAGATTCAATGGACTTGCCCATTGCCTTAAGAAAAGGAATCCGAGTTGGAGCTAGAAAACTTCCAAATTGGTACCGATATGAGCATGACATAGCTAATTATGTATCATATACATATCTATCAACAAACTACTTGGCCTTCATTGCATCATTGCAACCCGTGGTGATCCCAAGAGACTGGAAAGTAGCAAAGCAAGACCCGAAGTGGCGTGAGGCCATGATGGAGGAGTTAAATGCTCTCGAAAGGAATAAAACTTGGGAACTTGTACATCTTCCAGCAAGAAAGAGAGCTATTGAGTGTAAATGGATTTACACTGTGAAACAAAATCCAGAAGGGAAAATTGAAAGGTACAAGGCAAGACTAGTTGCTAGAGGATATAGTCAAACATATGGGATTGACTATGATGAGACATTTGCGCCGGTGGCAAAGATGAACACAGTGAGGACCCTAATCTCTTGTGCAACTAACTTTGGGTGGCCTTTGCATCTGTTGGATGTCAAGAATGCATTCTTGCATGGAGATTTACAGGAGGAGGTATACATGAAGATCCCACCTGGTTTCTCCACTCCTAGAACATCAGGAAAGGTATGCAGGTTGAGAAAATCTCTATACGGCCTCAAGCAATCTCCACGGGCATGGTCTGATAGATTTAGACGAGTTGTATGTGGTATGGGATATAAGCAGTGTAATGGGAATCATACGATGTTCTATCGGCACTCAAATAGCCAGATTACAATCCTTGTTGTATATGTTGATGATATCATAATCACAGGAGATGATGCGGTGGAGATATCACGACTGAAAGACAACCTACGCAAGGAATTTGAGGTAAAGGATCTTGGTCAACTCAAGTACTTCCTTGGCATAAAAATTGCTAGATCCCCCGAAGGGATTGTGCTCTCCCAGCGGAAGTATGTTTTGGACTTGCTTAGTGACACGGGCATGCTTGGGTGTCGGGTTGCATCAACACCTATCGACCAAAACCACAAATTATGTGCCAAATCTGGTGATCCAGTGGATAAGGAGAAGTACCAGAAGCTTGTTGGAAGACTCATCTATCTATGTCACACAAGACCTGATATTGCATATGCAGTGAGTGTAGTGAGTAGATACATGCATGATCCTAGGAGCGGTCAATCAAATCCTCCGGTACTTGAAGGGTAGTCCAGGAAAGGGACTATGGTTCAAAAGAAATGGTCATCTAAATGTGGATGGGTATTGTGATGCTGACTGGGCAAGTTGCGTGGATGATAGGAGATCAACTTCTGGTTATTGTGTGTTTGTGGGGGGGAATTTGGTGTCATGGCGAAGTAAGAAGCAGCAGGTGGTTTCAAAGTCAACAACTGAAGCTGAATATAGAGCTATGTCGCAAGGTTTGAGTGAGATGTTATGGGTGAGGAATCTTCTTTCAGAACTGAAAGTGTTGAGGAAAGGCCCTTTAAATTTGTGGTGTGACAACAAGTCGGCGATCAACATCGCAAACAACCTTATTCAACATGATAGAACCAAGCATGTGGAGATTGATCGCTTCTTCATAAAAAAGAAATTGGATGACGGTATAATTAAGATAAATCATGTAACCTCTAGCGAGCAAATTGCAGACTGCTTAACTAAAGGATTAGAAAATAAAGAGTGTAGTTCAGCTTGTAACAAGATGGGAATGATAGATATCTATCACCCATCTTGAGGGGGAGTGTTGGAGACTGTCCTAGGAGAGCCTAGAATATTCCAGTGAGTGTTAGTATAGTAGTGCTGTCCTAGGAGTGCCTGAAACATTCCAGTATGTTGTAGTCTAAGTTAGTGTCCTACCTGATTCTAGAGTATTCTATAGTGTACTAGTTAAGATGCACCCAAGTTCAGCTATAGATATAAGAGGGTGTGGAGGTCCAAGGGACTGGCCCATCCCAGATTTTCCCCCCCAAAGACTACAAAATGTTTTTCAAAACAAACTGTAGCTGTTCAGTGGTGGTTTGATAAAGTGATAAGTTAAGCAAATTTTGAGACAATAATGACAGTAAAGATTTTCAGTGTAACAAAATATCTGTTCATATATGCGACAATTAAGAAGTGTACCAGTATTAATGACTATGTGACATAAAGCGACACCCCATATGATGCCAATGGGAGCTACAAATAAGAGCCATCCACTGGGAGTACATAAATCAAAAGAATATAATACTGACCTCACCAAAAGGTACATATGAAGGCAATGAAGGTACTCTACCCCATCGCTGGGAACCCCCAACTTCAGATGCATTACTTTTTTCAGACCTAATGTTTTCTTTAGCCAACCCTCCACGATTATCAGATAAAGGGGTTAGAGCAATTCCTTCTGAGCCTTCTTGAATTTCAAGAGACCGTGGCTCTTCTTCTGATTCATCGACCTTTGATTGCAAATAACTATCCAACTGTGTTGATGCCTTTCCAAAAATATTTGCTTGTTTTTGAAATACAATTAAACTCTTCCGCATTCCTTCCAAGGGAACAAGCTTTGAAAGTCTCCAGAGTGACTTTTGAACAGGGCCAACACCAAGAACAAGTTGCTCCCCATTGTTATCTTCGGCCCTTGCAGTACTTGTCTCCTTGTTTTCTTCAGATTTTACAACGGTTGTATTTACAAAAGATGCTTCAGGTGTTTGGGCATTGTAGTGATGAAAGTATGCAGGTGACAGAATACGGGGCACCACGTCCTCTGGAATACAGTAGGATTTGAAGTAATCTTGCCATCCTCTTCGATGAACATAGCTAATGCATGAAAAGAGGAACAAATAAGAAGTGGTTACCATTAATTAAAATAATATAATATGATATGTAATCTTAATATGTCGCATTATTACTGTTGGATCTATGCTACTAGCTCCCACCTAGGAATCTCCCTCTCTCTTCTAAAGATATGAGCTTCACACTCACAGCTCTCTGTCTTGATGTGCTTCACACACACACAGTACACACAGGCTTCTACTACTAGGAAGCTTTATTGGATATCTCAAGTGTACCAAGCTTAGTTGCATGGGAGGGGTGGCACCCCTATTTATACTTGTACATGACCCTTTAGATTGTTGCCATGTGGCACAATCCAAACCCTACACCATACTTCTAGAATACTCTACAAACTCGATATTTCATACTACTCCTAAATGTCTTACTCTAGAACATTCCCAATTCTAGAGTTATCCCTACATACCCTGGATACTTCTAGCAGCAGACACACTGCAGCATGCCTAGCTATTCAGCACACAACCTATGTGTATTGTTTACTCACACAGGACACGACTCATCTGCCCTGTTCACACACAGCAAGCACACAACCTATGTGTGCTACACAATACAGCCTGCACACAACCTATGTGTGCAGATCACACCATGACAAGATTACATTCAGGCTAACAATTACTGCACTGTGTCAAGTGACACATCCTAGCTATTCCAACCAAACTTACTCTCTTAATGCAGCATTGCCGACAGGTGGCTGAGAAAACGTGATGCACTTCACTTGAAGCTTGTTAGCCTCTTTAGTTATAGACGCCGACGATAGTATTCTTAATATTGCAAGAGTAGCCAAAGCAGCTACCTGTAATACAATTTGAGCCACATGAGTACTAACAAGGGTAAGATGCATGCAGTCAAAAAATAAGGGAAGATGCTACAGGTTAGGCATGACCTACCGCTCCACCAAGCGAATGTCCACAAAGAACAAGCTTCCTGTTCTTTTTCTGTGCAAGTTTGTATAGTTCGAGTGCTGGGATTCCCTTAGCACGAGCTAAAAAACCCTACATGATTTATCATATTAGGATAACAAGTTATGACCATGCTGAATCAGTTTTTAGAAACAATGAGAACCTTTTGAACCATAATTACAGCTAATGCATACTCGGTGTGCAGCAGGTTTTGATTTTAGTAACTGATTTGGTTTTTCTCGACAAGATACCCCAATATTTTCTTCGCCATTTTGGTCATTGTTTTGCTCAGAGTCAATAGCATCAGCCAAATCCTGAGCAGTATCTTCATGAAATACGGTTCCTTGGAGTATATTCACATCAGCAATAATATCTCTATAAAGGAAAACACGGGAGAACTTGATGCAATTGTAAACATGGTAAACATTTCACTCTTAGTTCCCAAAAAAGATCTTACTTATATTGGTTTGTGCCGATAAATGTAGCAAACAGAGTGTCACCAGCCTCCGCTAACAGATATCTACATGATTTCACAAATAAATACATTAAAAAACAGCGTATCATGAGAAAATCTCATTATTTGAGCTACAGAAAACATCACATCTAAAGAACGCTAGATTGTGTCAAGATTAAACGAAGTAAAACTTGATTGTAGATGTCCAAATGAGATCACGGTTAAGAATCAATTAAATAACTGGTTAAACTAATAAAGAGGACAATCAAAATGTGGATGCAAACAAATCCTGTGTGTTGCATCTTAACCGCGCCCTGGTGTCCCCTGATATCCTCATATGCCATTTGTATAGTTTCTAGGTCTTCAAATGCTTCTGGTCTGTGCAACACATAACTTCCTAGATTCACAAACACAGCCCAAACAAGGCAATTGGTTGCTATAGATTCATTTACTCCCGGGCCCAATGCAGTAGGCCCGCAGCACGTTCCATGTGCATATGTCCTGTCAGTAAGTGACCTGAAAGTTAGTCTTTTACCTATCTTTTGTTGGAGGTTCTGTTCAGTGCCCACCAAAAACAAAACTTAAAGCATTTGTTTCTGATTTCGGTTATATCGGGAGTCATATACAATGTCTGAGCCTCAGTTATTTGCTTGTTTACAATGATGAAACTCGACCTCATATGGGTTCTCCCAAATTTATCTTAGGCCATGTGACCATAGCAGTGCGTAGGGCCTATCCATGCAGGGAAGTCACCAAAATCGGCATTGAAGCTGTGTGCTAATCAATATCATACTCCGGCCTGTAATGTTGGAATTCACTATGACACTCACATGGCTAGTACACTCCAAATTCAAAGCAAAGGGGAAACTGGCACTAAAACCATAATATTGTTCACTGAGAGACCTTGGTATAGCATTGTCGAGACTACACCACAATCCACATCATCACCAGAGAAGGCTCATTCTTTGTGAAATATTAATGGCACAAAAAGTGCTTATGTAAAGCAAGGACAGCACATGATTATTTGATCTACTAGAAACTTATTCAAGCATAAGCCTTATTGCGCTTTATTTAGGTGCTTGATTAGAAAGGTCTTACCGAGAACCCATAATATTGGGCAAAAAGTGTGAATTTCAGCTTAAGGCATACCGATGTGGTACATGGTCCAAGGATGGTTGAACACGCTCAAGAGAAATAATGTTCCCGCCAAAATCAGATTTAAACTTGTTGATATATCTCAGCATCTCAGAAACAGGCCTCTGCAATGCACAAAAAGGTGACTGGGTAACATGTAGTTAGAAAATGAAATGAACTTTACCAAAAGAAAAAATGAACATTATTACTGTGCTGGGCAGCATCAACCCAATTACAAACGCAAATCATATAGAGGGAATGTGTACAACTATTGAAGACACCAAAGGGGAGAAGGTGATACATATTAAAGAATAGATCAATATAGTAAGGGGATTAACATAATCATGATGGGCAAATGTGCCAAGTGACCCAGGACTAATGCTCAGTCATCCAATAACTACTGCCGCAGATGTGAAAAGTTTCTGCTTATAAGGGTACGGATGAATTGCATGCCCAAGCATGTGGTATTCATTTCCATGAATTTTGTTCTAACTCAGCATGAGGCTTATGAAGGGCGGGCCTGGCGCAGTGGTAGAGTATCTCCACTTGTGACCTGGAGGTCCTGGGTTCCAATCAGCCTCCTTGCATAAAAAGCAAGAGAAAGGCTGCATGAAAGTCTCAACAATACCCTTCTTTATAGAATATTGCTTAACGCAAACATGTTCTGGTTGCTAATGTTCTTGGACAAACGCCACTGAATATTGAATTCAGGAGGACATTAACTGGTAATAAATGGAATATGTGGTTACATATATGCCAGCGTCTAATGACAGTTCAACTTACGGACACTCCTGATAAATTTGTTTGGAAACTTACTCCTGCGGGTTCCTTTATGGTAAAATCTATGTACTTGGACTTGATGAATAGCCATACAAGATTCTTACCTACATATTTATGTTAGTTGAAAGTCCCGCTTAAGATAAAAGTCTTCATGTGGTTCCTGAATAACAATGTCCTGTTAACTAAAGACAATCTAGCTAAACGGAATTGGAATGGGTGTAAAAAGTGTTGTTTCTGTGACTCATTGGAGACAGTTGAGCATTTGTTTATTACCTATCCCGTTGCTCATATCATTTGGCGCATAATATATTTCACTTACAAATATACCACAACCCACTAATATCACCAATATGTTTGGTAATTGGTTAAATGGAGTTGACAGAAGAAATAAGGATAGACTACGGGTTGGTGTTTCAGCTTTATATTGGTCCATGTGGACAACCAGAAATAGTACTTATTGTTTTTAACAAACAACATGGAACAAATATTTTGCAGGTTATTCGCTAGCTGCATACAATAGCCACATCTCGGATCAGCAAGAGCCTATGGATACTGGATGCAACCGGCTGCTGATGGTTGCACAGGACTGCTATTCCAGGCTACTGGTTGGCGGCATACTAGAGACTTCAGAATGGATAGCTTTATGCTGATTTTCATTTTTCGCTGGTTGATACATGTCTCAACCTTAGTTGATCCATGATTGTGATATATATGTTTAAACTATGCAACAAAAAGGTTATGTGCATCGATTAATGCAGAGGCCGGGGCACAGCTCCCCATTTCGAAAAATCCCCAGACCCCACAATGTGTGGGAGCTTTCACTGGGTATGCCCCTTTTTTCAGCATGAGGTAATGAGGAAGTACATCTGTGGAAAATTAACTATTAGCTCTTTGACACTCAGGTGATTTAGACAGCACTTACTATTTGGCTGCTCTTTATTCAGAGGTGTTGGAGCTTTCTTGTTCTCATGTGGGACTTGTGACTGGAAACTTTTCACATTTTGGAAGTCGCTAAAAGTAAGGCTACATACTACCCATAACCTTGCGAAGCTTGTTAACTCTGGGCTGCTGGCATGTTCAGAACGGGAGTATCATTTGACATAGTTCCACAAACATATTCAGATGTACAAAGTTCTGCTCAGTTATGTTGAGATTTCAAAAGAGGGCCTTCGACTAATTTCATAGGGCTGAGAGAAAAGGAAGGAATGGATTTATCGGCTTGATTATGCGTTCTTGATTATGCGTTTCACAAGGCATGTGGCGTATTTACTGGGACCTTGGAGAGCCTTTTTATACATTACTTTACTTGTATTAATGTATAATACTCCTTGTATTTTCATATTTGCACAACAATGCTTATACGCAAATGAAATGACCATAAAATCCCAAAATTCTACACTAATGAGTTATGCTATGCAGAGAAGGGGTTGATGCAGATTAACCATATTAAATGACTACCCGAAAGATCTTGACCTCGCATGATTGTCGTACCGAAGAGCACGAGTTGACAAATGACACATAATTTTCCCGAGTTGACATGTTTATACTTGGTTCATACATAGACACCTGCCGACTCTTATTCACCTTTCCCCAACATAAGATGCTGCTAGTTCCATAACCAACTACCAGAGTAACTGGACAAAAACCTTCAACTTATAAACATTATTGGTAAAGAACTAGTTCCCTATTGCCACTTGCATCATTTGTATCAACAGCCACAAAAAGCTAGCTCCAGGTACTACCCACCGGGATCAGGTCACAGAAACACAAGGTGGGCAGAGTGTGGGAGGTTAGGGAACCTTGTAGACGCACTCGGCGAGGACCATGGCGCAGAGCAACTCCTGGAGCTCGGCGACGGTGTCGACGCGGACGGCGCGGCAGAGCTCGCGGAGCTGAATGCTGCGGCGCTCGAACTCCTCGCGGAACATGCGCTCCCGCTGGCGCCGGCGATCGCCGGGCCACACGGGAGCCCGCAGCGGGGGCCAGGGCCACCGCGGCACCGGGAGCGGCGGCGCCCAGGGGAGCAGCCGCGCCGCCTGGTCCCGCACCCAGGACTCCACGCGGCTTGTCAGTGGCGTCGCCATTGGCGAACGCGCGGGAGAGGAGAGGGTGATCCGTCGAGCGGGGGAAGACCAAAAGAGGAAGAGGGAGCGTGCAAGATTACTATATGCCGCCCTATATCTGCGGCGGGATCCGAGTCTTCAGATTGATTGGAACAGTAGGAGAGAGACGTTTTTTCCTTCTTAGACCGGTTTACTCTCCCACCAAATCTATACATATACCTATACCTAAGAGCATCTTCACTCGTTGGCCGTTTTCAGGAGAATATCATTTTGCAGGTCGAAAGTTGGATCGTCCGGGCAACGCGGTATTCAAGTTGATTTTAATCACCGCGATTCGAAAAGTTGGGGCGTCAATTGCTGAGAGGGGTGTTTCGAGTGAACGATGAAACCTAATATTTTCAAAATCGCGCTCGTTAAGTCAGGGTATTTCGTTACACTAGTTCCTGCTGTGCCTCTTCTTCGCTGGTCACTCTTCTTAGCCACCCTGCACGTGTCGTAGGGACAAATTTATTACTGTACTTTCCTAAATCTCGACACTGAGTCTTGTTACGGCGGCGGCGGTCCCTTTTCTTTCCTTCCCCGACCCTAAATCTGTCGACGGCGGAGGACCTTTTTTTCTCCCTCCCCCGACACTGAATCCGACGGAGGCGGACCAGCATGTCTTGCAAGGCGAAGGTTGTAGCTACGTCGCCGACTGATTCGGGTCCGTCGGAGCCCAAGTCTACGGCTCAACACGAAGCAGCGGCGAGGTCTTCAGCCCCGGTTAGCGAGGAAGCCAGCAAGGATTCTGCTCCCAGGGTACCTACGAGTAGTGGGTTGAAGGGAAAAGCAAGGCCGGCGGCGGATTGTTCGGTTCCGGTGGGCGGATGCGGCACCCAGATCTCGAAGAAAAAATCCGAAAAAAGAGCGAGAGGTGATTTTTTCTTATCTGTGTCTTATCTTGCAAGTAGATTAGTTACGGCATAATAGAATTGAATGGACTGAAAAGTTCCCTTTTTTTAATCAAATTAGGCACAGCTTTGATACAAGGGACCTATATGAGTTCACAGTTCATGTTCGCCAGTACACTGCAAAACTTGATTTTGGTTACGAGATGGTTGTGTTCGGGCAAGATGTGCATCTGCTTGTGAATTACAAAGAGGTTGTGTCTATTTCGCAGCTGGTAGATATGCTTGCTGCTAAAATTCCCTAGGGTTCTACACAGAGGACAAAATTGGTGTGGCAAACATGAATGATACCTATCAGCAAACTGAGCACTCCCATGAGCTTCAGATGGTTTGGGAGTGTTGTGTAGCTGACTGATGATATGTATGCAGATGTTGAAGATCTTGCTGCCAGAGCTTCTGCTCCTAGAGAATACGGACCAATAGATGTTGATCTAGATAAGTTCAATATACGCATAGAGGTGGATTCATACATGGCAAAACTTGATGAGGGAGTTAATAAGCCAGTTTCGTCATGTACTGTGGAGATCACTGTCGATTCCAAAAACATAACTCTTGATGAAATGAGAGAGATGATCGATAAGAAAATCAGTATTGGCCCTAAGCAGATGGCAAAAATCCGGTGGTGGCATCATAATAAGCAGCAATTCATAGATGTTTTGGATACTGAAGATCTTATGCAGATTATGCGACGAAAGAAGCGAACCAGTAAGGTGTTCTTCCTTGGTACCATTTCTGATGTTGTTGAACAGGTTATAGTGGATGTAGATGCCCCTGTAGTGGCTGAACAGAATAAGGTGGTCGACGTTGATGAGATCTGATGAGAGCTGCTACCCTAGGCTTGTCATATGGACCGCGGGGTTCACCTGTCTGTATTTGTAATATTGACTGTTGTTGCATTTAGAGCGTGTTTCTGTGATTATGTTTGTTGAAAGATTGCGCTATAATGTTGTGCGAGCTGTTGAGATTTTCGGACATGTCACTCACTGAAATCATCGTTGTTGTAATAAGACAAGTACATTGTAGTTAACACGATTATGTTTCTTAAGATGACGTACCGTACTTGTTTATGTTATTATGTTTGTTGGGACATTGTAATGTAATGTTTTGTGAAACCATGACTGGACAAGTGATGCATAAATACATTGTAGTTGACATGATTATGTTTCCTGAGATGATGTACTGTACTTGTTTCTGTTATTTCGTTTGTTGAGAGATTGTAATGTAATGTTTTGCGAAACCATGACAGGACAAGTGATGTATAAGTACCTTGTAGTCGACATGATTTTGTTTCTTGAGTTGATGTAATATACTTGTTTCTGTGATTATGTTTGTTGAGAGATTGTAATGTGATGTTTTGTGAAACCATGATGTGATTATGTTTGTTGAGAGATTGTAATGTAATGTTTTGTGAAACCATGACTAAAGAAATGATGCATAAGTACCTTGTAGTTGACATGATTTTGTTTCTTTGGATGATGTAATATACTGGTATGTTTTCGTTAGGCAATGAAATTGGGATGGAGGGAGTATAGGTTTAATATTTGAAATGAGAATGTATGAAGAGAATCCATATTAGGCAGGCGACAGTAATCCAGGGAAAGGGCATGGTATCTATTAAACTATTGTAACATGTTTATTTAGTCATTGTTGCAGCGATAGAAGGGCTGCTCTCTCTCTCTCTCTCTCTCCGACGTCGACGCCGACGCCGTCGCCTGTGACGACGCATTCGCCATGTTGTCCTTGAACGGCGAGGATGACCAGTCGAGCAACGACAGCCTTCTCTATGACATCGAGTATTCCTTCCACGATGTGAGTTCCTCTATTTTCTCGGGCTAGGGTTATGCAATGGTAAATCTCTCGATCTGAGCTCCATATGTGCATGCAATCGTGTTCGATTTCAGCTTTGTGTTTACCTATAGGTACCACGGACGATTGATGGCTACGCACTTCTATTCTTATAGACAGTTGTTGGGCCTCCAAGTGTAGAGGTTTGTAGAACAGCAGCAAGTTTTCCCTTAAGTGGATCACCCAAGGTTTATCGAACTCAGGGAGGAAGTGGTCAAAGGTATTCCCTCCCAAGCAACCCTGCAATCAAGATACAAGAAGTCTCTTGTGTCCCCAACACACCCAATACACTTGTCAGGTGTATAGGTGCACTAGTTCGGCGAAGAGATAGTGAAATACAAGTGGTATGGATAATTATAAGTGGTAATGGTGATAGAAAATAGCTTGATGGTGTGGAAGAGACTAAAGGCAAACTGAAATAAAGATAGAAGCAAGCAAACATGTAATAGATCTAATAGAAAACGGTGTTTCAATGCTAAGAAACAAGGCCTAGGGATCATACTTTCGCTAGTGAATACTCCCATATAAATATATTCTCCTTTATGATACTACGCTGAACTACTCTCCGATTGGACACTCTAATCGTTGGTAGGGCCATAACAGCACACCTCAAAGTAAGCCTTTCCCATCTAAAAAACCCCACACTGTCACCTTGAGCACTAGATGAGTCTAACAAATACCACAATTTCATAAAGATATCCAACTCCAAATATAACTCATAACAAGTATTTGAAATCTCTAGCCTAAGTGCCACCACGGTATGCACGCTGTCACTTTCACACACATGGGGAGAGCAGAGATCTATTAAAGCACTTGAGTAGAAAGGTAGATCTACTTGATTACAAAGCTCATGACCACAACAAGATCATGCATAGAGAGAGAGAGATGAACACATAGCTACCGGTAGAACCCTTAGCCTCGAGAGAGAACTACTCCCTCCTCATCATGGGAATCAACAATGGTGATGGAGATGGTGGTGGATATCGATGGAGATGGCTCCGGGGGCACTTCCCCGTCCCGGCAGGGTGCCGGAATAGAGACTTTCTGTCCCCCGAATCTCCCCTTCGATGGCGGCGGCGCTGCGGAACTTTTCGTGGCTGGAGGCTTGATTATTTAGGGTTTATGCATCGGGAGGCTTCTTATAGGCCAGAGGGCAAGGTCGGTGGTGGGCCAGGGGCCCACACCATGCCCTGGTGCGGCCTGAGGTACCCGCGCCATGGGTTGGTGTGGCCATCCTGTGGCCCCTCTCCGTCTCGTCTTCTGGCTCCGTGAGTCTTCCGGTAAAATATCAACTTTGGCTTTTGTCCCGTCCAATTCCGAGAATATTGATTTTCTGACTTTCCTGGAACCAAAAACAGCAGAAAATAGGCAACTGGCACTGTGGCATCTTGTTAATAGGTTAGTCCAAGAAATCATATGAAAAGTACTCCAAAGCATGGACAAAACATAAGAAAGTAGATAAAACTAAGCATGGAACATCAAAAATTATAGATACATTTGCAATGTATCAACATCCTCAAGCTTAACTCCTGCTCGTCCTCGAGTAGGTAAGTGATAAAAAGAAAGAATAATTTTTGAGGTGTAGCACCCCAGTTGTCTAACAATTGTAATGCTACTTGTCCTAGTAAGATATTGGCTACTCCATAGAGATTATTATTGCATCATAATCATATCATGCTCATGTCATCATGCCACCTTGCATTTGAGCATCATATAAAACTCCTTTTCTTTTGGTTCTTCTATCACATGCACTATTAATTGTATTTGCCTCTTGATATTGTATTTGGTTATTGATATATTGTCTAAATGCCCAAGTTGAGTTGGGGGCATATCTTTTATTTCCATTCCACCACCTTTCTTTCTATCACTTTATAATTCCACCATCCTACTAGATCATGAGCTTGTTTGTTTTAATTTGGGGTTTCATTTAGCTCATGGGCAATAGGGTGGATCTAGTCCCTTAATTCTTTTGCATGGTTTTATCCCACTTCTTGGAAATGCATAAGATTGATGCCATCATATTATTATTGTCTTCACAAAATAAATAATGGCATTATTATTTTGCATGGGCCATGCACAATTCTTCACCACCTTTCTCTTCTTTGGTTTTTCTTTGGGTTTAGTGGATCCTATCTTGGAAACCATCTCCTACCACTCCACCTCCCCTTAGTCACAACCATATCATCTTCTTTTAGTATTATTTCACCATGTATGGACCATATGAGGCTTACCCCATAATTCTTTTCTTTTTCTTTCTCTTAGAATTCTTTTCACCTCCACCTTATGATCATTCTAGCCTCCACCATGCTCCACTTGGGATGGTCTTATCCACATTCTTTTCTTTTCCTTTATTTTATTCTTTTTCTACATATATGATCATATGAGAACCTCTCCACCTAATTCTTTTCTTCCTCTTTCTTTCTTTCTTGTCTCTCTTCCACTTTAGGTCATGCAAGCTCAAGCCCCATGGATCTTCTTGTTTGGGCCTCATAAGCAAAAAAATTCAAATCTAAAACCTAATCAAACCTAACCTAGCTAGTTCTCTCTCTCTCTCTAATTTTCTACTAAACCTAACCCTAGACCCTCTCTCTCTCTCTCTAGCTTGGCCTCCATGCCAAGCCCCTCTCTCTACCTGACCCCACCCTAGCTAGCCCCTCCTCTCTCTAAGCTAGCCTAACCCAAACCCTAACCCTAGCTAAACCTAACCCGAGGCCACCATCTAACCTAACCCGAGCGTTTCCCTCCCTCTCCTCTCTCTCCCTCGTGCCAGCCCCACCCTGCAGCCTCACTGCCTCGCCCTGGACCAGCCCCAGCCAGCCCAGCCGGCCGAGCACGTGCTCGAGGAGGAGAAAAAGGTGGCACGAGGCCACCTTTATCTTGCCGTGCCCCAGCTACCTCCTTCCCCTCTCCCTCCTTTTCCCCCTCTCGCACGCCTCCTCTGGCCTCTCCAGATCCACCCCGAGACGCCCCTTCTTCCCCTCCTTCCTCTCCGTCCACCAGCAGCCCACGCCGGTTGCCGCCAGCGACCACCCCGCCCCGACGAACCAGCCCCGCAGCGCGACCGTGCAGTGGCTGACGAGATCTAGGACAACCCCCTGCACCACCCCGACCGCGCCTACGCGAAGGAGACGCTCCCCAGCAACCCCGCGCCTCGCCGCCCTACAGGAAACCCTAGCCGACGGAGCGTCTGCCTCCTCGACGCTTCGCCGCCCCTCGCGCCGATCCAAGCCCACCAGCGAGCCCGCGGTGAGCATCTTCCCCTCCCTGACAACCTCCGCCTCGCCGTGCCGCCCTAGCGCCGCCGACCGTTTTGACGAGCACTCTTAGGGCACGCCGTCCGTTGTAGTCTGCAGCCTTCCCGCGCCACGCAAGCCCTAACTAGCCCGCGCCCTCCTCCCAGACAGCTCCCCTAGCACTACCGCACCGGCTCGCACCCCCAGCGCGAATGCTCGCGTCCTAGGTTCGAGTCCCCGCCCTGCGCCGCGCGCCGGATTAGCGCCAGACGCGCGAAGACGATAAAAAGTAGCCGCCCGTGGTCGTTTTGCAAAAAGCCCCTCCCCTTTTTAATTACTGCAGCCCGCGCTCCAAACGGCCCCACCTGTCCGTCGCCCTGGCCTTCTTGCAGAAACCACCCCCAGCTTTCTTGGCCGTAACCCGCGGTCCAGCCGGCGCCCCACCTGTCAGCCCCTGACAGCCTCACGCTGGCCCGTGGCCTCTACGCCAGTTGGCCCCGCCTGTCAGCGTCCGCGGCTAGCCCAGTCCGCGTGCAAAACGCGTTTTCTCGCGCGCGTGGCCCCAGTCCGCGGTGTCCCCACCTGTCATTGTCTGGGGTCAATTTTGCCTGGGTATAAAAAGTTTTACCCGGAGTCTATTTTTATTCAAATCTTTTCCAAATTAATTTAAATTCAAATTCTTTTCAGATTCAAATAATTTTTAAAATACAAATCCAAATAATACAAATAATATATGTTTTAGAATCAGAAAAATGTGAGGAATCCAAATATGCCCTTCAAAATATTTGAACACTTTAAATTTCGAGTTGATTAAAATTACAAGAAAATGCCCTTTTGCTTAATTAATTAATAACTTTTGTTTTATAATTCCAAATTTGACAAATAATATGTCTAAATCGATCAGCGCAACGACCCCGTTCTATTTATGCAGTCCTTGTTCTGTATTGAAGCATGCATCATGTTGTCATTTAAAATCTGAACTGTTTATGACAATAAAACTTGGTCAAATAAATAATAAAATGCTTTACTTCTTGTATCCACACCTCACCTTTGCCGTGCTACTTTAATGCCATGTAAATTGTGCATCATTCATTATGGCATGATTGGTTGCTTGTTGCATTTCAATTTATATGCTTGCGCACTTTATTTATGTTGGCCCTTGTTTGTTTGGTTCTTCTTCGAATAGACGCCCAGCAGGAGGTTTACCAGGAATTACAAGAGTATTACCCAGATCCATCTCTCGCTTCAACTGAGCTGCCAGGCAAGCAATACCACATGCTTGCATACATACAATACCTATTGCCTCTATCTTATTCTTGCATCATTGAGTCGCGATTGCATTAAATTGAATCCCAAGTACTGCATAGCCTTTACTTTTAAACCACACTAAGCTTGTTCCGGTCCCATGAGCCATTACTACGGGAGTTGTTTGAGCCATGCGAGTCGTAGAAAAGCATGAGTAGGGTATGTGAGTGTCGGATGGATAACGAGGTACCTAAACAACATAACCTGAGTAGTAATGGGAGAACTAATGAAAGAGGCACCAGTGAGCAATATCTGCTATTTGGTTTTTCATGCTCACTTGTGTCCCGTAGGACCCCGAGTACTTGATTCCTGTTCCTTGTTTATTCGCACTATCCACATCCGGGAGGCCTTATGGACCCCCCTAAGCCAGAGCTTGATTCATTCTTATTTCTTGGGGCCACAATTAGTTTGGGGCTTTATTACTACTCTGTACTTATGCCATGTTACTGCTTTATTTAAGATTGTGCGAGGAGCACCTGTACTGTTTTGGATCGTGACACGTTTTTGCTGTATCGACAAGCCCAGTCATATTTTCGGGTTCCCAGTCGTTTACCGCCGTTCACACAAACCTTGGGTCCGTCTCGGAGCCGGCCAACTTCGTTGCGGGTAGCTTAATGGGGTGGCCCCCTGAAATGTTTCTGAATCCTGTGATTGCTTTGTCGTGAATGCCTCGTTGGGTTTTGATTTGGTTTTTTTCGAGGTTGATCGAGTGTGTGTTGCTATTCGTGCACCCCTGCAGGGTAAATCTTTCTGAAAGCCGTGTCCGCGGTTATGGACGACTTGGAGCACAATTTCTCGATCATAGACAAGTATAATTAAAGTACCGCTTTTAAATTGACTAAGTACTTGACTAGTAAGTAGTGCAATACTCATGGAATGGTTAATAAAACTGCCAACGGATGATGGGGTTGTTCGTCCGCTTCCTCGTTGGTAAGCGAGGAGGAGGATGGATCTGTTAATTATACTGTTATAACTGTTGTTCTTAATTCACGGACTTTCGTCTATCCTTGGTTAGGCGGAAGGTTAGCGAGTCTCTATAGAATTGTTAGGTATTATCTTTTGCTGCATTTGCGTCACCCCAGGTTGTGTCCCCTTTAGTGGCATTAAGACTTGCTGAGTACCCCTAGGGTCTCACACGATAAATTGTTTGATTCAGATGAACAGGTGTACCCGCAAGATGGATACTGGGTGGAAGAGACAGATGATGTTGGCAACGATCATTCGGTGTAGAGATTCCGGGAACGGGGATCCGTGTGATCTGTGGGCCGGATGTGTTTCTTTATGGGGCATCTTATGCCAATTTGCTTCTTATCCGTACTCGGATCTTGTTTTCCGCTTCCGCCTGATACTCTGATGTGTGATGTATGAGGAGCTATCCTAAATTATTATATCTATCTAGGATATTTGGATCTTGCCGTATGGCGTTGCAATATTTCTATTTCTTTTAGATGGAATGGCTCTGATGTACTGTTGTATGTGGCTTGCATACATACTCATTTGTGTATGTAGTTGATCCCTTCGCCTGCCGATTACGCCGCTCGTTCTTGTCCCGTTGACTGAAAGTGGTTAGGACGGCCGAAAGGTCTACCGTGAGTGGCCCTGGGCCCCACCGTACTATTTTAACCACTTTCGTTCATCCAGGCATTAACTAAGAGCGTAATTCACCGAGGTAGTTACATGAGGTGACATGCACCATCATAAACTTGATCAAAGTATTTGTAAAACATTCAAAGCTGGGATCATAGTACTTCAATCAAGACATGAAAGACAAAGTTCTAGCAATAAGACAAAGAAACTATGATGCAACATGAAAAGGCACAAACAAAAGATTCATGAATAACAATGCTTTGCAAGACGTTTGTTTGTTTCACATAAAGAAAACATAGCATAATAGCATTCAGCTTGTCCCTCATAGAGTAGCAAATATAAATGCATAGGACACCTTCAAAGTTCATAAGAGTGACCAGATACAAATAGTTTAAAACAAGCAATATCAAGGTATGCATCAATCAACTAGTCTTGGGACAATGCACATAGAACTAAGAATGGCCACTATGCTCTCAAAGTAGGTGCATAAAGGTAGAAGGTGGAGACTCAATATAATGGTAGAAGAAAAGCCTTTATAAAAGGAAGTAGGTATTCAAGTCTCATAAAGAGCTTCTAAAAATTATGGTACTTAATAGCTTTCAACTCTCATTGCCCCTATCATAGGCATCTTGAAGTGATTAAGGTTAAAGTGAACAAACTATGGTGTACATGCTTGACGAAGTATAAGTTAGAAATCTCATATCCCTTGAATACGAGGGTCGCTCCTCATGCTACTCAAGTTTAGTCACCGGTAAGTTCTTGTCATTGTAAGTACATGTGTATCATAGAGAACCGCCAACGGGGGTACCCCTTGCCCAATGATACGGAAGAATCCCCATAACAAAATGACAAGGCAAGCAGACAATGAGCATCTCAACAATCTTCTTATTTACCATGGGAATATGGTGCTTTTTTCTCTCTTTTCTCTTTTCATAATCTTTTTTTTCTTTTTCTCTTTTTTTTTTTCAATATAAGACTCTTTTTTATAAGAAGAATGCTTCATAGACAGCTCATTATGGTTACGCTGCAGGTTTCCACCATGTCAGCATCGATTAGACCAGCGGCCCAGGAGTTTCTCTAACACATATACATAACTCCATGGACTTACAAGCACCCCTTTCATTTCACACCGACGACATCCATAGACAAACACTACTAGGAAACAGCTTATCAGTGGCGCACCTTTTGCCACTATCCGTGGCGCATATCTTAGTCGCCACTGATAACTATCTTCTGTGGCGCATTTCAAAATGCGCCACAAAAGTCTCAAACTTCAGTGGCGCATATGGCCAATATGCGCCACAGAAGTTTTTTTCCAAAATTCAAAAAAAAGGCGAGCCAGATCTCAAACTTCTATGACGCATATGACCAATATGCGCCACAGAAGTTTTTTTCAAATTTCAAAAAAAACCGGGCCAGATCTGGCCGGAGGTGGGGGGTCGCCGGAGGTGGATCAGATGTGATGGTCGGAGGAGAAGGAGGTCGTCGGAGGTGGAGGACGCCGTCGGAGGTGGAGGAAGGGCTCGCCGGAGATGGTTGGAGGAGGCCGCTGGAGATGGTGGTGGTGGAGGAGGAGGAAGAGGAGGAGGAGGTCGCCGGTGGTGTTGGAGGTCGCCGGAGGAGGAGGTCATCTAGGTGGAGGAGGTCACCGAGGTAGCCATGGCCGGAGGTGGATGTCGCTTGAGAGTGGAGGAGAAGGGGAAAAGTATGGAGGGAAGGAATAGTGGAGGGAGAAGTGGAGGAGAAGGGGAGAAGTACGGAGGAGATGAGAAGTGGAGGGAGAAGTATGGAGGGGAGAAGTATGGAGGGGAGTAGAAGTGGAGGAGAAGGGGAGAAGAAGGAGAAGAAGTGGAGGAATATAAGGAGAAGGGGCGCCGGCGGGATTCAATTTTCGAATCCCGCCCAAGGCTTTTGTGGCGCATATGGGGGAAATGCGCCACAGAAGTTTCTCCCCCTTTTTATTTTTTTGCAGGAAAAAATCTTCTGTCTGCCATAACTTTTTACTCTTTTGGAATTTGGGGAATCTACAAAATCTTCAACAGCTTCTAGCAGTTGAAATCGAGTAGAAAATTTCGAGACGATCATTTTGATAGGTTAAAGATTTTTTTTCCGACATCATATGCAAAAGCTATAATCGTTTTACCGTGCCATGACCTATTTTTGCAAAATACATAGAAATTCATGTTTTTCAATTTTGTCTAGATCTATACCCTAAAATCTAACTACAACTTAAAGGAATTATTTTTTTGAAGTTTCTATCATTTTTTTAATTTTTTACAAAACTGAAAAGGCAATCCACCCGGGGGGTGGGATCTGTTTTTCCCCCCTATATGCTTGTTCTGTGGTGCATATGGACATATGCGTCACAGAAGTTTCTCCCCCTTTTTTTGCTGCTTGGTCCCATCAACCTTCTGTGGCGCATACGTCTATATGCGCCACGAAAATATGCGCCATAGAAATATGGACTTCTGTGGCACATATTGGTTTCGTGCGCCACTGAAGTGCCAAACTTCTGTGGCGCATTTTTTCTAGTGCGCCACTGATATATATCTGTGGCGCATAATTTTACATATGCGCCACTAAATATCTTGTCTATCTATAAGCTATTTCCTAGTAGTGAAAAGAGCATGATATCAATTAGGTACAAAGTACCAGTGCAATGTTGAAAGCATTCCCCATGACAGCATGGTTCTGCTAATCCCCAACAAATAAGTGCAAGCATATACAACATAGACGACACAATGGTTCAAGTTTATTAAATGCAAAAAAGTAAAGTGTGTCATCAAGTTTGTGAGAGCTTTAATCACTAGTTTTCTCATAACAAGTTTAATTCGGAAAGTAAACAAAAGCATGAATATACTTGGACTCTTTTAAATAATTTGGTTTAGGGAGTTGGATGCATGAGTGGAACTCATACTTGGTTGTGGAGGCTAGCAAAAGACTGGGAGCGACAAACAAAGAGAGCAATAATGGCCATAATCATGCAGAGCGACGAAACATCATTGATCAAAGCATAAAGTGATACTACAAGTTGAAAACTAAAGGATCATAAAGGCTATGGTGACTTGAGATAGTCATAACATGGTATGAGCATGCGCCAAGTCAACCCAAATAAAGCATCAAAGGAGAATACCACTATACTATGCTAAAACAACGCATGATTCATCCAAGACACATTAAGCAATCTCAATTGTTTATAACAAGTCATGCTACAGCAAAGAATACTAAGCATAAAGACAAAACAATATCAAGCATGGCATGACAAAGCATAGGCCACAGTCAAAAACAAACTCTTTTTACCACTTAAGCATGAGCTTTCCTACTCTTTTCCAATCCAAACCGAACTATTTGAAAACCAATGTATGAAAGAGGGGGTCCAACCAATTTATTCAGCAAACTAATCAAACAAGGCAAACAAAAAAGCAAAAACAAAAACAAAAAAGAAGACGCTCCAAGAACAACACAACTGTGCATGAAACAATAAAAATGAAGTGTCTGGAAGAAACCTGGGATTTTTATTGATGAAGAAGGGGATGCCTTGGGCATCCCCAAGCTTTGACGCTTGTACTTCTTGGATATTCCTTGGGGTGACATGCGTGGCATCCCCAAGCTTAAGCTTTAGTCCATCCTTCATCTCATTACTCATCCCTTCCATACACCTGAATTTTTTCCTTCATACAAAACTTCACACAAATCTTTATTAGCAACATTAGTGCACTCAAGATAATAGGTCTTTAGGTTCAGTTTCAATACCCATAAAACTTCCATTAGAACACTAGCTACTGTAGAACTTCCCTCAAAAAGCTCAATTCCCCAAAAGAACTCAAAAAGGAACCAACAAGAAGCAAATGCAAATAATGGCAGAAATCTGTCAAAACAGACCAGCAGGTAAAAACGAATTTTGTCGAAGACCTTCTGTTGCTCAAATCAAAAAGTGTTGAACTAACGAAAGTTAGATAACAACCTGGGGCAGAAGCACAAAAAATCACGCCTCAAAAGGACGTACAGATATTTTACACGAATTTTTACTATGAAGCACAAAAATCTGTTTCGGGACAGCAACTTTCCCAATCATTACTTCTCTCTCATTAGAGGTTACTCTTGGCACAAAAGCAAATAAAAAGGATAAGGAGAGGTTATTACGGAAGCAATAACTTCCAAGACTGAATTAAAACTTTTGGGTTATCTCCCAATAAGTACTTTTCTTTAACGCCTTTAAGTTAGACTTGATAGTTTGAGAAGATTCTCAAATAAGAAATACGCATTGAAGTAAAAGAGAGCATCAAGAAGCAAATTCAAAACACATTTAAGTCTAACCCACTTCCTATGCATAGGAATCTTGTTAAGAAACAAGTCATGAAAGCACAAAGCAACAAGCATAAGAAAGCAAAACAAGTGCAACTTCAAAAATTTCAACATAAAGAGGGGAAACTTAATATTGTTGAGATACATAAAACCATGTTTCCCTCTCTCATAATAACTTTCAGTAGCATCATGAATAAAATTAACAATATAATTATCACATAAAACATTCTTATCATGAGCCACATGCATAAAATAATTATTACTCTCCACATAAACATAGTCATTCTTATTAATTGTAGTGGGAGCAAATTCAACAAAATAGCTATCATTATTATTCTCATCACCATAATCATCAAATATAAGAGGCATATTATAATCATAATTAATTTTCTCCTCAATAGTAGGTGGACTGAAAATATCATATTCATCATTGTAATCATCATATATTGGAGGTTTGGTATCATCATAAGCAATAGAATAGCTATATTCCAAAGCTGGAGAACTAAAAAGATCATTTTCATAGAAACTAGCTTCCCCAAGCTTAGACTTTTCCATAGCATTAGCAATAATGGTGTCCAAAGAATTCATACTAACAACATTGCTATTAGCATGCAAATAAAGTTCTATAGGTTTTTTTTAATTTTCTCTTCAAACACTTCATGTCCTAACTCAAGATAAATACTATAAAGCTCTCTAATTTTTGTTGTTGTTTTCCATTAAGCCTAACTAGTGAAAACAAGAAACCAAAAGACAAAATTGCAGAATCTAAAGGAAATAACTTTGAGCACTCACACCGGAGGATGTGAGTACCTTTTACCTTACCTCCCCGGCAACGGCGCCAGAAAATAGGCGTTTGTCGTGGGAGGTTCTTCTTCTTTATTCCTTCAGTGTGAATACCTTTTACCTTACCTCCCCGGCAACGACGCCAGAAAATAGCTTGATGTCTACGCACTTCTATTCTTGTAGACAGTTGTTGGGCCTCCAAGTGTAGAGGTTTGTAGAACAGCAGCAAGTTTTCCCTTAAGTGGATCACCCAAGGTTTATCGAACTCAGGGAGGAAGTGGTCAAAGGTATTCCCTCTCAAACAACCCTGCAATCAAGATACAAGAAGTCTCTTGTGTCCCCGACACGCCCAATACACTTGTCAAGTGTATAGGTGCACTAGTTCGGCGAAGAGATAGTGAAATACAAGTGGTATGGATAATTATAAGTGGTAACGGTGATAGAAAATAGCTCAATGGTGTGGAAGAGACTAAAGGCAAACTGAAATAAAGATAGAAGCAAGCAAACATGTAATAGATCTAATAGCAAACGGTGTTTCAATGTTAAGAAACAAGGTCTAGGGATCATACTTTCTCTAGTGAACACTCTCATATAAATATATTCTCGTTTATGATACTACGCTGAACTACTCTCCGGTTGGACACTCTAATCGTTGGTAGGGCTATAACAACACACCTCAAAGTAAGCCTTTCCCATCTAGAAAACCCCACACTGTCACCTTAAGCACTAGATGAGTCCAACAAACACCACAATTTCATAAAGATATCCAACTCCAAATATAACTCATAACAAGTATTTGAAATCTCTAGCCTAAGTGCCACCACGGTATGCACGTTGTCACTTTCACACACATGGGGAGAGCAGAGATCTATTAAAGCACTTGAGTAGCAAGGTAGATCTACTTGATTACAAAGCTCATGACCACAACAAGATCATGCATAGAGAGAGAGATGAACACATAGCTACCAGTAGAACCCTTAGCCTCGAGAGAGAACTACTCCCTCCTCATCATGGGAATCAACAATGGTGATGGAGATGGTGGTGGATATCGATGGAGATGGCTCCGGGGGCACTTCCCCGTCCCGGCAGGGTGCCGGAGCAGAGACTTTCTGTCCCCTGAATCTCCCCTTCAGTGGCGGCAGCGCTGCGGAACTTTTCGTGGCTGGAGGCTTGATTATTTAGGGTTTATGCATCGGGAGGCTTCTTATAGGCCAGAGGGCAAGGTCGGTGGTGGGCCAGGGGCCCACACCATGCCCTGGCGCGGCCTGGGGGACCCGCGCCATGGGGTGGTGTGGCCACCCAGTGGCCCCTCTCCGTCTCGTCTTCTAGCTCCGTGAGTCTTTCGGTAAAATATCAACTTTGGCGTTTGTCCCGTCCAATTCCGAGAATATTGATTTTCTGACTTTCCTAGAACCAAAAACAGCAGAAAATAGGCAACTGGCACTATGGCATCTTGTTAATAGATTAGTCTAAGAAATCATATGAAAAGTACTCCAAAGTGTGGACAAAACATAAGAAAGTAGATAAAACCAAGCATGGAATATCAAAAATTATAGATACATTTGCAATGTATCAATGATCTACGACTTCGAATGGGAGGGCCTAGATCTCGATGGAGAAGTGCCATGTGACCATGGGCTAAAACTAAGGAGATATGTTGCATTCGTAGGCACTAACACTGGGAGAAGGTTTTTGGGTTGTACAAATCAGGTTTGTTTACATTATGTGCAACTGTGACATGAAGTAAAATGTACTGTGCATGTTCATAACACTATAGTGTGTGTGTTTTTAGGTTGGCCCGGTGTGTAAAGTAGTAGAGTGGGTGGATCTTGAGTGGCCAGATGCACTTAAGAAATGTTTGGCACAGTTATGGGAGATGTATGAGTTGGAAAGGTCGGGGAGATTTACTGATGTAAGTGATGCGGCTGAAAAAAATTACAAGCTGTCGGTATGAAATAAGGAGCTGGAACAAGAAATCAAGAATTTGCAGTCAGAGCTAACTGACGGAATCGATGGGAGCTTGGTTGTTGGAACTGCAAAGAAGCTTCAGGATAGTCACAGATTGTTGATTCATAATGCAGAAAAGGAGAGGAATCAGCTCAAGGAAGACAAGAAGAAGCTAGAGTACTGCATTGCGGATCTGTTGAAGGAACTGAAGAAGGCGCGTGAGGGTGAACAAGGACAGACTATAGAGGATAAAGGAAATTCGAGATGAATAATTTATGTTATGCCAATGCCTGAAACTAGTTAACTGTAAGACTTGAAGTTGCGCTTTCTTAACTAAGCCAAACTCAATCCTCGAGCAAACTAATTTCAGACGAACACACATATCGTGCATAGAGTTAAGTTCATGCTTACAAAATCACCACTGAAGAGGATAAACCAGGCAGTTCAGTACTAAATAGACATATGTTGTGTTCAAGCGAGCCTGGCCCGGAGCTGCCTGTTTTCCTCCCTAAGATCGGCCAGCTCCTCCAATACTATGTTGTGCTTCAGCTGTAGGTTCCAGCGCTCCGTCACAAATTGGAGAAGTTGGTCCGTAGCCATACGATTTTCCTTCAAGATCCTTTTCATGATCTTCGTCTGCTTCCTAGCCGAGGTGCAACCTTCACTGTGTAGCTTCGCCCAGCCGGCGTTTAACTCCGTCAGTTTCTGGCACTTGTCAGAAAGGACCACGAGTTCAGCATGCAGGTGGTCAAAGGTCAGTTTCTGGGAATTCTGCTTCTCCCTTTGGATTGCTATCTTGTCATTTAGCTAGGTCACCAGGTCCTGGTCGATCTTTCGCCTCTTTCCCTACTGCTTCTCCCTTTGGATTGCTATCTTGTCATTTAGCCAGGTCGCCAGGTCCTGGTCGATCTTTCGCCTCTTTCCCTGCAACAAAAATACATAGTATGGTTTGTTTAGTTCACCAAGACAAGCTGGTTAGTTTCCATAACTAATTGAATTGACTAGTGGCACTGTCATAATTTCAAGGAAGAAGCAATTTAGGACTAATTAACATTTTATGAATCGACTAGTGGCACTGTCATAATTTCAATTTCAAAGACAAATAAGATTTATCTGCAGTTTAGTGTGCTGTGGGTTTTTCCCAATATCACCAAATAGTTGTGGGAGAGTGGCAAACTCATAATGCAGAAACCCATGTCCAGAAACATAATGGAAAGCGCACATGGTGTCCATTCATGAACATGAACACCAACACATGTCCAAATGGATAAGGAGTTGCCCTAGGATTCTTATTGCACCCTATAATGGGAAGCAAACTTGGGCATTGCTCCCTGAACCCTAAACATTACAAAAGGAGTGGAGGACGAACTGATATTCGTGTCCCCGCTAACGGGAATCAGACTTGGGCATTGTTCTGATACGCCTCCAGACAAGCCCTTAGCTCCTCGTTCTCTTTCCGAACACCCTCGAGTACGATGATCCCTCTGCTCATGTCCTGCTTCATCTCCTTCACTGCATCCAGGCAACAGTTCCTGTCATGGTAGGCTCGGATGGTAGCTTTGGTTTCCTTGACGCGTCCTCTGAGTGCCTCCGTGACTTCGTCCTGCAGGAGAGTGCACCTTTCCACAAGATTCTTCTTCTCCTCCATGAGCTCGTTGATTATCTTGATGGCCTGTTCTTTCCTGTTCAAGTTACGGTCGAGCACTTTCTGCAGCCTCACGACGTCACGTGCAAAATCTAGCGAGATCTCCTTCTGCACAGATAATTGCTTGCGTAGGCTCTCATTAGCTTGGGTGAGGGAGTGTGCAAGCCCATGTTGGTTGTCAATCTTGGCACTAATCGCGGCCACCTTGTTACGGTACTCGGCCTTTGATCGCTGCATCGTTCATGTTAATTGAAAAAGGAATTCTATAATTACACCCCAGGTTCTAGGTGAATACTAATACAGATCAAAAAATCCCCGTTGAATCTATTGACCATAGTGTTAAAAAATGGACCTGGAGATCTATTCATGACCACGATAAACTAATCCTAATCACAAAAATCCATAGTGAATCTATGAACAGAGGTATTAAGGAAAGACCAAGAGATCTAGTCATATTCATGAAAACTAATTCAACTCGTAAAAGAAGAAGAAACCCCAATGCGGGGCAGACACGATCTAAGGAATCCACATCACAACTCAGAGAAATAACAGTGTGGAGATTTGCTACCTCACTGAGACGTGGAATGGGGCCGAACGGGTCCTGCAACGCCTCCGTCGTGGTGGATTTTGGCTCCACGGCCGACCTATAATACGTAGAAGAGGAAGAGTAAGAAGAAGAAGAAAAACAAGAAGAAGCTGAATAAGATCATGATGGAGAGGGAGATGGAGAAGAAGTAGAACAAGAAGACCGTATCGGGAGGAGCCCTCGCCTGCTAGAACATTCGGCGCCATTGTCGGGGGAGATTGGGCCTCGATGAGAGGGGGGCTTGAGCGGCTGGTAGAGCAAGAAGTGCCTCGCGGTGATTTCTCTCCCTTTTCTCTGCGAGGATCGTCGACCAGCCTCTCCCCCTCCTCAGGGGAGCCATGGCTTGTAGGGTGAGGGTGGCGGCGGCAGGAGGAAGAAGATAGTGATTAGTGTGGGAGAAGAGTCAAAGAGTATATACCGTGGTCCAGTAGTACTAGTACTATTATACAAGACCACCGTGTACGGTCTACCTTATCAAAGAAGCCAAGGGGGCAGGGGTAGGGAATCGATGGGACTTGTCTTTATTGCGATGGACACTTCAATGGTCTTCGGCGCCGCCCAAAATCCAGTATATAATAAGGGGAGTGTGAGCCGGGTGGTCATCATGGGCATCGGCGCGCACGTCCCGCGTGCGTGTGTCACGTGTTGATGGGGCAATGACGCGCGCAACTACTGCACGATCACGTCGACACGTCGAACTCCGTCGAACTCCACGTCGACAGGCACGCACGGGATATTGACGAGTCTAGAATATGTTGTGCCACTTTTGTTGTGATCAAATTATGTTCAGTACGCGAGATATTACTTCTTTTTTTTGATAATCGACAAATGCATGCGTGGACACGACGCACGAAACCGCTGCTCATCCTTGATCAGATCGGCACCCGCCTCTATGTACCCGCCATCGACCATTCGGAGCAACTACCTCGAGCACAATGCCCTCTCGCCATGGCAATGGCAGGTACAAGCCGTCCACTGACCGTCCTGCGTCCCCCGCTCTTTGCTGCATTGTTCACGCTCGCGAGTTGCCTGCTGAGGCAGCACGTCGTGTCCGACCGCGCTAGGATCCACCGACATCGGCACTCGAGGACACTGCGACATCGAAGCTCGTACCAGCCGCGCAGGAGGAGCATGGGGGTACCTGCAGCGTCGGACGAGCTCAAAGCAGCAGCCAGGACGGGGGCGCGTGTTGCACCGGCGAGTACGAATAAGAAGAGGAACGAGAAGAAGACCAGGAAGAAGAGAGGAGATAGCTATTTGGACTAGTCCGACTCGGCCAACAAGGGGGCGTTCATCGATCAGTTGGAGGCAGAAGCGGAGGAAAGTGACGTGGACCCATGGGACTACGAAGAGGAGGAGGACTCCGACGAGGAGATAGCGCGCTTATTTGAGGGAGGGGGCGGTGTCGAGTCGTCAGAGGAGGACACCAACGACAGCGATGGCAGGGACTATGGCGTTAACGAAGACGAGGATGAACCGGAAGACGAAGACGATGGCTTCTTCAAAATATGATCATTTATTTTATTTATTTTAGTTAGATAGATGGACTTTCACTTGTTTATGGAGGTAAAGTATCGGTGACACGGATAGAGAGGTGGCACAGATTAACCATGCATAAAAAAAGTGGAGAAGGGAGGGGTTATCCTGCCCGTTGGATCACATAGGATCAACGGTTGGTGGAGATGATCCGCGTGACATCTGTGTCAGCCAATCAGGGCGTAGCACCCAGAGTGAGCACACGTTTGGGCTTTTGTGAGATTTGTGACGGAGAGAGAGGGCAAATCTCTTTTCACAATCCGCCTATGGATCCACCAGTGTCATTGCATGTGTGTTCTTCTCATTAACCACATCTAGAGTCATTGCATGTGTGTTCTTTTCACATACCACATATGGAACCACCATTGTCATTGAAATGTGTATCCTTTTACTAACCACAATTCAAGTCATTTCATGACTATTCTTTTCACATACCACATATGGATCCACCAGTGTCATTGAAATGTGTGCTCTTTTTACTAACAACAACCAGAGTCATTGCATGTGTGTTCTCTTCAGAGACCACACATGGATCCACCAGTGTCATTGCATGTGTGATGAGGATATATACAGGGATTATGATGATTCTGACTGCCTGAACTGGAAGGAAATATTGAGTCAAATCAATAATGACTATTAGGTGAATTCATTCCTAATTGAACCTGATGTTTTACTTAATGAGAACTTTATACTACCTAAGTCTATGCATCTTTGTATGATTAGGTTTATTGATAACACAAGCGTTGCGCGAGGAGGAGAGTTGCAGCAAGAAGGACAAGCGCTGATTTCCAATATCAACAAGTGCGCGAGGGAGGAGCGGGAGGCATGCGCACTAGGAGGGAATGAGGAAATCACGTATGAGCAAGAGAGAGAGAGATGGCGCACCAAGAATTACATGTTTGAGGTGTTCCACGACGTTTGGACTGCGTGCCAATAAGGCCGAACCCATATATGGGTCGGTATGTATCAGTTTGAGTCGAACCGAGTCAGTTTGGACCAAGTTATGGCTGTTTTTAGGCCCGTTTAGAGGGGAGGACGCCCCAGCCCTCATATAAACCTCCATAGCCGTCACAAGTTAGGGTTTAGACCACATTAAAATATTTTGGAGTTGTTTCTTTCATAGAACCTCTGGAATTACCCTGTGTTCGAATCTACCCACTATAATTGAGTGTGATCTGCTGTTCCATTGGGAATTAGTAGATTGCATACTACCGTTCGTGGTCACGGCTGCGTGCGCAAGAGTGTGGTGTTGTGAATATCCTACAAGGTTTGAGATCTGTTGCGCTGGCATCAGGGATCGAGCGGGAGAGATCATAGCTACGCACTAGTTATCTATCATCCACCATCATCATCGCCATCCGCTTACTGAGAAGATCGGGCCACCCCATATCATCTTGGTATCAGATTTCCAGTGTTGCCTCGGTAAGCATCCACAAATCCATCCATAGATTAGTTGTTTTTGTCCTATACAGAAAAAGCCACACAAAAATATTAGGGTTCATAGTTTATTGCCATAGCCTAGATAACACTGTTCGTGAGTTCTAGTTGCTGATCGTAATTCTTTTGTGTAGCCTTTCTTCTAAATCCGAGTCGTAGTTTTTTGCCTAGTTTTTGTCTGTTTTTGATCCGTTGTCGGAGTCTCTAGACTATTTCTAGACTGTTCGTCGTGTTCTTGAGTCTTAGATCTATTAGATCTGTTTTTTTTAGTCTAAGGTTGTAGATCCGTTTGAAAGAAGGAGAAAAAAAATGCAAACCGATCGGATCTAGACTTGTACGTGAGTTTGCTTCACGCTGAAGTAAAAAGAAAAAAAATCCAGATCGTAGCTGACTTGGTGTACATGAGCCTTCACGTGAAGCAGAAAAAAAAATTCGGCTCGCTGCCTCACGCCTGACCTAGACGCGTCTGTGCTCCAGCGTGAAAGCAAAAACAAAAAAAAAAACGAAAAAAAAATCGGACCGTCGCTGCACCACAGACCAGTCTGTGCTAGTACGAGAAATTTTTTTTTTCTGCCGCGGCAGGATTTTAGGCTGTTTTTCTGCCGTGGCAGAGACCAATTCTCAGGTCAATTTTTTTTTTCGTTTATTTTTTTACTGAGTCCACATAGCGTACCTATCCTTGTGAGCCTTAGTAAGCCTTTCTTTGTGTCTAAAGCTATCCTACGAGACTAGCGTGCTTAGTGCTTTGCGGGCTGCTCAGTTTAGCAATCTTGTGCCCGTTTCGTTGAGACATTGCTAGCGTCTCTCCTTGTGCATTGCAACACGAGCGTTCCTCCGACATATCTCACCTTATTGAGCTCATTTTCATAGTTGCAATTGCCCCATTTATCTACACCGTGTGTGTTTTCGTGGGTCTTTTTCATACGATCAGCACTAGGACTCGTTTGTGGTGTAGTTAGGATACCATACCTACAGCTCCACCATAAATAACCTGTGTGCCCTGCGATCATTCTCTATACCTTTGGTATTCACTTCATCACATCAGTGCATCAGTCCTTGATTTCGAATTGGTAAGCATCACCATTCACTTTGGAACGGTAAGATCTGCTTTCTTGTCAGTTTTTGAGTGAGTTGTGAGTGTGCCACCAAAACAGTTTTGTGTTTTTGCACTAATGTACTAATCATGACTTCTACTAGTGTTGATGTGATGCAGAAATCAGATGATGTTTACCATGACTATTTAGCTATTGTGGTTGGCAGGGCATATGATCCAACTACAATCAAGTGGCGATTGGAAAGTTCCGCCACACCCGCAGAATATCAGATTTGGGAAATTGATATGGGATTTGGTTTTGCGAGATGTCGTACTTTCGATAGCAAGTTTAATGGCCATATAGAATACATTCTTGCTCATCGACGTGTGGATGAAGAGGTAGCTCGTTGGTGGAAGGACGGATTATGTATGGTGTCATGGGTAAAAAAATCTTTTGGGAAGATTTCAAGCAATTTCTACGTTCTATGTTTTTGAACAACTACAAATGGCTTCTTCCAGAAATTTTGAGAGTGGACACTAATGAGAAATGTGAGTTGTCTACTAACGTAATCATGTCTACTCCTAGTGTTTTATCTTGTGATGTGCAAGTTGCTTTTGAAGAAAGGGAGCCGCCTATTTTACAACCTGCATCACACGATCTGGTATTGTTACTTGAGGAGGATATCGTAGTACCTACTACAGCTGAGAAGATTGTTAATGACATTGGTACTGATTTGGAGCTTCAGCCAACATGTGCGACATATTGTGAGTGTATTCCTTTACTGAAGCCTCCTTGTGATTTGCCTTGCACTACTGTTTCAGCACCATGTGATAGTTTACCAAATTCAAATTTTGATCATGTGGTACTGATAACACATAAGGAAATACTTGCTCGAATACCACCTGCTGATATTGTGTATTCCATCCTGCTAAATGAACCTATGAGTATGAGTTGTGCTATGGATAAGATTTCTGAAATTTCATTTCTGAATTCTAGCACATATTCTCCTTGTTTCACTTTCAATCTGATTCGTGAATATAGCATGCATGAAAATTTTCTTGTGGATCACATATGCATTACTTGTGATCGAATCGCTGAACTGAAACATGCTGTTTTCAGCCATACATGTTGTGTGTCGACGACTTTGTGTTGTGGGATATATGCTAAAATTTGTGATAATATGAAACTAAAGTTAGATCAAGTTGATATAATGCAGCCAACACAAGTAATTTTACCTATGTTGGATCGTAGTAATCTTGCTAGAATAGAACCCAAGTTTTCATATTTGTTGTGTTTGTCCCGAAATTCATTTCCTAGTTGTGCTAATGCTTTATATTTCATTTGTATTTGCAAATTGAGTTGCATTTTACATACCGGACAACATGATCATGTTCATAATAATCATAGTAGCGCAGTTGAAGCATGGCATGATTCAATTTGGTTTTCAGATATATTGAATTGGTTTGATCTTGTTCACAAATTTGATCATAGATCTTCTTTGAGAAAACTGAATTTAATATTGAAGAACATGACTATCTATTTAGTTGTTTTTCACCATGATCATGATTCTTTGTACTTCACTTATACCTGCAATATAAGTTGCTTGATGTATACTGGACATACTTTTCCTGTGAACAACAATAATACAACATGTTATATATACATATACTTTGCGTACACGTTGTTCTTTTTGTTTCTCCCACTTTCAGCTTACCTAAAGCCGAGGACGGCTTTTCATGAAGAAAGGGAGGATGATGAGGATATATACAGGGATTATGATGATTCTGACTGCCTGAACTGGAAGGAAATATTGAGTCAAATCAATAATGACTATCAGGTGAATTCATTCCTAATTGAACTTGATGTTTTACTTAATGAGAACTTTATACTACCTAAGTCTATGCATCTTTGTATGATCAGGTTTATTGATAACACAAGCGTTGCGCGAGGAGGAGGAGAGTTGCAGCAAGAAGGACAAGCGCTGATTTCCAATATCAATAAGTGCGCGAGGGAGGAGCGGGAGGCATGCGCACTAGGAGGCAATGAGGAAATCACGTATGAGCAAGAGAGAGATGGCGCACCAAGAATTACATGTTTGAGGTGTTCCACGACGTTTGGACTGCGTGCCAATAAGGCCGAACCCATATATGGGTCGGTATGTATTAGTTTGAGTCGAACCGAGTCAGTTTGGGCCAAGTTATGGCTGTTTTTAGGCCCGTTTAGAGGGGAGGACGCCCCAGCCCTCATATAAACCTCCGTAGCCGTCACAAGTTAGGGTTTAGACCACGTTAAAATATTTTGGAGTTGTTTCTTTCATAGAACCTCTGGAATTACCCTGTGTTCGAATCTACCAACTATAATTGAGTGTGATCTGTTTTTCCATTGGGAATTAGTAGATTGCATACTACCGTTCGTGGTCACGGCTGCGTGCGCAAGAGTGTGGTGTTGTGAATATCCTACAAGGTTTGAGATCTGTTGCGCTGGCATCAGGGATCGAGCGGGAGAGATCATAGCTACACACTAGTTATCTATCATCCACCATCATCATCGCCATCCGCTTACTGAGAAGATCGGGCCACCCCATATCAGATGTCCTCATCAAATATTGCAATGCACAAGAGAGACGCTAGTAAAAGCTCAAATTAAACAGGCACAAGATTGCTCAATCTACAAGTGCTATGATCAACTAGGCCTGCAATAATGCAGACTGGGATACCTCTTTTTTGTCACGCTTGTAGCTCTTTTCTCCCTTTTTGTTTTTTATACTGGTTCTCTTGTTTTCTCTTTTTTGTTTTGTTTTTTCAACTATATGAGACAATGCAAACACGAGTTCAGCAACTTATAACAAAACTAGGCCGAATAGTCCGGATGATTCGCGCCGGAGACTCCAGTCAGGGCGGATAGTCCGGTGTAGATATGCCGGATAGTCCGGTTTTTGCTTGTCGAATTTTTTTGCACTTCAAAACCCTAAGGAGTAGCCTATCGGAGCAAAGCAACTAGTCTCGTGGGTACGTTCCTAGGCACAGATGTTGTAGATAGGCTGTGTCTATGGTATGCAAACAAAGGTACGCTATGTGGACTCGGACAAACGATGAAAACTTGCGGAAAATGGTGATGGTGGACTCGGCGGAAAAACAAGATCAAACCCTAAACCTAGACACAAACAAAAACTAGACTCCTACGAGAAAAACCTGTAGATCGGATCTATGAGAAGACATGATCAATAACTAAAACTCGAAAACAATGCAATCTAGGCTATGGCAAATCTTTTCGTGAAGCCTTTTCTATATAGGACGAAAACAAGATCTAATCTATGGATGGATTTGTGGATGCTCACCGAATAAACAAGGAAATCTGATACCAAGATAATATGGGGTGGCCTGATCTTCTCATCAAGCACTTGTCGATGATGATAATGGTGGATAGGTAACTAGCATGTAGCTATGAACTCTCCTGCTCGAACCTTGATGCCATGGCAACAGCTCTCGAACCCTGTGGGAGATTCACAACACCACACTCTTGCGCATGCAGCCGTCGACCACGAACGGTAGTTTCCAATCTACTAATTCCCAATGGAACAACAGATCACACTCAATTGAGGTAATATAATTCGATCACAGGGTAATTCTAGAGGTTCTTTGAAAGAAACAACTCCAAAATAGTTTTAACATGGTCTAAACCCTAACTATGGGGCGTCCCAGGGCTTATAAGGGCGGCTGGGGTGGCTAGAAACCGAAACTAAGACGCGTATGACTCAAACTGATACATGCCGACTCAGACCAGATTTGGTCGGCGGGTGGACAATCTGGTGGAATTGGGACGGACATTCCGATCTGGCCGGACACTCCGTGATGAGGACATCCCTACAGTTACACCTACCCCAATTGCTAATGAAGATGTTCCAATTGCAAAGAAGGATCAATCCAATGAGATAAGGATTGGACCAATCACAAGAGCTCGTGCTAAGTTACTAGAACAACAGGTGAACTTGTTTCTTAATGAACCTGGTGTTTTAATTAATGATAATTTTATACTACCTAAGTCTTTGAATTATTGCATGATCAGGTACTTAGGAGAAGAAGGCGTAGCACGGAGCAAGGAGCTAATGGAACCAGGCATGTTGATCAATGAAGAATGCGTGAGGGAGGAGAGGGAGGAAGCGCAAGGAGCTGTCCAAGACGAAGATCAACAAGGGGAGGGAGTTCTCTGCCGCGGCAGAGAAAAGCCTCGTTTCTCTGCCACGGCAGGAAAACCGACCAGAACTCAGCCACGACAGAGCCAGTTTGGCCGAGCCACTTTGTGGCCGGTTTGTATCCAGGTTGGGTGGAACCAACTCGGGTTCCCCATAGGCCGCCGCCCCTTGGACCCATAAATAGATAGGGGCGCCATAGTTAGGGTTTTTAGACCACGTTAAAATATTTTGGAGTTGTTTCTTTCATAGAACCTCTGGAATTACCCTGTGTTCGAATTCTACAACTATAATTGAGTGTGATCTGTTGTTCCATTGGGAATTAGCAGATTGCATACTACCGTTCGTGGTCACTGCTGCGTGCGTAAGAGTGTGGTGTTGTGAATATCCTACAAGGTTTGAGAGCTGTTGCATTGGCATTAGGGTTCGAGCGGGAGAGTTCATAGCTACAAGCTAGTTATCTATCATCCACCATCACCATCGACAAGTGCTTGCTGAGAAGATTGGGCCACCCCATATCATCTTGGTATAAGATTTCCTCGTTGCCTCGGTAAGCAATCCATAATCCATCCATAGATTAGAGAGTGTTTTCGTCCTATATAGAAAATAGCCCCACAAAAAGATTTGCCATAGCCTAGATTACATCGTAGTCGAGTAATAGTTGCTGGTCATGTTCATCCTCTTAGATTAGATCTAGATCTGTTCTTCGTAGATTTTTTTTCTAGTCGATTTCCACCATTGTTTCCGCCACCATCAAGTCAGTTCCGATCTAATCTAAGAGTCCTAGTCTTCTACTCTTGGCCCACTCGGAATTACAAAAAAAAAATTCTACCGACTCTGCCGTGGCACGAAAACAGCCCGTTTTCCTGCCGCGGAGTCCTGTTCTGCCACGACTCGGATTCGCTGCCGCGACACGTTTTTGACGTGTTTTTCTGCTGCAGCAGGATTTTCGGCCACGACACGATTTTGGTCTATTTTTCTGCCACGGCAGGAAATTTTACAAAATGTGAATTTGCGCTTTTCCTTCAACCTTAGCCACAACCATTTTATTACATAGGTGTCGGAACTTGCCTATTGAGACTAGTTTCCGCTCCTACAGGATGCTCATAGGATTTTGGTGTTGTACTTTGTAATTGGCCGTGTGTGATCTATAAAATCAAAAAAGGATAAAAAGCATTATAGCAAAAGAATAAAAAGAAAAAGAGCTATACAAAAGAAAAAGAAAAGTAGTGAAAAGAGAAATTGAGCAAGAGGATAGTGATATCTTTGTGCACCGGTAGATCGAGCAATCTTGTGCCTATTTGCTTTGCTAGTGTCTCTCGAGAGTAGTGCAACACCCTTCATTGTTGCATTGCCACGTTTTTCTCCACGTGTGTGTTTCTTGGGTATTTGTACGATTAGCACTAGGACTTTTTTGCGGTGTAGATAGGATACCATACCTATAGCTCCACCATAAATAACCTGCGTGCCCTGCGATTGTTCTCTATACCTTTGATATTCACTTCATCACTTCAGTGCATAAATCTTTGATTACGTTTGGTAGAGCATCTCTATACACTTCAGAACGGTAAGATCTCCTTTCTTATCAGTTGTGAGTGAGTTTTGAAAGTTTTCACCATACTGATTTTGATTTTTGCACTAACCTACTAATCATGTCTTTGAGTGATGATGAAATTGTGTCACAGAAAAAGCAGGTTGAGGAGCTTGTTACTTGGCATGAGTCTATTGATAGAAATATCACCGACATACAGGATGATGTGGAGAATAATACTAGAGCAATCAATAATATTTAGACTCAGCTGACTGCAATGAATGTCAACTTTGCCACCTTGTAGCGTTCCATTGAGGCGATTCAAGCGACACTCTAGCCAGGACCTGCACAACAACATGATGATGGGTTTGAGGACTTTGATGAGGGTAGTGCAACTGATGCTACCCCACATCGTGGCAGGGGACGTGCCAATCCCCCTGCACCTGCGGCTGCCCCTCTGTATGGCCATGGGTATGCTCCTGTTGGACGTGCCCATCGTGTTTACAATCCAGCTGATGATAGTTCAGGAGAGCCCAAGTTCTCAATTCCTTCGTTCAATGGCTCGCTTGATCCTGAGGATTATATTACTTGGGAGTTGAAGTTTGAGAAGCTCTGGCGTTTGTTTGATTACCCAGAAGACAAGAAGGTCAAGCTTGCAGCATCAGAGTTTGATGGTTATGCTTTGCGTTGGTGGGAAGCTATTGTGCAGAATAGACGGAACGACAATGAACTTCCTGTGAGGGATTGGCGTGAGATGAAGGCCATCATGGCGGATCCAATTATTTGGGCTCCGTGTTTGACATGCTGACATAGTTGAGGCAAGGCACAATGACAGTTGATGAGTACTACATGGAGATGGAGATGCTTATGCAGCGTGCTAATGTTCGTGAATCACGAGAGATGACAATGCATCGTTTCCTCAACAATTTGAAGCTTCAAATCAAGAGTATTGTGCGTTATAACAAGTATGAGACAATGAACGAGCTGCTGCACCATGCTAGAGAGGCCACATCCCAGCTGGCTGAAGAGGCAAAGTCACGTGCTCGATTTCCATCTTCTAGCAGATTTTCGGCCAGATCTACACCTCCTGCTGTCACGCCACCAGCTGCTGCTCCTTTTACACCATCGGCCAAGCCAACAAGTACACCTTCAGTTAGTTCTAATGCTCGGAAGCCCGCTGCTCCTGCTGCTAGCTCGGGTTCCAACATGTCTACTGCACGTACTCCTAATGTGGTGTGCCATACTTGTGGAGGTAGAGGTCACTACAAGAAGGATTGTCCAAACAGCAAGGTTATGTTTGTCAACGAACAAGGCGAAGTAGAGAGTGGAGATGAAGTTTCTGATGATGATGTTGATGATGCCGAGGATGGTGTTGATGCGTATCTCGAGCGTGCTCCAACTATTGTCGTATCTTCACGTATACTTAGTGTGCAACCGGTTGAGGTATCCCAGTGTTGCAACTTGTTCCAAACAAAAGCTCTAGTTGGACCTAACAAGGCTTGCAAGGTCATTATTGATGGAGGTAGCTGCAGAAATCTTGCAAGTAAGGAACTATGTGCCAAGCTGAATTTAACATACTTACCTCATCCGAAGACATATTACATATAATGTTTGAGCAAGAATGGTGAGATGAAGGTAAAACATATGGTACGTGTGAATTTTCAGATAGGGCCATACAAAGATTCTATTGATTTTGATGTGGTTCCTATGACTGTTTGTCACCTACTATTAGGTCGGCCTTGGCTTTATGATCGCCATGTGCAACACAATGGCCGAGCCAATACATATCACTTGGAATTCAAAGGGAAGAAGATTACTATGCAACCAATGACACCACAAGATATTGTGAATGATTCTCGCCAGAAGATAGAGGTGAACTTGAAGGAAGATCCTACAACTCGGCAAGATTGTGTGACAACTGTTCCTGATGTAATTGAGCCTAAATTGAGTGATATAACAAAAAGTGACAGAGTGCCTGATTTATTGATATTAGCCACTAAGGAAGATATGAGTGACTTTCGTGAGGATCCTACGGCCATGCCACTTTTGCTCATGTATAAGGGCAAGGTATTGGTTTCTAACGACATGACCCCTATTTCTCTTAGTGTCTCTTCTGTTTTCCAGGACTTTGGGGATGTGTTTCTAGAAGATGTACCCGCATGCTTACCTCCATTGCATGGTATAGAACATCAGGTGGACTTGATTCCTGGCGCCACACTTCCCAACAGTGCACCCTACAGGACTAAGCCCGAAGAAACTAAGGAAATTCAGAAGCAAGGACAAGCGTTGCTGGATAAAGGGTACATTCGTGTTTCTCTTAGCCCTTGTGTTGTTCCTTTTATTTTAGTTCCTAAGAAAGATGGTACATAGCGCATGTGTGTTGATTGTAGAGCGATTAATAAAATCACTATTCGATATCGTTATCCTATTCCACGCTTAGAGGATATGCTAGATGAATTGAGTGGTGCTGCTGTTTTCTCTAAGATAGACTTGCGTAGTGGTTATCATCAAATTAGGATGAAAGAAGGGGATGAGTGGAAAACTGCTTTCAAAACTAAATTCGGTTTGTATGAGTGGTTAGTCATGCCGTTTGGTATTACTAATGCACCTAGTACTTTCATGCGTTTGATGAATCATGTTTTGAGAGAGTTTATTGGTCGTTTTGTGGTTGTTTACTTTGATGATATACTCATATACAGCCACACCGAATCTGAACATTGCACTCATATTCGACAAGTTTTGCAAGTGTTACGTGATAATAAACTGTTTACTAATCTTGAGAAGTGTACATTATGCAGCCCGTCCCACGGACGCTTCTACATCTACAACAACAAGTCCCCCAAGTGGACCCATGACTCGTGCCCGAGCCAAACTCCTCCAAGCTAAGGTGAACTCGCTCCTCTCTTCGTGCCAATTTGATACCTCCTTGGATGGCGTGCTACTTCATACCACTACTTTGTGCATCATCAGGTACGAGCCCCCGCCGCGTCGACCCACGAGTCCTGAAGCTGCACCTGAGCTAAAGCTGCCAAAGCCGGAGTGTCCGGTGCAGCCGGAGTGTCCGACGCGACTCAGCTGGAGTGTCCGGCCTGCCCGAGCCCAAACCTGGCACGGACATTCTGTGTGCCAGTTCGGACACTGCCCGGACATTGCCCGGAGTGTCCGGCCCACTCGACCCGAAGTGTCCGGCCCAAGTGATGGGCCTGCGAGCCTAGCTGGGCCCTATGGCCCATGTACCCCTCTACTTCGCCCAGAACTCTACTTTAATGCCTGAATTACCCCTGAACTTGTGGTTGGCCTATATATAGACCCCTACCTCCATCGTAAACCCTAGGCTTGATATTGGAATTAGTGGAAACCCCTTTGTGGATCTATCTAATTCTTGCCTCATGCTCCTTGACTAAGGAGCACCAATATCCCCAAACCTCGTTGGAGTTTGCATCGTGCCTCCGCGTTGTACAAGGCCTAGGCATCGGTGTCCCTTTGCCTAGACGTCAAGATCTCACCGAGTCTCCCATCTCGCCATGCCGGTTCGAGAGAGAGTCCTCCGCCCGACGTTGATCCTAGGGATTGCGCCGGACCGGTCACCACCGGCGTGAGCTATTGGTGTGTATCGTGGTTTTGCGTGTGTGTGTTCATCGTGTTCTTTGTGTGTGCATTCGTCGTGTTCATCTTCCCCTCCTCTCCCTGCACTCCATCCTCGATTTGAAAGGGAATCGTGAAAGATCGGGCCACCCTAGAGGTTTGCCCTCAACATATTGGTATCAGGAGCTTCGTTGCTCACGATTTCCCCCACAAATTTTTCTTCTATCCACCAAAAATTCGAAAATCCCCACAAAAAAAGCCCATATTTGCCTTTGGATCGATCTCTTGATTTGGAGTGTTATTTGTGGTTTTGATCCGACCAAACCTTGTCTAAGGAGTTGGTCCAGCTTTATCATGCGTTTCCCCAGCCTGATTTGGCTAGTTTTTCGCGGATTTGAGGCCCGAAGGCGAGGATTTCCGCTCAACCGTAGTCTCCGGCACGTACCGACCGGAGTGTCCGGCCGAACCAGACCGGAGTGTCCGGCCAGACAGGAGTGTCCGGCCCAGACAGACCGGAGTGTCCGGCTGTAACGCCAGTTTTGACAATTTTGTCTCATTTTTCGCATTGGCTAATCTCCTTTGTTTGCTCGTGTCCCATGTGCGTGTCAGCAACTACCAGCAAGCTTCCGCATCATCAACTTCCGTGCTCATCGACACCACGGACCACGAACATCATCCCGCACCACCGACGCCAAGTTCATCATCAAAGAAGGTATAACTTGCGTCACCTTGTTAACCCCCATCTTCCTTTGTGTGTACCTATCCCATGAGAGTGGCTCATCTTGTGTTTGCTTGAGCATTGTGCATTTGTCCTTGGATAGTGAGAGTGCAAGAGCAATAGCAAGTGTGACTAGGTACCATCAAGGGAGAGCAAAAAAAAGGAAAAAGATACAAAGAAAAAGCAAAAGAAAAATAGTCTCCCCTTGCAAAAGAGAGTCTCAAAGCTTGTAAGCAAGAGAGAAAGAAGAGCGCCCAAGGCAAGTGCACAAATCCGTTGCTCAATTTTAATCTTGGCAAACGAGCCACGGTCTCTCCTTACATTGGCACGACAACGAGCTTAGTCTTCGTTAGGACATTTTGTTTGCTCATTTTCATAGTCGTGTCAATCCCAACTTTCGCCACGTGTGTGTATATAGTCGTAGGTTCCTGTCACCCTTCGAGTTGTTGACCTTCGCCTTTGACTTGAGTTTTGTTGGATTTTACCCACTTTTGACTATCCCTTTTCTTTTGGTTGGTTCTTTAGCTGTCCACAATCCTAACCTACCACCAACAAGCTTTTGAGAGTAAGTTCTTTCTTTAGTGTGAGTTTTCTTTGCATTTCCACTTTACATGTTTATAGCTCTCACTTGTGGTTTCTAGTTTGGTGCAATCCCCAAGGTGAGGTACAAGGCTAACACCACCATATTCCACTTCCATATACAATACTCGTGTGTTTTGCATGATGGATAGGCACGGTGAGACGAGCCAACCACCCCCCCAAGAAGAAGATCAAGGTCCGTACATGACGCGCGCAAGTCACTTCATCGTTCGACAAGAGTTCCGTGAACGTTGCCAAGCCCTTGAGACGCGACAAGATGAACAATTTGGCGAGACGCAAGCCGAGTTCAAGAACATTGACAACCGCTTCGACGGCCTCGAACGACAAATGCATGCAATGCATCACAACTTCGGCCACCAAAATGAAGCGCTCCAACGCTCCGTCGCCGAAACAAATGACAATCTTCGATGCCTCATCGACGGCGTGGCAAGACCACGTTCACGCGCGTCAAGCTCTTCAAGTTCTTCGCATCGTCATGCACCCCTTCCACAAGATCTACATCAAGGTGCTCAAAGACGCAATGATGCCCCTATGGTTGAAGATGGAACCTCTTCAAACTATGTACCTTCCCTACGACACGCCGCAACGTCAAGCTATGATGGTGACCTCTCTTCAAGGCCACGAGCAAGGCAAGAAGCACACCGTCATCACGCAAGGGCACTAGTGATCCGACAAGAGCAACCACAAGAGGAACCGCAAGCGCAAGTACAACCGCAAGTCTACCACCATCGACCGCAACACATACTTGACACAACAAGTGATGACTCCAACTTGGAGAATCAAGCTCGTCATTGACGTGAAGCTCTCCAAGATCATCCTCTTCGTCATCAATGTCATGAATGTCAACAGCGACACCATGGTCATCACGCAGCGCCTCCTCCACATCAACAAAACTTGGAGTGTCAAGTGATACAAGTTGAGCGACGCCCACCACGTCAAGAGGCTCATGACCATGTTCTTCGCCGTGAGGCCCATGTGCCTAACCAACATCACCAACCGAGGAACGAGCCTCCTCTTCGTCATCAACCGCGTCAAGAGGCTCCACAATCTCACCACCTTGAGGCTCAAGCGCCTCAACCACGTCAACAACCGCGCCAAGAGCAAGAGCAAGCTCCTCCTCAACAACAATATCAAGAGCAAGCTCCGCAACAAGGACGCGAGAACCAAGTTCCACCTCCCCAACTATAAGATCATCAACAAGGTCACCAAGCTCGTCGCAATGACTACAACGATGAAGAAACTTTTGGCAAGCTCAAGTTCACGATGCCCAAGTTCACCGGATCCAATGACCCCGAAGAATACCTCTCATGGGCACTCAAAGTCGACAAGATCTTCCGCATGCACAATTATAGCAACGAGAAGATGGTCGCCATGGCTTCGATAGAGTTTGATGATTACGCCAACCTTTGGTGGGAACAAGTTCAAGTTGCTCGTGATACAAGACAAGAGCCGCCAATCACAACTTGGCATGACATGAAGGCTCACATGAGATCCCGGTTTGTCCTCGTGCACTACACGCGTGACCTCTTCAACAACCTTCAAGCTCTTCATCAAGGGACAAAGACCGTGGAAGAATACTTCAAGGAAATGGAACTCAACTTGATTCGCGCCAACATTGATGAGCGCATGGAGCAAACAATGGCGCGTTTCCTTATTGGGTTGAATCACCCAATCAAGCGCATCGTCGAGTTCCAAACCTACAACAACATGGTTGAGCTTGTGCACATCGCAACAAAGGTTGAACGTCAAGTGCAAGAGGATATCAAGTACAATAAGCCCAAGACGTACTTCGCCTACAAGCAAGCTTCAACCGCTACACCAACAACTTTAAATGGTAGCTCCTCAAGTACCTCCAAGCCTTCCTTCAAGCCCACACTTCCTCGAGGAAAACTGCCCCCAAGTGGCAAGCAAGCAAAGAGTGATACACCTTTCAACGGTGAATGCTACAAGTGTGGAGGTAAAGGACACAAGTCGGCCGAATGTGGAAACAAGAAAGTCTTGTTCATCCATGACAATGGTGATGAAGAGTACTTGAGTGAAGATGAGTTTGACGCCCGTGTCAAGGAAGCAATGGCAAGGCAACGAGTGGAAGATGATCAAGAACTCCTCATGTGTGAGCATGACGCAAGTCCATCGCTTGTCGTCACAAGGATCTTGACCACTCAAGCACAAGAACATGAAGACCAACGCTCCAACATCTTCCAAACACGAGCTGGCATCAACGACAAATCTATCAAGGTGATCATTGACGGAGGGAGTTGTCACAACCTTGCTAGCACCGAGTTGTGTGAGAAGCTCAACCTCACCCTCCATCCACACAAGCACCCCTACCACGTGCAATGGCTAAGTGACCAAGGGTCCGTGAAGATCAAGCATACCATATCGGTCTCCTTCGCCATTGGTCCTTACAAAGATACGGTGGAGTGTGATGTGGTTCCTATGACAGTTTGCCACATGCTTCTTGGTCGACCATGGCAATTTGACAAGGCTGCTCAACATGATGGTCGTACCAATATATACACCTTCAAATGGCGTTGCAAAACATGTGTTTTGCAACCGATGACTCCAAGCCAAATAATTGCGGACAATGCAAATGCTTTAGCGAGGGCGCAAAGCATAACACCTACTTGTGAGAAGAGCGGTGAGAGAGAGAACCACCTCATAGTGAGTGAGAGCCACAAGCCAAATTCGAGTGGAAAAACTAAGAGTGTTCTCCTTGCCACCAAAAGTGTGATGAGAGATGTTCGGAACAACCCATCCATCTTGCACTATGTCCTCCTTTGCAAGGGACTAGCGCAAGGAACTAATGAATTAACCAATGTTCCTTCATCTTTGATGAATGTTTTGCAGGAATTCAAGGATGTGTTTCCCGAAGAGCTTCCACATGGACTACCTCCTCTTCGCGACATCGAACATCGAATTGAACTCATCCCTGGTGCACCACTTCCCAACCGCGCCGCTTACCGCACGAACCCGGAGGAAACGAAGGAGATCGAACGTCAAATCAACCAACTCGTCTCCAAAGGTTTGATCCAAGTTAGCACTAGTCCAAGTGCTGTACCCGTGATTCTTGTTCCAAAGACGGATGATACATTACGGTTATGCATGGACTGCCGTCCAATCAATGCTATCACCTTGCGTTATCGACATCTCATACCACGTCTCGATGACATGCTTAATGAGTTGTGTGGAGCCACTATTTTTTTGAAAATTGATCTTCGTAGTGGTTACCATCAAATACGCATGGCTGAAGGTGATGAGTGGAAAACCGCCTTCAAGACCAAACTTGGTCTCTATGAATGGTTGGTTATGCCCTTTGGTTTATCAAATGCCCCATCCACTTTCATGCGCCTTATGAATCACATCTTGCGTTCTCTCATTGGAAAAAGTGTTGTTGTCTATTTCGATGATATTCTTGTTTATAGCAAATCACTTGAGGACCATGTAACACATGTGAAGGAAGGTTTGCAAATCCTTCGACATGAAGAGCTTTATGCTAATCTTTCCAAGTGCACTTTTGCTAAAGACAAGTTGATCTTTCTTGGATTTGTCGTTTCTTCTAAGGGAATTGAAGTTGATGTTTCCAAGGTAAAGGACATACGAGATTGGCCCATACCAACAAATGTGAGTGAACTCCGAAGTTTTCATGGGTTGGCCGGTTTCTATCATCGCTTTGTGAAAGACTTTTCAACCATTGCTTGTCCCCTTAATGAGTTGACCAAAAAGAATGTCACCTTCGTGTGGGGCAAAGCACAACAAAAAGCTTTTGATGAACTTAAAAAGAGGCTCACCGAAGCACCTCTTCTTGCTTTACCGGATGTCACAAAAACTTTTGAGATAGAGTGTGATGCTAGTGGTATTGGCATTGGAGGAGTCCTGATGCAAAACGGACGTCCTATAGCCTATCATAGCGAGAAACTTGATGGTGCTCGCCTTAACTATCCGATTTATGACAAAGAGCTTTTTGCCTTAGTTCGTGTCCTTCAAGTTTGGCAACACTACCTTTGGCCCAAGGAATTTATCATACATTCCGACCACGAGTTGTTGAAATAGCTCAAAGGCCAAGCTAACTTGAGCAAGAGACACGCTAAGTGGGTTGAGTTCATGGAGTCTTTTTTGTACATTGTCAAGTATAAGAAGGGCAAAGATAATGTAGTTGCGGACGCATTGTCTCGCAAACATACAAGCCTTCTTACGAGACTTGAAATCAACGTGTTGGGTCTTGAGGAAATAAAATCTTTGTATGCTTCCGATCCGTTCTTTGAACCAATTTTCGCAAAGTGCTCCAATGACAAAGGAGTTGATGATTTCTATTTGCATAAGGGCTTTCTATTTAAACAAAACAAGCTATGCATCCCGAAGTCGTCGCTTCAACTTTTGCTTCTCCAAGAATCTCATGGTGGAGGCCTTATGGGTCACTTTGGTCGCGACAAGACATTGGACATGCTCTCCAATCACTACTTTTGGCCCAAGATGAAGCGTGATGTGGAGCGCTATGTTCAACGATGCACGACGTGTGTTCAAGCTAAGTCGCAAGCTAATCCCTATGGTCTTTATATGCCATTGTCTATTCCTCATACACCTTCGTCCGACATTAGCATGGATTTCGTGTTAGGATTGCCTAGATCTAAGCATGGTCATGATTCTATATTTGTTGTTGTGGATCGTTTTTCCAAAATGGCACACTTCATACCGTGCCATAAGACCGACGATGCTTCACATGTTGCAAATCTGTTTTTCAGGGAAATCGTTTGTCTTCACGGTGTGCCAAGGACAATCGTCTCCGACCGCGACGTCAAATTCATGAGCTACCTGTGGAAGACCCTCATGGCCAAGCTCGGCGTCAAGCTCCTCTTCTCATCCGCATCACATCCTTAAACTGATGGCCAAACCGAAGTTGTCAACCGAAGCCTCGGAACTCTCCTTCGTGTGTTGATCAAGAAAAACCTGAAGGATTGGGAGGAATGCATTCCACACGCCGAGTTCGCCTACAATCGAGCCAAGCACTCAACAACCAAGATGAGTCCATTCATGATCGTCTATGGTTTCGAGCCCCTCACCGCGCTCGACATCCTACCACTACCTCTCCATGAGCGCACGAACATGGACGTCGAGAAGCGCGCACAAGCTATGAAGAAGCTCCATGAAGAAACAAGAGCTACTATCGAACAACAAGTCCTTCGCCAAGCTTCAAGGTTAAACAAGGACAAGAAGGAGATGATATTTGAAGAAGGTGACCTTGTGTGGATACACCTAAGCAAGGACCGCTTCCCCAAGGAACGTGACTCCAAGCTCAAGCCAAGAGGAGATGGTCCCTTGAAGGTCCTCAAAAGAATCAACAACAATGCCTACATCATCGACATACCGACCTCCAAGTACCTTGCAAGCAATACATTCATTGTCAAGGATCTCTCACCCTACCATGGAGATGCTCAAGATGATATCCATGAAGAGTCGAGGACGACTCTTTCCCAAGGGGGGGGAGCTGATGCAGCCCGTCCTACGGACGCTTCTACATCTACAACAACGAGTCGCCCAAGTGGACCCATGACTCGTGCCCGAGCCAAACTCCTCCAAGCTAAGGTGAACTCGCTCCTCTCTTTGTGCCAATTTGATACCTCCTTGGATGGCGTGCTACTTCATAGCACTACTTTGTGCATCATCAGGTACGAGCCCCCGCCGCGTCGACCCACGAGCCCTGAAGTTGCACCTGAGCTGACGCTGCCAAAGCCGGAGTGTCCGGCGTGACTCAGCCGGAGTGTCCGGCCTGCCCGAGCCCGAACTTGGCGCGGACATTCTGTGTGCCAGTTCGGATACTGCCCGGACACTGCCCGGATTATCCGGCCACCCCGGACAGTTCGGCCCACTCGACCCGGAGTGTCCGGCCCAAGTGATGGGCCTACGAGCCTAGCTAGGCCCTATGGCCCATGTACCTCTCTACTTCGCCCAGAACTCTACTTTAATGCCTGAATTACCCCTGAACTTGTGGTTGGCCTATATATAGACCCCCACCTCCATTGTAAACCCTAGGCTTGATATTGGAATTAGTGGAAACCCCTTTGTGGATCTATCTAATTCTTGCCTCATGCTCCTTGACTAAGGAGCACCAATATCCTCAAACCTCGTTGGAGTTTGCATTGTGCCTCCGTGTTGTACAAGGCCTAGGCATCGGTGTCCCTTTGCCTAGACGTCAAGATCTCACCAAGTCTCCCATCTCGCCGTGCCGGTTCAAGAGAGAGTCCTCCGCCCGACGTTGATCCTAGGGATTGCGCCGGACCGGTCACCGCCGGCGTGAGCTATTAGTGTTTATCATGGTTTTGCGTGTGTGTGTTCATCACGTTCTTCGTGCGTGTGTTCGTTGTGTTCATCCTACCCTCCTCCCCCGCACTCCACCCTCGATTTAAAAGGGAATCGTGAAAGATCGGGCCACCCTAGAGGTTTGCCCTCAACAGTACATTTGCAAAAGATAAGGTCATATTCCTAGGATTTGTTGTATCTAAGAATGGAGTAGAGGTAGATCAATCTAAAATTGAATCAATTCAGAATTGGACGATGAGGACATCCCTACAGTTACACCTACCCCAATTACTAATGAAGATGTTCAAATTGCAAAGAAGGATCAATCCAATGAGATGAGGATTGGACCAATCACAAGAGCTCGTGCTAAGCTACTAGAACAACAGGTGAACTTGTTTCTTAATGAACTTGGTGTTTTAATTAATGAGAATTTTATACTACCTAAGTCTTTGAATTATTGCATGATCAGGTACTTAGGAGAAGATTGTAACACGGAGCGATGAGCTAATGGAACCAGGCGTCTTGATCAATGAAGGATGCGCGAGGGAGGAGAGGGAGGAAGCGCAAGGAGCTGTCCAAGACAAAGATCAACAATAGGAGGGAGTTCTCTGCTGCGACAGAGAAAAGCCTCGTTTCTCTGCCACGACAGGCTCCCGCGGCAGGAAAACCGGCTAGAACTCTGCCGCGACAGAGCCAGTTTGGCCAAGCCATTTTGTGGCTGGTTTGTATCCAGGTTGGGTGGAGCCAACTCGGGTTCCCCCATAGGCCGCCACCCTTGGACCCATAAATAGATGGGGGCACCGTAGTTAGGGTTTAGACCATGTTAAAATATTTTGGAGTTGTTTCTTTCATAGAACCTCTAGAATTACCCTGTGTTCGAATCTACCAACTATAATTGAGTGTGATCTGTTGTTCCATTAGGAATTAGTAGATTGCATACTACCGTTCGTGGGCACGGCTGCATGTGCAAGAGCGTGGTGTTGTGAATATCCTACAAGATTCGAGAGCTGTTGCATTGGCATCAGGGTTCGAGCGGGAGAGTTCATAGCTACAAGCTAGTTATCTATCATCCACCATCACCATCGACAAGTGCTTGCTGAGAATACCGGGCCACCCCATATCATCTTGGTATCAGATTTCCTCGTTGCCTCGGTAAGAAATCCATAATCCATCCATAGATTAGAGAGTGTTTTCGTCCTATACAGAAAATAGCCCCACAAAAAGATTTGCCATAGCCTAGATTACATCGTAGACGAGTAATAGTTGCTGGCCGTGTTCATCATTTAGATTAGATCTAGATTTGTTCTTCGTAGATTTGTTTTCTAGTCATTTTCCACCATTGTTTTCGCCACCATCAAGTCAGATCTGATCTAATCTAAGAGTCCTAGTCTTCTACTCTTGGCTGAGTCGGAATTAAAAAAAAAATTCTACCGACTCTGCCGCGGCACGGAAACAGCCAGTTTTCCTGCCGTGGAGTCCTGTTCTGCCATGACTCAGATTCGCTGCCACGACACGTTTTTGACGTGTTTTTCTGCCGCGGCAGGATTTTCTGCCACGACATGATTTTGGTCTATTTTTCTGCCATGGCAGGATTTTTTTTACAAAGTGTGAATTTGCACTTTTCCTTTAACCTTAGCCACATCCATTCTATTACATAGGTGTAGGAACTTGCCCATTGAGACTAGTTTCCGCTCCTATAGGCTGCTCTTAGGGTTTTGGTGCTATACTTTGTATTTGGCCGTGTGTGATCTATAAAATCAAAAAAAAAAAGAAAAAAAGCAATATAGCAAAAGAAAAAGCAAAAAGAGCTATACAAAAGAAAAAGAAAACTAGTGAAAAGAGAAATTGAGCAAGAGGCCCAGTGATATCTTTGTGCACCGGTAGATTGAGCAATCTTGTGCCTCTTTACTTTGAGCTTTGCTAGTGTCTCTCGAGAGTACTACAACACCCTTCATAGTTGCATTGCCACGTTTTTCTCCACGTGTGTGTTTCTAGGGTATTTGTACGATCAGTACTAGGACTTGTTTCCGGTGTAGATAGGATACCATACCTATAGCTCCACCATAAATAACCCGTGTGCCCTGTGATCATTCTCTATACCTTTGATATTCACTTCATCACTTTAGTGCATCAGTCTTTGATTACGTTTGGTAGGCATCTCTATTAACTTTGGAACGGTAAGATCTCCTTTCTTATCAGTTGTGAATGAGTTGTGAGAGTTTCCACCATACTGATTTTGATTTTTGCACTAACCTACTAATCATGTCTTTGAGTGATGATGAAATTGTGTCACAGAAAAACAGGTTGAGGAGCTTGTTACTTGGCGTGAGTCTGTTGATAGAAATATCACCGACATACAAGATGCTATGGAGAATAATACTGGAGCAATCAATAATATCCAGACTCAGCTGACTGCAATGAATGTCACCTTTGCCACCTTGCAGCGTTCCATTGAGGTGATTCAAGCGACACTCCAGCCAGGACCTGCACAACAACATGATGATGGGTTTGAGGACTTTGATGAGGGTAGTGAGGCTGATGCTGCCCCACATCGTGGCAGGGGACGTGCCAATCCCCCTATACATGTGGCTGCTCCTCTGTATGGCCGTGGGTATGCTCCTGTTGGACGTGCCCGGTGTGTTTACAATCCAGCTAATGATAGTTTGGGCAAGCCCAAGTTCTCAATTCCTTCGTTCAATGGCTCGCTTGATCCCGAGGATTATATTACTTGGGACTGAAGATTGAGAAGCTCTGGCGTTTATTTGATTACCCAGAAGATAAGAATGTCAAGCTTGCAGCAACAAAGTTTGATGGTTATGCTTTGCGTTGGCGGGAAGCTATTGGGCAGAATAGACGGAACCATAATGAACTTCCTGTGAGGGATTGGCGTGAGATGAAGGCCATCATGGCGGATCGTTTTGTTCCCTCCAATTATTTGCGCTCCGTGTTTGACAAGCTGACACAGTTGAGGCAAGGCAAACAACAAGGTTATGTTTGTCAACGAACAAGGCGAAGTAGAGAGTGGAGATGAAGTTTCTGATGATGATGTTGATGATGCCGAGGATGGTGCTGATGCGTATCCCGAGCAAGCTCCAACTATTGTCGTATCTTCATGTATACTTAATGTGCAACCGGCTGAGGAATCCCAGCGTTGCAACTTGTTCCAAACAAAAGCTCTAGTTGGACCTAACAAGGCTTGCAAGGTCATTATTGAGTAGCTGCAGAAATCTTGCAAGTAAGGAACTATGTGCCAAGCTGAATTTGACATACTTACCTCATCCGAAGCCATATTACATACAATGGTTGTGCAACAATGGTGAGATGAAGGTAAATCATATGGTACGTGTGAATTTTCGAATAGGACCATACAAAGATTCTATTGATTTTTATGTGGTTCCTATGACTATTTGTCACCTACTATTGGGTCGGCCTTGGCTTTATGATCGCCATGTGCAACACAATGGCCAAGCCAATACATATCACTTGGAATTCAAAGCGAAGAAGATTACTATGCAGCCAATGACACCACAAGATATTGTGAATGATTCTCGCCAGAAGATAGAGGTGAACTTGATTGAAGATCCTACAACTCGGCGAGATTGTGTGACAGTTGTTCCTGATGTAATTGAGCCTAAATTGAGTGATATAACAAAAAGTGAGAGAGCGCATGGTTTATTGATATTAGCAACTAAGGAAGATATGAGAGAATTTCGTGAGGATCCTACAGCCATGCCACTTGTGCTCATGTATAAGGGCGAGGTATTGGTTTCTAACGACATGACCCCTATTTCTCTTGGTGTCTCTTCTGTTTTGCAGGACTTTGGGGATGTGTTTCCAGAAGATGTACCCGCATGCTTACCTCCATTGCATGGTATAGAACATCAGGTGGACTTGATTCCTGGCGCCACACTTCCCAACAGTGCACCCTACAGGACTAAGCCCGAAGAAACTAAGGAAATTCAGCAAGGACAAGCGTTGCTGGATAAAGGGTACATTCGTGTTTCTCTTAGCCCTTGTGTTGTTCCTGTTATTTTAGTTCTTAAGAAAGATGGTACATAGCGCATGTGTGTTGATTGTAGAGCGATTAATAAAATCACTATTCGATATCGTTATCCTATTCCACGCTTAGAGGATATGCTAGATGAATTGAGTGGTGCTGCTGTTTCCTCTAAGATAGACTTGCGTAGTGGTTATCATCAAATTAGGATGAAAGAAGGGGATGAGTGGAAAACTGCTTTCAAAACTAAATTCGGTTTGTATGAGTGGTTAGTCATGCCGTTTGGTATTACTAATGCACCTAGTACTTTCATGCATTTGATGAATCATGTTTTGAGAGAGTTTATTGGTCGTTTTGTGGTTGTTTACTTTGATGATATACTCATATACAGCCACACCGAATCTGAACATTGCACTCTGTAACACCCTCGAATCGACCCTATGCAAGTTTTAGCGCCTCTCGCCAAACCCGCATAGAAACGATTCAAGGACGCCCATCAGGAACTTGCGTGTGGGTGGAAAACGAAGTAATACCATTACACATTAGTCCACGATGGAACCCACAAAACATTTATATACAACAACGACTCCATGAGTCAAGAATACAAATATACAGTATAAAGATCCAAATCATCTTGAAATTGATACAACATCCGAATACGGATAAGATGCAAATGGGGCTAAGAGCCCTGAAGAAGAACCAATGGCGTCCATAACCCTGCCCAGGCCAAGACGGAAGGGTAACCCTGCTAACAACGTCGAACTTATACCTGCTAAAACAAAAAGGTGCCGACAAAGGGCCAAGGAAAAAGAGAGCGGTCAGTACTAAGGCCAGTACACGGCGAGGCTAGAATTCGGCGGCTCTCGCCTACATAGGTATGGTGGACTGAAGCGGCAGCGCAGCAATACTAAACAACCTATAGAGACTCAGTAAAACTGGCGGCTGTCAGAGAGGGATAAGAAAGACCTATTCGGATCCAACCTGATACTAACACCAAACATACCCATCCTGGCATTTACCCCTCGAGACCAAACGAGGAAGTCAAACCGAGGAACTCACACAATTGGCAGTTTTATTCATTCCATTATAGTTGAAGCACTTACTAGTCAGATATAGATAGCATGAGTCATCCCAAACCCAGCAGTTGTTGGCACTTTTATTTCATTCCATTGGAGTTGCGATACTTACTAGGCAGGTATAACATGACACGATACACCCCAGTTCCACCAGTTGTTGGCACTTTTATTATCCATTCCATTGTAGTGAAGCTGATTACTAGTCACATATTAAGTCAAATTTATAGCACTACTTTAGTTATGCTTGTCTATGATCGAGATACTGTGCTCCAAGTCGTCCATAACCGCGGACACGACTTTCAAAAAGATTTACCCCGCAGGGGTGCACAGATAGCAACACACACACGATCAACCTCGGAAAAACCAAATCAAAACCCAACGAGGCTTTCATGACAAAGCAATCACATGATTCATAAAAGATTTCAGGGGGCCACCCCACTAAGCTACCGACAACGAAGTTGGACGGCTCCGAGACGGACCCAGGGTTTGTGTCAATGGCTGTAAATGACTAGGAACCCGAAAGTGCGACTGGGCTTGTCGATACCACGAAAACATTCCACGTTCCAAAACAGTACAGGTGCTCCACGCACAATCGTAAATAAAGCAGTAAAGCATGGCATAAGTACAAGATAGTAATAAAGCCCCAAACTACTTTGTGCCCCAAGAAATAAGAAATGAATCAAGCTCTGGCTAAGGGGATTCATGGTCCCACATGCGGATAGTGCGATAGTCAAGGAACAGGTATCAAGTACTCGGGGCCTACGGGACACAAGTGAGCGGTTAAAAACCAAATATTATCTATTACCCACCGGTGCCTCTGCATTAGTTATATCTATTCCCAGCATTTTAATATCAAGTTGTAATTAAAGCCATGATCATCTCCACCATTAAACATCTCCACCATTAAACATGTGTCAACCTTCCAACAACGGTGGAACAACAACGACGTGAAGCAGCACCTGAGCAAGCAACTACGACTCGCAAGGCCGACTGCCTATCAAACAACATGCAATAGGATGTGTCCAAGGCAATATTGAGGCTGTAGGGAATATAAATGGTGCACAGAAACTAAAGCATCGCAACAAGGATAGCAATAGATCAACATGAGGAAGTAAAGACTAGAAATACAAAATAGGTAGAAAGGGGGAGATTGCTCGCCTGAAAAACATAGCCGAAGATTCATTATCCGAAGGACTTGTCAGTACTCGCATCAACTCAACGGCCTAATCCGCGAAGAAGCAAATCACTAAAAGAAACACCGGATGCACTATTTAATACTACAGCAAAAGATCTGGCATGATGTATGTATGATGCATGACATGGCAAAGATGCGGTGCAATTAGGCAATATTAAGCGGAACCGGGGTCCAGATAATTAATTAGATGGTTCATGTTGTTTAGGTACCCCGCAATTTAAATGTTGTCTTAACAAGGCAAAACATGGTATCGGTTCGCTACACAAATTTAAATGGAGCCAATATAAGACTAGAGAAGCCCGCATATAGTCTCCATATTTAATTATCAGGTGAGTCGATAAAATACCCCCAAACACATGAAGATGTATGCAATATGATCAATTTATATGCAACAAGTGACAATGTCATATATTATAAAATATAGGGGTCTCAGATAGGGGTCATACATCAAGGTCCGAAGACCTTGGGGCTTGGAGGGGGTTCGACGGGATCGGTTTCGGTCGTCGGATCCGGGAAGGAGAACTTGGTGTTCCATCTTGACCGGTTCCCAAAAGGAGAGCTTGGTGTGCCGGGGTTCGGTCTTCGGATTCCAGAATGCGGTCTTCGAGTTCCGTGACCTTGGCGTTCCATGACGGAGATCTTGTCGGAGGCCTTGTCAAGGGGAGACTTGGGACGCAGCCCTTGGTCTCAGTCTTTAGCATTAACACTGAACTTCTCAGACCACGACAGAACAGGGAACTAGCGGAGCACCGGGGCAGTGGCACTTAGCGCGGGCATGAACAACATGAGAAGACATATGCACTTGCATGTATCAATTCCACACCACAACCCGATTCGGATGCCTAATCACCAACCCACCATCTCTGCATCGTTTGGGTCATCACACGGAGCAGAGGCTACAGAAGGGACGACGCTGCAGGCACCCGAGAAGAGGACGGTGGCAAGCTGGCGTTGAAGACGAACGACGCCAGGCAAGGGCGCGACTAGCCTGCGGTGACGGGGTTTGAGGCCGTGGTGCAGGGAGTCCAACGGTGCAGGCTCGTGGACGAGGTCAACAGCGGGCAGCGGCGAAAGCAGACGCAGTCGCGGAGCTCCTTACGGCGGTAGGGCGACGAGGTCGAGGACGGGCACGAGGAGGCTTGACGCGGGGTGACCGAAGATGGGGATGCATGGCCGATGCTGGAGCAGGACGCGGGCCGGAACGGGCGCAGAGGCGTGGTTGCGGCCGGGGCTGACGGAGGGAGGACAGGCGACGGCGAACGAGGACGGGCGACGACGAACGAGATCGGGTGAGGCGGGGTGCAGGGCTCTGACAGCGCGAGGCAACAAGGGGCTCACGCGGCGGCGCGAGGCGTGTTGCGACGGCATCCCTAGCGCTGCCTGTGGACGGGGAGGAGAGCTAGGCCTGCGCTTCCATGGCCAGAGTTGCGGGGCGGCGGAGCTCTGGTCAAGAGAGAGCGAGGGCGACAGGGAAAGAGCGAGGCAGACGGGAAGGAGATCGAGCGAGGCAGGCTCGTCTCGCTCCTGGCGGCGAAAAAAGAGGAAGGAGAGGAAAACACGGGGATGGCGAGAATGTGGCATGCGGGAGCGGGAGTGGGGATCGAGTACGGCACATGGTGGGGCCGGCTCGCAGGCGCGTACTGGCGTGGATCAGGGCGAGCGGGACGGGGTCACGCGGTTGCGTGCGCTGGCAAGGTGAGGTGGGACCGGGAGTGGGGTCGCACGCGCGGTGTGGGAAGCGTGTCAGGGTGAGGTCGCGGGTTGGTGGCGACAGACGGGTAGGCGGGACTAGGTTTGGATGGGTAGGGTTAGGGTTTATGGATTAGGTTTAGTTGGAGGTGGCCGGCTGGGCTTTTGGGCCTAGCTGGCTGCCTCCCAAAATAATATAACTTTTTATTTATTACAGTTATAAAGACTATTGTAAGTAGTTTTTAGACAAACAAAATATCCAGGTAGACCCTGAGTTTTAATTTGAAGTAAGGTTAGGGATATTTAGAAAACAAGGATAGACTTTTGGAAAATTGTTTTTAAGCAAACAAATGCATGATGACATGACAATGCTCAAATGCAATGTGGCATGATGAAATGAGCATGTGGTCATGATGATGCACAAAAATAAAAACAACACGCGATTTTCTAGTAGTGATTTTATCGGGGTGCTACAATTCGACACCACTAACAATGGATCTCGCCCTCGAGATCCGCCTCATAGTACGGGGAAGAAGGCTGATGGTCGGACTCTTATCGCTTCGTGTAGATCTTCGCGACACCACTAACAAGGATTCTTTCTTCATGTCGAAACCGATGACACCACCAACAAGAGGTCGTTGTCCACGCTCGTCGAGAACACTCCAGAGAAACAAATACGAAGATAGAGGTATGAAAAGATACAGCCACCCCTAACTTCAGTGGAGGAGTAAATTGCATAGATCCACCAATTCAATGTACATAAGCGAATGATAAGAGTAGTCGGATAGGGATCAGTCCATCGCGCACCCAAAGCATTACTCTATACATGAATAGAAGAATTATGCAACCAACTCCTAGGATTCAGACTAAAGATCTTGACAAATGATGTATAGAAACACAAAGGAGTGATGTAGGCTCTCTATCGAATCTGATGTGGTGGAGTTCGTCGTGTTAGAAAACATCGGGAGGTACAAAGAAAGATTTCAGTGAATTTTGATCCACCGAAAGGTACAACTGATGAAGGCTACTCCGATGGCATGAAGACCGGATGTGGAAACACCGTTGCAAGAGGAAGGAATCAAAACCCTGAAGGTACGACGGAAACCCAGCCACGAGAATTCCTAGACTCGAAGAGAAGATAAGAGAGCAGATTCAAAACACGCGAAGGTAAGAGGAGAATAGCACAGGGGTAAAAAGTAAAAGCAGACCTAATTAGATCTATCCAACTGAATTTTACAAAATAGTTTTGACACTCTACATCGGCCGTTAGCTAGGTTATCCTACAGGCTGGACCAGTGGGGTATCACAACTGCTGAGCTCTAGTACCACTCTGTAACACCCTCGAATCGGCCCTATGCAAGTTTCATCGCTTCCCGCCAAACCCGCATAGAAACGATTCAAGGACGCCCACCAGGCACTTGCGTGAGGGTGGAAAACGAAGTAATACCATTACACATTAGTCCATGATGGAACCCACAGAACATTTATATACAACAACGACTCCATGAGTCAAGAATACAGATATACAGTATAAAGATCCAAATCATCTTGAAAATGATACAACATCCGAATACGGATAAGATGCAAATGGGGCTAAGGGCCCTGAAGAAGAACCAATGGCGTCCATAACCCTGCCCAGGCCAAGCCAGAAGGGTAACCCTGCTAACGACGTCGAACTGATACCTGCTAAAACAAAAGGGGTGCCGACAAAGGGCAAAGGAAAAAGAGAGCGGTCAGTACTAAGGCCAGTACACGGCGAGGCTAGAATTCGGCGGCTCTCGCCTACATAGGTATGGTGGACTGAAGCGGCAGCGCAGCAATACTAAACAACCTATAGAGACTCAGTAAAACTAGCGGCTATCAGAGAGGGATAAGAAAGACCTATTCGGATCCAACCTGATACTAACACCAAACATACCCATCCTAGCATTTCCCCCTCGAGACCAAACGAGGAAGTCAAACCGAGGAACTCACACAATTGGCAGTTTTATTCATTCCATTATAGTTGAAGCACTTACTAGTCAGATATAGATAGCATGAGTCATCCCAAACCCAGCAGTTGTTGGCACTTTTATTTCATTCCATTGGAGTCGCGATACTCACTAGGTAGGTATAACATGACACGATACACCCCAGTTCCACCAATTGTTGGCACTTTTGTTATCCATTCCATTGTAGTGTAGCTGATTACTAGTCACATATTAAGTCAAATTGATATGGGGTGGCCCGATCTTCTCAGTAAGCGGATGGCGGTGATGATGGTGGATGAAAGATAACTAGCATGTAGCTATGAACTCTCCCGCTCGATCCCTGATGCCAATGCAACAGCTCTCGAACCTTGTAGGATATTCACAACACCACGCTCTTGCGTACGCAGCCGTGACCACGAACGGTAGTATGCAATCTACTAATTCCCAATGGAACAACAGATCACACTCAATTATAGTTGGTAGATTCGAACACATGGTAATTCCAGAGGTTCTATGAAAGAAACAACTCCAAAATATTTTAACGTGGTCTAAACCCTAACTTGTGACGGCTACGGAGGTTTATATGAGGGCTGGGGCGTCCTCCCCTCTAAACGGCCCAAAAACAGCCATAACTTGGCCCAAACTGACTCGGTTCGACTCAAACTGATACATACCGACCCATATATGGGTTCGGCCTTATTGGCACGCAGTCCAGACGTCATGGAACACCTCAAAAATGTAATTCTTGGTGCGCCATCTCTCTCTCTCTCTTGCTCATACGTGATTTCCTCATTGCCTCCTAGTGCGCATGCCTCCCGCTCCTCCCTCGCGCACTTGTTGATATTGGAAATCAGCGCTTGTCCTTCTTGCTGCAACTCTCCTCCTCCTCGCGCAATGCTTGTGTTATCAATAAACGTGATCATACAAAGATGCATAGACTTAGTTAGTATAAAGTTCTCATTAAGTAAAACATCAGGTTCAATTAAGAGTGAATTCACTTGTTGCTCAATCAGCTTTCCACGAGCTCTTGTAATGGGTCCAATCCTGATTTCATTGGACTTGTTCTTTGTAGCAACATCTTCATTGTGAATAGGAGTAGGAGATAGTGGAATAGTATGGATGTCCTCATCATCTCCCCTCCTTCAAAAGGCGTCGACCTCGACGCTCCAAGGTCTTCTCCAGCATATGGTGATAAATCAACAACGTTGAAGCTGTTGCTAGCACCACCAAACTCCTCAATAGGTATATCAACTGAGTAGGCATTATCATTAATTTTGGCTAGTACTTTGTAAGGACCAGCACCACGTGGCTTCAACTTGGACTTGCGAAGTAGTGGAAATCTGTCCTTGCGTAGATGCACCCAAACCATATCTCCAGGCTTGAACAACACTTCTTTTCTTGCTTGATTCCTTGCAGCAGCAATGTTCTTGCCTTTCTTCTCAATAGCCTCTCAAGTCTTCTCATGTATTTTCTTCACATAATCAGCACATTTTGATGCCTCCATATCAACTCTCTCATGTAATGGCAGAGGCAACATATCAAGTGGTGTCAATGGCTTGAAGCCATACACCACCTCAAAAGGAGTAGTTGAATGCACATCCCTATTGTAAGCAAACTCAACATGTGGGAAACACTCTTCCCACTCCCGCATATTCTTTTTAATCATGGTCCTTAGCAGCTGTGACAATGTTCTATTCACCACCTCCGTTTGACCATCTGTTTGGGGGTGACATGTAGTACTGATCAACAACTTCGTTCCTAGCTTCCCCCACAAGGTCTTCCAAAAGTAGCTCATGAACTTCACATCACAGTCAGAAACAATCGTCTGTGGTACGCCATGTAATCTCACGATGTCCCTGAAAAATAGGTTAGCAACATGCGACGCATCGCCGCTTTTGTGGCAGGCAATAAAATGAGCCATCTTAGAGAACCTATCCACTACCACAAATATAGAATCATGACCTCTCTGAGTTTTAGGTAGACCTAGCACAAAATCCATACTAATGTCTTCCCATGGAGTAGTAGGTGCAGAGAGAGGTGTATACAAACCGTGAGCCTTCAGCTTGGATTTCGGCTTGTGGCAAGTAATGCATCTGCTCACAAATCTGTACACATCACGCCTCATCTTGGGCCAATAAAAATGATCAGCAAGCATGAGCAATGTCTTCTCACGTCTAAAGTGACCCATCAAACCACCAGCATGTGATCCCTACACTAAGAACAAATGCAACAACGATTCTGGAATACATAGTTTGTTAGCTCGAAACAAATATCCATCATGTATATGATACGCATCCCATGCGTTTCTAAGAGCACATAAACGATATGGTTCAGCAAAATCATGGTCAGTTGCATAAAGTGCACAAATAACTTCTAATCCAGGAATTTTAACATCAAGATTGGTTAATAGCATGTTCTTCCTAGATAGAGCATCAGCAACAACATTCTCTTTCCCTTCTTATAATTAATGATGTAAGGAAAAGACTCAATGAACTCAACCCATTTAGCTAATCTTCTATGCAAGTTTGATTGAGCTTTCAAGTATTTCAATGCTTCATGATCCGAATGTATAATGAATTCCTTTGGCCACAAATAATGTTGCCAAACTTCAAGTACTCTCACAAGTGCATACAATTCTTTATCATAAATTGAATAATTCAAACGAGCACCAGTCAATTTCTCAGAAAAATAAGCTATAGGCTAACCCTCTTGGATCAAAACGCCACCTATTCCTATACCACTAGCATCACATTCAACTTCAAATTGCTTCGAAAAATCAGGTAATGCAAGCAATGGTGGAGAAGTAAGCAAACGTTTCAATGTATCAAATGCAATGTCTTGGGCCGCGCCCCATACAAAAGGAACACCTTTCTTTGTCAAATCATTTAATGGTGCTGCAATGGTGCTAAAATCTTTCACAAAGCGCCTATAGAAACCAGCAAGACCGTGGAAACTACGCACTTGACTTACATTCATTGGAGTAGGCCAATTCTGAATTGATTCAATTTTAGATTGATCTACCTCTACTCCATGCTTAGAAACAACAAATCCTAGGAATATGACCTTATCTTTTGCAAATGTACACTTCTCAAGATTAGCATACAGTTTATTATCACGTAACACTTGCAAAACTTGTCTAATATGAGTGCAATGTTCAGATTCGGTGTGGCTGTATATAAGTATATCATCAAAGTAAACAACCACAAAAAGACCAATAAACTTTCTCAAAACATGATTCATCAAACGCATGAAAGTACTAGGTGCATTAGTAAGACCAAACGGCATGACTAACCACTCATACAAGCCGAATTTAGTTTTGAAAGCAGTTTTCCATTCATCCCCTTCTTTCATCCTAATTTGATGATAACCACTACGCAAGTCAATTTTAGAGAAAACATCAGCACCACTCAATTCGTCTAGCTTATCCTCTAAGCGTGGAATAGGATGACGATATCGAATAGTGATGTTATTAATCGCTCTACAGTCAACACACATGCGCCGTGTACCATCTTTCTTAGGAACTAAAACAACAGGAACAACACAAGGGCTAAGAGAAACACGAATGTACCCTTTATCCAGCAACGCTTGTACTTGCTTCCGAATTTTCTTAGTTTCTTCGGGATTAGTCCTGTAGGGTGCACGGTTGGGAAGTGTGGCGCTAGGAATCAAGTCCACTTGATATATTCTATACCACGCAATGAAGGTAAGCCTGCAGGTACATCTTCTGGAAACACATCCCCAAAGTCCTGCAAAACAGACGAGACACCAAGAGAAATAGGGGTCATGTCGTTAGAAACCAATACCTCGCCCTTATACATGAGCACAAGTGGCATGGCTGTAGGATCCTCATGAAATTCTCTCATATCTTCCTTAGTGGCTAATATCAATAAACCAGGCACTCTCTCACTTTTCGTTATATCACTCAATTTAGGCTCAATTACATCAGGAACAGCTGTCACGCAATCTCGTCGAGTGGTAGTATCTTCCTTCAAGTTCACCTCTATCTTCTAGCGAGAATCATTCACAATTTATTGTGGTGTCATTGGCTGCATAGTAATCTTCTTTCCTTTGAATTCCAAGTGATATGTATTGGCTCGACCGTTGTGTTACACATGGCGATCATAGAGCCAAGGCCGACCCAATAGTTGGTGACAAACAGTCATAGGAACCACATCAAAATCAATAGAATCTTTGTATGGCCCTATTTAAAAGTTCACTCGTACCATATGATTTACCTTCATCTTACCATTGTTGCTCAAACATTGTATGTAGTATGGCTTGGGATGAGGTAAGTATGTCAAATTCAGTTTGGCACATAGTTCCTTACTTGCAAGATTTCTGCAGCTCCCTCCATCAATAATGACCTTGCAAGCTTTGTTTGGTCCAACTAGAGCTTTTGTTTGGAACAGGTTGCAACGCTGGGATTCCTCAACCGGTTGTGATGAGGGCAAACCTCTAGGGTGGCCCGATCTTCACGGATCTCGTGGTCAAATCGATTGGAAGGCGAGGGGAAAGGGAGAAGGTAGCGGAAGCGGACGCACACCTCGTGAAGAACACACGCAAAACACACACGATACAAGGCCGATTGCTCTCACCGGTGGCCACCGGTCCGACAGAATCCTCGCAAGGAAAGATCGATCAACATGCTCCCGTCAATCCCAAGCCGAGAGGGAAGAACACCTTGGAGAGGGTCTTGACGTCTTGGCAAAGGGACACCGATGCCAAGGCCTTGTACAACGAGGGAGGCGCGATGCAAACTCCAACGAGGTGGTGACGATAGTCGATCCCCTTTGGTAGAAGGGGATGAGGCAAAACTAGAGATTCCACAAAGGGGGTTGTCTTTAGTCTATCATCTATGCCTAAGGGATACAATGAGGGGTGGGGGCTCTATTTATAGGCCAGCCACAAGTTTAGGGGTAGTTTGGGCATAAAACTAGGGTTTGGTGCGAAATAGAGGGGTACATGGGCCAAGGGCCCAGCTGTTGGCTTGCAGGCCCATCACCTGGGCCGGACAGTCCGGGGTAGCCGGACACTCCGGGTAGTGTCCGAGTAGTGTCCGAACTGGCCTTCTGAATGTCCATGCCAGGTTGGGGCTAGGGCAGGCCAGACACTCCGGCCGAGTCGCGCTGGACACTCCAGCTGCGCCGGACACTCCGGCTGGTTCCGGGCGGACTCTCCGGGGCGATGACGGCGGAGACTCTCGTTCTGGAGCTAGCTGCTCCTGGTCCATCTTCTTGGTTGACTTGGGGACGATCTTGGGGACTTGGCGTTGTGGATGTAGTAGCGTCCGCAGGACGGGCTGCATCAGCTCCCCCCTTCAAAAAGAGTCGTCCTCGACTCTTCATGCTCATCCTAAAAAGATGATGTCAAGAGACCTTCTTGATCCTGGGGTTCACCATATAGTCGTCCTTGAGAAGCTTGATGTGGCAACTCTTCAATGTTCCTTCACCTTCCATGAAGCCTACAAAGCTCACAACAAAAGCGAAGCAACACTCAAAGAGTAGCCAATTCATGAAGATTATAGCATGAGTCCTCAAGTAGAAGGAAGTCACCTTATGATATAGAGATAGCTCATTGAAGGATAGCCCTAGGTAACTCTCTTCGATTCGTCTTGTCAACTCTTTGTCCATAGAGGTTGACACGTATGCAATTGTACCTTCACACAACAAAGACCAAGCAACATATGTTTGTGTGTGATAGAGGAGCATGTCATTTGTGGCATGTCCATTCTTGTTCACAACACTATTAGCACAACTCAAGTATCGCAAACGAAATGCGTATGCAAGGTCAAAGTGCATGGAAGTTAATTGAACATCATCCAAATGTGGGAACTCAAAAACTCCATATAACATCTTAGTGTGGCACTCAAAGCAAGTGACTAAAATCTTGATCAACATCTTTGAAGCAAAAACACATGAGGAAGAATATCCAAAGCAACAACATGATGTGTGCAAACCAACCATTGGAAAGAACAATTGTTCAATATGTTGGATGCCATACACATATCATCAAAGGCCAAGATCATGGGGGTATGAGTATCGCACGTCGAAACACAAGCAACATGTTTGCAAACAAACCAAATGAAAGAGCAAGTGGTCCTTATGTTTGTTGCAACAACAATACGAGAGACTTGGGAGCTCTCGTGACAATACATGCTCAAAATGGCATTATGGTTGCACACAAAACATCGGAAAGAGAAATTGTTCAACATTTTTGTGGCAACACACAAAGCAACAATATCCAATAGCAACGAAACATGATTGTCACAATGTGAAAGAATACCATTAACATGCTTGCAAGCAAACCATAGGAAAGAGCAATTTTTCAACATGAAAGATGCAAAGCATGCAAAAGGTATCAGAGCTGGGTTTGATCTTGAACTCACGTGGGGGGATGCTCTCTAAAGCTCTTTTTGTCAACTCTTGCTCAACCGAGGTTGACATTCTTGTGCGGGTACCTACACACATCAAACACAAAAGGAAGAACGTGTGTGCATGGTAGAGAAATACATCATCCATCATGACATATCTCTTCTCGTGCACATCACCATGAGCATCAATCAAGTATGAAGTAGATGCATGGTGAATATGCAAGTGGTGAACATGCTTATCATGGCAATCATCAAAATCTCCAAAATTTGAGAAAGCTTGGGGGCCATCTCAATATAAACCATATGAGAATTATTGTTGCAAGCATAACAAGTGAAAGACCAATTATTCAACTTATTGCAAGCAACGGGAGAGATTGTAAAACATTCATGACAAAGCATGGTTCGAGGGGTACCATTGGTAACATCATTGCAAGCAAAACATTGGAAAGAGCAATTGTTCAACAAAGTGCAAGCAATGATATCATCAACGTAATGTTTAGAGCATGGCATGTCTATGGCAACATCATCACAATCAAATAATTTCACATGCTCAACATTATGCAAAGGCAAAGTATCACATGGAAATATCAATGAAGCATATGTGATATCACAAACATCATCCATAGCATGCCAATCATCACAAGTCATCATGTCCACTAGTGGGATCATGGCATCATCAACACCCGTATTCTTACCTTGTTCATACCTCTCATATGAAGTGGGTGTTGTGGTAGTGTTGGCCTCCATGTGGACGACTTCTTCATCATGTATGGGGATGGCATCATCTTCATCCACCATGTACATCTTCTTGGTCGGAGGCATCATCATCTCCAAGCTTGGCGCTTCTTTATCCATGGAACCTAGCACATCATGAGGAAACACACTAGAGGTAGAGGGTAAGTTGTTAGCAATGAAAGTGGTCTCACATGACCTATCAACTACCACTCTCAAATCACTAGGTGTATCACTCATGCCCTCCAAGTGGAAGCACTCAATCTCACGTATGGTGGAGTCACTCATCGCACTCTTATTTTCACTTAAGTGGGCTAAGTGGCTCTCATGCTCACATGGGATTGGTACCACATCATCACTCAAGCATGTAGGGGTAGGCTCGGTTCTCTCAACTCCATGCGCCTCCTTTGGTGAAGGGAAAGTCCCATGCTCACCATTCTCGACCTTGTCGTTGCCATCTTGTGGTAGTGGTGGAAGTAGGCTCATGTTGTTGTCGAGAGCGGTGCTCGGATCGACTTCATCACATATGTGGCCTTGGCTTCCTCCATCTTGAATTGTAGACTCTTGGCGTGAAGCTTGATGGCGTGGTGGAGAGCTTGCTCTTTGTGCCCTTTTGGTGGTGGCACGAGTAGTTGAAGGGGCCTTATGATGGTGTCGACGGAGGTCATTGGTGTGCCTTGCCAAAGGTTGATGTAGATGGCGCACTTGGTCATCCACATGACGCTCGCGATGATGCTCCTTGTCCTGGGCACTCTTCTTGGTGAGGCGTTGTAATGAGCGCAAAGCATCATTAGTCTTGGCCATCATGCTCATGGTTTTGGTGAAGTTGTTGTCCATGTCGCTCTTGAAGTTGTTGAGGGAGCTTTCGAACTTGTCCATGTGATGGTGGACCTTGGCGCTCTCGAGGTAGAGGCTCCCTCTTGGTTGATGCGACTTGAGTAGATTGTCGTTGTCGTTCTTGAACTCGTCCATGCTTGGGGAGTTATTGTTGTTGTAGAACTCCATATCACCCAAGCATGTGGAGCCATTGTCGGTGTAGTGCTCCATCATGTCATCCATGCTTGTGGAGGCATATGCATGGTGGCTCATCGTGGATTCTTCATAGAAATCATCCTCGGTTCCGGAGTCCCTAGACATGTTTCACAAGACCAAGTGGTGTATATGGAAGTGGTAGGGGGGTTAGGGATGCAACGCCAAACCTTACTTTACCTTGGAAGATAGTATCATGCAAGTGGCAACACTTGAGAGCAATCAAAACCAAGCAAAGTGAAGTTCACGCGGAACACCAAAACCAACTAACCACTAAAAAACACACACACACAAAGCTTATGGTGGATAGGTATGGAAGGTGGCGTGTCCAAGAACAATCCGAAATCAAGATATTGTAATGGCAAGTAAAGAACCACAATGATCACAAAGCAAAACAAGTCAATCCACAAGAGGAAATATGTACAAGGAAACACACACGGTGGGATAAATGGGACTTGCGCGACGGAGAAAGTGAGCTAAGAACCAAATGATTACCTAGCGAAGACTATAAGCTCGTGTCGCACAAGTGCAAGGAGAGACGCTAGTTCGATTGCAATAAATTGGTGGGCTACAAGATATACACAATAAGTACCACCTATTTGATGTTCATCGAGCTTGCGCTTCCTATTCTATGAGTCACTTTTTTCTTTCTTTCTTTTTCTTATTTTTCTATATTTTTTTATCTCTTTTTCTTTTATTTTTCACTTTTTCATTTCTTTTTCACTTGCCCCTTCCTTGTGCCAACAACTATACAAGATAACTATATGAGATAGCGCGCTCACAACTTTTGCTCGGAATTCTACAAGGTATCAAATGTGCATAGCCCAAGCAATCATAGGAGGAACTAGTCTCAGTAGGTGTTTGTTGTACGCAAAGATAGTGTAGCTCACAAAGGGAAGCAAGTGGGGAGAAGTCGCGGGATTTTATACCTTTCATCGCCGATCTTCACCCTTTATTGGTGGATTCCGCCTTGCTCACGGAATTTGGATGGCATAGATAGCATGAACCACGGAGATGATGATGTAGAGCTCTTTATCCTTTTCAAAACGAGCTAAAGAACACCAAAATCGGAGTTCGTATGCAAAAGTTATGCCCAAAACCGTGAAGTAGATTTTTCTGTCAGCAGGGGGGGCGGACAGTCCGGTGCGCGCAGGCCGGACAGTCCGGCCGGGGCGGAGATTCCGGTCAATTTAGGCCGGAAACTCCGGCGGGGCGGATACTCCGGTCTGTTTTGGCCGGACAGTCCGATCCGGTCGATCCAGAAGTTGCAGAACACGAACAGGACGAGTTTTGGCCGAAAAACTCGAACCAAAACCTCAAATTGATGGAAGAAATCAAGGAATTAGGCCATGGGAACGCAGGGCAAGGTAGATCAACAAGTTTAGCAAGTAATCCACGGATCAAAACCTACCAAAACGCACTCAAATCATAGATCGGTCCAAAATACGAATTGGGGCTATTTTTGGTGGAATTTTCGAATTTACGGGGAAAAACACCAAATCGAGGAGAAATCCGTGGCAACCAAAAGCTGCTGATACCAGATGATGAGGGCAAACCTCTAGGGTGGCCCGATCTTCACGGATCTCGTGGTCAATTCGATGGGAAGGCGAGGGGAAAGGGAGAAGGTAGCGGAAGCGGACGCACACCTCGCAAAGAACACGATGAACACACGCAAAACACACACGATATAAGGCCGATTGCTCTCACCGGTGGCCACCGGTCCGATAGAATCCTCGCAAGGAAAGATCGGTCAACGTGCTCCCGTCAATCCCAAGCGGAGAGGGAAGAACACCTTGGAGAGGGTCTTGACGTCTTGACAAAGGGACACCGATGCCAAGGCCTTGTACAACGAGGGAGGCGCGATGCAAACTCCAACGAGGTGGTGACGATAGTCGATCCCCTTTGGTAGAAGGGATGAGGCAAAACTAGAGATTCCACAAAGGGGGTTGTCTTTAGTCTATCATCTATGCCTAAGGGATACAATGAGGGGTGGGGGCTCTATTTATAGGCCAGCCACAAGTTCAGGGGTAGTTTGGGCATAAAACTAGGGTTTGGTGCGAAATAGAGGGGTACATGGGCCAAGGGCCCAGCTGTTGGCTCGCATGCCCATCACTTGGGCCGGACAGTCCGGGTCGGAGAGACCGGACAGTCCGGGGTAGCCGGACACTCCGGGTAGTGTCCGAACTGGCCTTATGAATTTCCACGCCAGGTTGGGGCTGGGGTAGGCCAGACACTCTAGCCGAGTCGCGCCGGACACTCCGGCTGCGCCGGACACTCCGATTTGTTCCGGGCGGACTCTCCGGGGCGATGACGGCGGAGACTCTCGTTCTGGAGCTGGCTGCTCCTAGTCCATCTTCTTGGTTGACTTGGGGACGATCTTGGGGACTTGGCGTTGTGGATGTAGTAGCGTCCGTAGGACGGGCTGCATCAGGTTGCACACTAAGTACACGTGAAGATACGACAATAGTGGGTGCACGCTCAGCATATGCATCATCACCAACCTCGCCGTCATCAATATCATCATCAGAAGCTTCATCTCCACTTTCTACTTCACCTTGTTCATTAACAAACATAACCTTGCTGTTTGGACAATCCTTCTTGTAGTGACCTCTACCTCCACAAGTATGGCACACCACATCACGAGTACGTGCAGTAGACATGTTGGAACCCGAGCTAGCAGCAGGAGCAGCGGCTTTCCGAGCATTAGAACCAAATGAAGGTGTACTTGCTGGTTTGGCTGATGGTGTAAACGGAACAGCAGCTGGTGACGCGGCTGTAGGAGGAGTAGATCTGGCCTAAAATCTGCTGGAGGATGGAAAACGAGCGCGTGACTTCGCATCTTCTGCCAACTGGGATTCGGCCTCTCTAGCATGGTGCAATAGCTCATTCATGGTCTCATACTTGTGATGACGCACTATGCTCTTGATTGGAAACTTTAGATTGTTTAGGAATCGCTGCATGGTCATCTCAATGGACTCACGAACGCGAGCACGCTGCGTAAGCAGTTCCATCTCCATGTAGTACTTATCTACTGTCATTGTGCCTTGCTTCAATTGCGTCAATTTATCAAAAACTGATCGCAAGTAGTTGGTTGGAATAAAACGAGCCTTCATGATTTGCTTCATCTCGCGCCAATCCATCACAGGAAGTTCATTATCCTCCCTCCTATGTTGCACAAGAGCATCCCACAACGCAAAGCATAACCACCAAATTCAGATGCTGCAAGCTTGACCTTCTTGTCTTCTGGATAGTCAAATAAGCGCCAAAGTTTCTCAATCTTCAACTCCCATGTGAGGTAATCTTCAGGATCAATGGAACCATCAAACTTGGGGATCGAAAATGATATGGGGTGGTCCGATCTTCTGAGTAAGCGGATGGCGATGATGATGATGGATGATAGATAACTAGTGAGTAGCTATGATCTCTCCCGCTCAATCCCTGATGCCAGTGCAACAGATCTCGAACCTTGTAGGGTATTCACAACACCACACTCTTGCGCACGCAGCCGTGACCACGAACGGTAGTATGCAATCTACTAATTCCCAATGGAACAACAGATCACACTCAATTATAGTTGGTAGATTCGAACACAGGGTAATTCCAGAGGTTCTATGAAAGAAACAACTCCAAAATATTTTAACGTGGTCTTAAACCTAAACTAGTGCGCCCCATCTATTTAAGGGTCTGGGAGGCGGCGGCCTAAGGGTGGATCCGAGTTGGTCCCACCCACCTATGGATACAAACTGACCCAACTTGGGTTCGATCAAACTGGCTCTGCCGTGGCAGAGTTGTAGTCGCTTGCTCTGCCGTGGCAGCTTGTCGTGGCAGAGTAGGACTCGGTTTTCCTGCCGCGGCAACCTGCCGTGGTAGAGAAACAATGCTTTTCTCTGCCGCGGCAGAGAACGTCCTCCTCTTGTTGATCTTCGTCTTGGACAACTCCTTGCGCTTCCTCCCTCTCCTCCCTCGCGCATTCTTCATTGATCAACACGCCTTGTTCTATTATCTCCTCGCTCCGTCCTTCACCATCTTCTCCTAAGTACCTGATCATGCAATAATTCAACGACTTAGGTAGTATAAAATTCTCATTAATTAAAACACCAGGTTCATTAAGAAACAAGTTCACCTGTTGTTCTAGTAGCTTGGCACGAGCTCTTGTGATTGGTCCAATCCTTATCTCATTGGATTGATCCTTCTTTGCAATTGGAACATCTTCATTAGCAATTGGGGTAGGTGTAATTGTAGGGATGTCCTCATCATCTCCCCCCTTCAAAAGGCGTCGACCTCGACGCTCCAAGGTCTTCTCTAGCATATGGTATATCAACTGAGTAGGCGTTATCATTAATCTTGGCTAACACCTTGTAAGGACCAGCACCACGTGGCTTCAATTTGGACTTTCGAAGTAATGGAAACCTATCCTTGCGTAGATGCACCCAAACCATATCTCCAGGCTCGAACAACACTTCTTTCCTTGCTTGATTCCTTGCAGCAGCAATGTTCTTGCCTTTCTTCTCAATAGCCTCTCGAGTCTTCTCATGTATTTTCTTCACATAATCAACACGTTTTGATGCCTCCATATCAATTCTCTCATGTAATGGCAGAGGCAACATATCAAGTGGCGTCAATGGCTTGAAACCATACACCACCTCAAAAGGACAAAGCTGAGTAGTTGAATGCACAGCCCTGTTGTAAGGAAACTCAACATGTGGCAAACACTCTTCCCACTCTCGCAGATTCTTTTTAATCATGGTCCTTAGCAACTGTGACAATGTTCTATGCACCACCTCCGTTTGACTATCTGTTTGGGGATGACATGTAGTACTGAACAGCAACTTCGTTCCTAGCTTCCCCCATAAGGTCTTCCAAAAGTAGCTCATGAACTTCACATCACGGTCAGAAACAATGTCTTTGGTACTCCATGTAATCTCACGATGTCCCTGAAAAACAGGTTAGCAACATGCGACGCATCGTCGCTTTTGTGGCAGGCAATAAAATGAGCCATCTTAGAGAACCTATCCACTACCACAAAATATAGAATCATGACCTCTCTGAGATTTAGGTAGACCTAGCACAAAATCCATACTAATGTCTTCCCATGGAGTAGTCGGTGTAGAGAGAGGTGTATACAAACGGTGAGGCTTCAGCTTAGATTTCGACTTGTGGCATGTAATACATCGGCTCACAAATCTGTACACATCACGCCTCATCTTGGGCCAATAAAAATGATCAGCAAGCATGAGCAACGTCTTCTCACGCCCAAAGTGACCCATCAAACCACCAGCATGTGATTCCTACACTAAGAACAAACGCAACGACCATTCTGGAATACATAGTTTGTTAGCTCGAAACAAATATCCATCATGTATATGATACTTATCCCATGCGTTCCTAAGAGCACACAAACGATATGGTTCAGCAAAATCATGGTCAGTTGCATAAAGTGCACAAATAGCTTCTAATCCAGGAATTTTAACATCAAGATTGGTTAATAGCATGTTCTTCCTAGATAGAGCATCAGCAACAACATTCTCTTTTCCCTTCTTATAGTTAATGATGTAAGGAAAAGACTCAATGAACTCAACCCATTTAGCTAATCTTCTATGCAAGTTTGATTGTGCTTTCAAATATTTCAAAGCTTCATGATCAGAATGTATGATGAATTCCTTTGGCCACAAATAATGTTGCCAAACTTCAAGTACTCTCACAAGTGCATACAATTCTTTATCATAGATTGAATAATTCAAACGAGCACCAGTCAATTTGTCAGAAAAATACGCTATATGCCGACCCTCTTGCATCAAAACGCCACCTATGCCTATACCACTAGCATCACATTCAACTTCAAATTGCTTTGAAAAATCAGGTAAGGCAAGTAATGGTGCAGAAGTAAGCAAACGTTTTAATGTATCAAATGCAATGTCTTGGGCCGCGCCCCATGCAAAAGGAACACCTTTGTTTGTCAAATCATTCAAAGGTGCAACAATGGTGCTAAAATCTTTCACAAAGCGCCTATAGAAACCAGCGAGACCGTGGAAACTACGCACTTGACTTACATTCATTGGAGTAGGCCAATTCTGAATTGATTCAATTTTAGATTGATCTACCTCTACTCCATGCTTAGAAACAACAAATCTTAGGAATATGACCTTATCTTTTGCAAATGTACACTTCTCAAGATTAGCATACAGTTTATTATCACGTAACACTTGCAAAACTTGTCTAATATGAGTGCAATGTTCAGATTCGGTGTGGCTGTATATAAGTATATCATCAAAGTAAACAACCACAAAAAGACCAATAAATTCTCTCAAAACATGATTCATCAAACGCATGAAAGTACTAGATGCATTAGTAAGACCAAACGACATAACTAGCCACTCATACAAACCGAATTTAGTTTTGAAAACAGTTTTCCATTCATCCCCTTCTTTCATCCTAATTTGATGATAACCACTACGCAAGTCAATTTTAGAGAAAACAGCAGCACCACTCAATTCATCTAGCATATCCTCTAAGCGTGGAATAGGATGACGATATCGAATAGTGATGTTATTAATCGCTCTACAATCAACACACATGCGCCAAGTACCATCTTTCTTAGGGATTAAAATAACAGAAACATCACAAGGGCTAAGAGAAACACGAATGTACCCTTTATCCAGCAACGCTTGTACTTGCTTCTAAATTTCCTTAGTTTCTTCGAGATTAGTCCTGTAGGGTGCACGGTTGGGAAGTGTTGCGCCAGGAATCAAGTCCACTTGATGTTCTATACCACGCAATGGAGGCAAACCTGCGGGTACGTCTTCTGGAAACACATCCCCAAAGTCCTGCAAAACAGAAGAGACACCAAGAGAAATAGGGGTCATGTCGTTAGAAACTAATACATCGCCCTTATACATGAGCACAAGTGGCATGGCTGTAGGATCCTCACGAAACTCTCTCATATCCTCCTTGGTGGCTAATATCAATAACCCAGGCGCTCTCTCACTTTTCGATATATCAATCAACTTAGGCTCAATTACATCAGGAACAGCTATGTCATAGTCTCGCCGAGTGGTAGTATCTTCCTTCAAGTTCACCTCTATCTTCTGGCGAGAATCATTCACAATTTCTTGTGGTGTCATTGGCTGCATAGTAATCTTTCTTCCTTTGAATTCCAAGTGATATGTATTGGCTCGGCCATTGTGTTGCACATGGCGATCATAGAGCCAAGGCCGACCCAATAGGAGGTGACAAACAGTCATAGGAACCACATCAAAATCAATAGAATCTTTGTATGGCCCTATTTGAAAATTCACACGTACCATATGATTTACCTTCATCTCACCATTGTTGCTCAACCATTGTATGTCGTATGGCTTGGGATGAGGTAAGTATGTCAAATTCAGTTTGGCACATAATTCCTTACTTGCAAGATTTCTGCAGCTACCTCCATCAATAATGACCTTGCAAGCTTTATTTGGTCCAACTAGAGCTTTTGTTTGGAACAAGTTGCAACGCTGGGATTCCTCAACCGGTTGCACACTAAGTACACGTGAAGATACGACAATAGTGGGTGCACGCTCAGCATATGCATCAACACCAACCTCCCCGTCAGCAATATCATCATCAGAAGCTTCATCTGCACTTTCTACTTCACCTTGTTCATTAACAAACATAACCTTGCTGTTTGGACAATCTTTCTTGTAGTGACCTCTACCTCCACAAGTATGGCACACCACATCACGAGTACGTGCAGTAGACATGTTGGAACCCGAGCTAACAGCAGGAGCAGCGGGTTTCCGAGCATTAGAACCAAACGAAGGTGTACTTGCTGGCTTGGCCGATGGTGTGAAGGGGATAGCAGCTGGTGACGCAGCTATAGGAGGAGTAGGTCTGGCCGAAAATCTGCTGGAGGATGGAAAACGAGCACGTGACTTCGCCTCTTCTGCCAACTGGGATTCAGCCTCTCTAGCATGATGCAACAACTCATTCATGGTCTCATACTTGTGATGACGAACAATGCTCTTGATTGGTAACTTCAAATTGTTTAGGAATCGCTGCATGGTCATCTCAATGGACTCACGAATTCTAGCACGCTGCATAAGCATCTCCATCTCCATGTAATACTCATCAACTGTCATGGTGCCTTGCTTCAGTTGCGTCAATTTATCAAAAACTAATCGCAAGTAATTGGTTGGTACGAAACGAGCTTTCATGATTTGCTTCATCTCGCGCCAATCCCTCACAGGAAGTTCATTGTCATCCCTCCTATGTTGCACAAGAGCATCCCACCAACATAGAGCATAACCATCAAATTCCGATGCTGCAAGCTTCACCTTCTTATCTTCTGGATAGTCAAATAAGCGCCAGAGTTTTTCAATCTTCAACTCCCATGTGAGGTAGTCTTCAGGATCAATGGAACCATCAAACTTAGGAATTGAAAATTTTGGCATGCCCAAACCATCATCAGCAGCTTGGTTGGGCACACGTTGACCACGCCCAAGATGGGCAAACCCACGACCATGAGCAGGTGCATGGACATGGGGAATATCACATCCCCTGCCAACATGTGGAGCAGCATCAACAGCGCTACCCTCATCGAAATCATCAAAGGCATCATCATGTTGAGGATCTTCCCTTCTATGTAAGGCGGCTGTCAAACCCTCAATGGACTGCTGCAAAGTGGTGACATTGACATTGAGCGTAGCCACCTGCGTTTGGATAGTATCAACCGTCCCAACATGTTGATCCCATCTCATATTCATATCTTGGAGATTCTTGTCAATGGCATCTGTTGTGTTAGTAAACACACATGTCAAGTGGGATTTCAAAGCCTCATATTCACGCCAATTGACGAGCTCCTCATCCTTCTTTTTCTGCAACACAACATCATCATCACTAGTAGACATGATTAGTAGGTTAGTGCAAAAATCAGAATTTGTATGGTGGAAACTCTCACAACTCACTCACAACTAATAAGAAAGGAGATCTTACCATTCCAAAGTGAATAGAGATGCTCTACCAAATGAAGTCAAAGACTGATGCACTTGATGTGATGAAGTGAATATCAAAGGTATAGAGAACGATCGCAGGGCACACAGGGTATTTAAGGTGGAGCTATAGGTATGGTATCCTATCTACACCGCAAACAAGTCCTAGTGCTGATCGTACAAATACCCAAGAAACACACACGTGGAGAAAAAACGTGGCAATGCAACTATGAAAGTTGTTGCACTACGCTCGAGAGACACTAGCAAAGCTCAAAGTAAACAGGCACAAGATTGCTCAATCTACCGGTGCACAAAGATATCACTAGGCCTCTTGCTCAAATTCTCTTTTTCTACAATTTGTTTCGCAGCAACTTTTGTATAGCTTTTTTTATACTTTTTCTTTTGCTATCTTGCTTTTTTTATAGAACACACGGCCAATTACAAAGTACGGCACCAAAATTCCTAAGAGCAGCCTGTAGTAGCGGAAACTAGTCTCAATAGGCAAGTTCCTACACCTATGTAGTAGATTGGCTGTGGCTAAGGTTTTTGGAAAAGTGCAAACCGATCACACTTTATAATTATGGTATCGTGGCAGAAAAACAGCTCAAAACCCTGTCGTGGTAGAACAAATCCTGCCGTGGCAGAGAAAGACGCAGAAATCCTGCCGTGGCAGACTCGGTAACTTGGTAACTCGGAAAGTCCTGCCGTGGCAGAGAAAGACGCAGAAATCCTGCCGTGGCAGACTCGGTAACTTGGTAACTTGGTAACTTGGAAAGTATATATATATTTTTATTCCGACTCGGCCAAGAGTAGATGACTAGGACTCTTAGAGTAGATCGGATCTGACGCGATGGTGGCGGAAACCAATGGTGGAAAACGACTAACAACAAAGAGAAAACAAATCTACGAAGAACAGATCTAGATCTAAACTAAAGGATGAACACGACTAGCAACTATTACTCGTCTACGATGGAATCTAGTCTATGACAACTCTTTTTGTGGGGCTTTTTCTATATAGGACTAAAAACACTCACCAATCTATGTATGGATGGCGGATTGCTTACCGAGGCAACGAGGAAATATGATACCAAGATGATATGGGGTGGCCCGATCTTCTCAGTAAACATATGGCGATGATGATGATGGATGATAGATAACTAGTGAGTAGCTATGGTCTCGCCCGCTCGATCCCTGATGCCAGTGCAACAGATCTCGAACCTTGTAGGATATTCATAACACCACACTCTTGCGCACGCAGCCGTGACCACGAACGGTAGTATGCAATCTACTAATTCCCAATGGAACAACATATCACACTCAATTATAGTTGGTAGATTCGAACACAGGGTAATTCCAGAGGTTCTATGAAAGAAACAACTCCAAAATATTTTAACGTGGTCTAAAAACCTAAACTAGTGCGCCCCCATCTATTAAGGGTCTGGGATGCGGCGGCCTAAGGGTGGATCCGAGTTGGTCCCACCCACCTATGGATACAAACCGACCCAACTTGGGTTCGATCAAACTGGCTCTACCGTGGTAGAGTTGTAGTCGCTTGCTCTGCCGCGGCAGCCTGCCGTGGCAGAGTAGGACTCGGTTTTCCTGCCGCGGCAGTGAAACGATGCTTTTCTCTGCCACGGCAGAGAATGTCCTCCTCTAGTTGATCTTCATCTTGGACAGCTCCTTGCGCTTCCTCCCTCTCCTCCCTCACGCATTCTTCATTGATCAACACGCCTTGTTCCATTATCTCCTCGCCCCGTGCTTCACCATCTTCTCCTAAGTATAAAATTCTCATTAATTAAAACACCAGGTTCATTAAGAAACAAGTTCACCTGTTGTTCTAGTAGCTTGGCACGCGCTCTTGTGATTGGTCCAATCCTTATCTCATTGGATTGATCCTTCTTTGCAATTAGAACATCTTCATTAGCAATTGGGGTAGGTGTAATTGTAGGGATGTCCTCATCAGAAAACTTTGGCTTGCCCAAACCATCATCAGCAGCTTGGTTGTGAACACGTTGAGCACGCCCAAGAGGGGCAAACCCACGGCCATGAGCAGGTGCATGGGCAGGGGGAATAGCACGTCCCCTGCCAACATGTGGAGTAGCATCCACAGCGCTACCCTCATCGAAATCATCAAAGGCAGCATCATGTTGAGGATCTTCCCTTCTATGTAAAGCGGCTGTCAAACCCTCAATGGAACGCTGCAAAGTGGTGACATTAACGTTGAGCGTAGCCACTTGTGTTTGAATAGTATCAACCGTTCCAACATGCTGATCCAATCTCATATTCATATCCTGGAGATTCTTGTCAATGGCATCTGTCGTGTTAGTAAACACTCGTGTCAAGTGGGACTTCAAAGCCTCATATTCACGCCAATTAACAAGCTCCTCATCCTTCTTTTTCTGCATCACAACATCATCATCACTAGAAGACATGATTAGTAGGTTAGTGCAAAAATCAAAATCTGTATGGTGGAACTCTCACAGCTCACTCACAACTAACAAGAAAGGAGATCTTACTGTTCCAAAGTGAATAGAGATGCTCTACCAAACGAAATCAAAAACTGATGCACTGATGTGATGAAGTGAATATCAAAGGTATAGAGAATGACCACAGGGCACACAGGGTATTTATGCTGGAGCTGTAGGTATGGTATCCTAACTACACCGCAAACAAGTCCTAGTGTTGATCATATGACAAAGACCCACGGAAACACACACGATGGAGATAAATGGGGCAATTGCAACTATGAAAATGAGCTCAATAAAGTGAGGTATGTCGGAGGAACGCTCGTGTTGCAATGCACAAGGAGAGACGCTAGCAATGTCTCAACGAAACGGGCACAAGATTGCTAAACTCAGCAGCCCGTAGAGCACTAAGCACGTAGTCTCGTAGGATAGTTTTAGACACAAAGAAAGGTTTACTAAGGCTCACAAGGATAGTTACACTATGTGGACTCAGTAAATAAATAAACAAAAAAAGAAAAAAAATTGACCTGAGAATTGGTCTCTCCCACGGCAGAAAAACGGCCTAAAATCCTGCCGCGGCAGGATGTCGGCAGAAATTGTTTTTTCTCATATTAGCACAGACTGGTCTGTGGTACAACGAGGGTCCGATTTTTTTCTTTCGCGCTGGAGCAGAGAAGCGTCTGCGGTCAGGCGTGAGGCAGCGAGCCGAGCTTCACGTGAAGGCTCACGTACACCAAGTCAGCTACGATCTGGACTTTTTCTTTCTTTCACGTACGGAGTTAGGATTGATCTGGCTAGATCGTTTTTTATCCTTGTTTCAAACGGATCTACTACTCCAGACTAAAAGAAAACAGATCTAATAGATCTAAGACTCAAGAACACGACGAACAGTCTAGAAATAGTCTAGGGACTCCGACAACGGATCAAACACAGACGAAAATTAGACAAAAACTACGACTCAGATTTAGAAGAAAGGCTACACAAAAGGATTACGATCAGCAACTAGAACTCACGAACAGTGTTATCTAGGCTATGGCAATGAACTATGAACCCTAATATTTTTGTGTGGCTTTTTCTGTATAGGACAAAAACAACTAATCTATGGGTGGATTTGTGGATGCTTACCGAGGCAACACTGGAAATCTGATACCAAGATGATATGGGGTGGCCTGATCTTCTCAGTAAGCGGATGGCGGTGATGATGGTGGATGAAAGATAACTAGCATGTAGCTATGAACTCTCCCGCTCGATCCCTGATGCCGATGCAACAACTCTCGAACCTTGTAGGATATTCACAACACCACGCTCTTGCGCACGCAGCCGTGACCACGAACGGTAGTCTGCAATCTACTAATTCCCAATGGAACAACAGATCACACTCAATCAATTATAGTTGGTAGATTCGAACACAGGGTAATTCCAGAGGTTCTATGAAAGAAACAACTCCAAAATATTATAACGTGGTCTAAACCCTAACTTGTGACGGCTACGGAGGTTTATATGAGGGCTGGGGCGTCCCCCCTCTAAATGGGCCTAAAAACAGCCATAACTTGGCCCAAACTGACTCGGTTCGACTCAAACAGATACATACCGACCCAAATATGGGTTCGGCCTTATTGGCACGCAATCCCAACGTCGTGGAACACCTCAAACATGTAATTCTTGATGCGCCATCTCTCTCTTGCTCATACGTGGTTTCCTCATTGCCTCCTAGTGCGCATGCCTCCCGCTCCTCCCTCGCGCACTTGTTGATATTGGAAATCAGCGCTTGTCCTTCTTGTTGCAACTCTCCTCCTCCTCACGCAACGCTTGTGTTATCAATAAATCTGATCATACAAAGATGCATAGACTAAGGTAGTATAAAGTTCTCATTAAGTAAAACATCAGGTTCAATTAAGAGTGAATTCATCTGTTGCTCAATCAGCTTTGCACGAGCTCTTGTAATGGGTCCAATCCTGATTTCATTGGACTTGTTCTTTGCAGCAACATCTTCATTGTGAATAGGAGTAGGAGATAGTGGAATAGTATGGATGTCCTCATCACAAATTTATAGCACTACTTTAGTTATGCTTGTCTATGATCGAGATACTGTGCTCCAAGTCGTCCATAACCGCGGACATGGCTTTCAGAAAGATTTACCCTGCAGGGGTGCACAAATAGCAACACACACACGATCAACCTCGGAAAAACCAAATCAAGACCCAACGAGGCTTTCACGGCAAAGCAATCACAGGATTCATAAAAGATTTCAGGGGGCCACCCCACTAAGCTACCCGCAACGAAGTTGGCCGGCTCCGAGACGGACCGATGGGTTTGTGTCAATGGCTGTAAACAACTGGGAACCCAAAAGTGTGACTGGGCTTGTCGATACCGCGAAAACATTCCACGTTCCAAAACAGTAGAGGTTTTCTACGCACAATCGTAAATAAAGCAGTAAAGTATGGCATAAGTACAGGATAGTAATAAAGCCCCAAACTACTTTGTGGCCCCAAGAAATAAGAAATGAATCAAGCTCTAGCTAAGGGGATTCATGGTCCCACATGCGGATAGTGCGATAGTCAAGGAACATGTATCAAGTACTCGGGGCCTACGGGACACAAGTGAGCGGTTAAAAACCAAATATTATCTATTGCCCATCGGTGCCTCTGCATTAGTTATATCTATTCCCAGCATTTTAATATCAACTTGTAATTAAAGCCATGATCATCTCCACCATTAAACATCTCCACCATTAAACATCTCCACCATTAAACATGTGCCAACCTTCCAACAACGGTGGAACAACAACGACGCGAAGCAGCACCTGAGCAAGCAACTACGACTCGCAAGGCCGACTGCCCATCGAACAACAGGCAATAGGATGTGTCCAAGGCAATATAGAGGCTGCATGGAATATAAATGGTGCACGGAAACTAAAGCATCACAACAAGGATAGCAATAGATCAACAGGAGGACGTAAAGACTAGAAATACAAAATAGGTAGAAAGGGGGAGATTGCTCGCCTGAAAAACATAGCCGAAGATTCATTATCCGAAGGACTTGTCGGTACTCGCATCCACTCAACGGCCTAATCCGCGAAGAAGCAAATCACTAAAAGAAACATCGGATGCACTATTTAATACTACGGCAAAATATCCGGCATGATGTATGTATGATGCATGACATGGCAAAGATGCGGTGCAATTAGGCAATATTAAGCGGAACCGGGGTCCAGATAATTAATTAGATGGTTCATGTTGTTTAGGTACCCCGCAATTTAAATGTTGTCTTAACAAGGCAAAACATGGTATCGGTTCGCTACACAAATTTAAATGGAGCCAATATAAAACTAGAAAAGCCCACATATAGTCTCCATATTTAATTATCAGGTGAGTCGATAAAATACCCCAAACACATGAAGATGTATGCAATATGATCAATTTATATACAACAAGTGACAATGTCATATATTATAAAATATAGGGGTCTTAGATAGGGGTCATACATCAAGGTCCGAAGATCTTGGGGCTCGAAGGGGGTTCGACGGGATCGGTTTCGGTCGTCGGATCCAGGAAGGAGAACTTGGTGTTCCATCTTGACCGGTTCCCGGAAGGAGAGCTTGGTGATATGGGGTGGCCCGATCTTCTCAGTAAGCGGATGGCGGTGATGATGGTGGATGATAGATAACTAGCCTGTAGCTATGAACTCTCCCGCTCGATCCCTGATTGATATGGGGTGGCCCGATCTTCTCAGTAAGCAGATGGCGATGATGATGGCGGATGGCCATGAACTCTCCCACTCGATCCCTGATGCCAATGCAACATCTCTTGAACCTTGTAGGATATTCACAACACCACACTCTTGCGCACGCAGCCGTGACCACGAACGGTAGTTTGCAATCTACTAATTCCCAATGGAACAACAGATCACACTCAATTATAGTTGGTAGATTCGAACACAGGGTAATTCTAGAGGTTCTATAAAAGAAACAACTCCAAAATATTTTAACGTGGTCTCCCTAACTAGAGGTCGTTCCAGGGCTTATAAGGGCAGCTGGGGCGACCAGAAACCGAAACTAAACGCAAACGACTCAAACTGATACAAGCCGACTCGGACCAGATTCGGTCGGCAGGCGGACACTCCGGTCGAAATCGGCCGGACAGTCCGGTCAGGCCGGACACTCCGGGTGGAGTGTGCCGGACAGTCCGGTCTGGCTGGAAACTTTGAATTTTCCGGGTGATGTCCGGGTAGTATCCGAACTGGTAGACAGAATGTCCACGCCAGTTTGCCCCTCGACCAGGCCGGATAGTCCGGGTGGATCCGGCCGGACACTTCGGTCGTGGCAGATCTTTTTGCCTCCGTCTTGATGATCTTCTCTTGCGCCTTCCTCCCACTCCTCCCTCGCGCATCCTTGGGCGATCATCATGTTGGGCTTCTCTTGTAGTCCTTCTCCTCCTCGTGCCATGCTTGTTTCTCCAACAAACCTGATCATACATAAATGCATAGACTTAGGCAGTATAAGGTTCTCATCAATCAAAGTACCAGATTCGTTTAGGAGTAACTTCACGTGTTGTTCCAGTAGCTTAGCACGAGCTCTTGTAATAGGTCCAATTCTAATCTCATTGGACTGATCCTTTCTTGCAACAGTTGTAGCATCTTCAGTAGTCATTGGGGTAGGTGTAATTGTAGGAATGTCCTCATCATCTCTCCCCCTTCAAAAGGCGTCGACCTCGACGCTCCAAGGTCTTCTCCAGCATATGGTGACAAATCAGCAACGTTGAAGCTGTTGCTAACTCCACCAAACTCCTCAATAGGTATATCAACCGAGTAGGTGTTATCATTAATCTTGGCTAACACCTTGTAAGGACCAGCACCACGTACCTTCAATTTGGACTTTCGAAGTAGTGGAAACCTATCCTTGCGTAGATGCACCCAAACCATATCTCCAGGCTCGAAACAACACTTCTTTCCTTGCTTGATTCCTTGCAGCAGCAATGTTCTTGCCTTTCTTCTCAATAGCCTCTCGAGTCTTCTCATGTATTTCCTTCACATAATCAGCACGTTTTGATGCCTCCATATCAACTCTCTCATGTAATGGCAGATGCAACATATCAAGTGGCGTCAATGGTTTGAAACCATACACCACCTCAAAAGGACAAAGCTGAGTAGTTGAATGCACAACCCTGTTGTAAGCAAATTCAACATGTGGCAAACACTCTTCCCACTCCCGCAGATTCTTTTTAATCATGGTCCTTAGCAGCTATGACAATGTTCGATTCACCACCTCCGTTTGACCATCTGTTTGGGGATGACATGTAGTACTGAACAGCAACTTCGTTCCTAGCTTTCCCCATAAGGTCTTCCAAAAGTAGCTCATGAACTTCACATCCCGGTCAGAAACAATCGTCTTTGGTACTCCATGTAATCTCATGATGTCCCTGAAAAACAGGTTAGCAACATGCGACGCATCGTCGCTTTTGTGGCAGGCAATAAAATGAGCCATCTTAGAGAACCTATCCACTACCACAAATATAGAATCATGACCTCTTTGAGTTTTAGGTAGACCTAGCACAAAATCCATACTAATGTCTTCCCATGGAGTAGTCGGTGCAGAGAGAGGTGTATACAAACCGTGAGGCTTCAGCTTAGATTTTGACTTGTGACATGTAATACATCGGCTCACAAATCTGTACACATCACGTCTCATCTTGGGCCAATAAAAGTGATCAGCAAGCATGAGCGACGTCTTCTCACGCCCAAAGTGACCCATCAAACCAGCAGCATGTGACTCCTGCACTAAGAACAAACGCAACGATGATTCTGGAATACATAGTTTGTTAGCTCGAAACAAATATCCATCATGTATATGATACTTATCCCATGCGTTTCTAAGAGCACACAAACGATATAGTTCAGCAAAATCATGGTCAGTTGCATAAAGTGCACAAATAGCTTCTAATCCAGGAATTTTAACATCAAGATTGGTTAATAGCATGTTCTTCCTAGATAGAGCATTAGCAACAACGTTCTCTTTTCCCTTCTTATAGTTAATGATGTAAGGAAAAGACTCAATGAACTCAACCCATTTAGCTAATCTTCTATGCAAGTTTGATTGAGCTTTCAAGTATTTCAATGCTTCATGATCAGAATGTATGATGAATTCCTTTGGCCACAAATAATGTTGCCAAACCTCAAGTACTCGAACAAGTGCATACAATTCTTTATCATAGATAGAATAATTCAAATGAGCACCAGTCAATTTCTCAGAAAAATAAGCTATAGGCCGACCCTCTTGCATCAAAACGCCACCTATGCTTATACCACTAGCATCACATTCAACTTCAAATTGCTTTGAAAAATCAGGTAATGCAAGTAATGGTGCAGAAGTAAGCAAACGTTTTAATGTATCAAATGCAATGTCTTGGGCCGCGCCCCACACAAAAGGAACACCTTTCTTTGTCAAATCATATAATGGTGCAGCAATGGTGCTAAAATCTTTCACAAAGCGCCTATAGAAACCAGCGAGACCGTGGAAACTACGCACTTGACTAACATTCATTGGAGTAGGCCAATTCTGAATTGATGCAATTTTAGATTGATCTACCTCTACTCCATGCTTAGAAACAACAAATCCTAGGAATATGACCTTATCTTTTGCAAATGTACACTTCTCAAGATTAGCATACAGTTTATTATCACGTAACACTTGCAAAACTTGTCTAATATGAGTGCAATGTTCAGATTCGGTGTGGCTGTATATAAGTATATCATCAAGTAAATAACCACAAAAAGACCAATAAACTCTCTCAAAACATGATTCATCAAACGCATGAAAGTACTAGGTGCATTAGTAAGACCAAACGGCATGACTAACCACTCATACAAACCGAATTTAGTTTTGAAAGCAGTTTTCCATTCATCCCCTTCTTTCATCCTAATTTGATGATAACCACTACGCAAGTCAATTTTAGAGAAAACAGCAGCACCACTCAATTCATCTAGCATATCCTCTAAGCGTGGAATAGGATGACGATATCGAATAGTGATGTTATTAATCGCTCTACAATCAACACACATGCGCCATGTACCATCTTTCTTAGGAACTAAAATAACAGGAACAGCACAAGGGCTAAGAGAGACACGAATGTACCCTTTATCCAGCAACGCTTGTACTTGCTTCTGAATTTCCTTAGTTTCTTTGGGATTAGTCCTGTAAGGTGCACGGTTGGGAAGTGTGGTGCCAGGAATCAAGTCCACTTGATGTTCTATACGACGCAATGGAGGCAAACCTGCGGGTACGTCTTCTGGAAACACATCCCCAAAGTCCTGCTAAACAGAAGAGACACCAAGAGAAATAGGGGTCATGCCATTAGAAACCAATACCTCGACCTTATACATGAGCACAAGTGGCATGGCTGTAGGATCCTCACGAAACTCTCTCATATCCTCCTTGGTGGCTAGTATCAATAACCCAGGCACTCTCTCACTTTTCGTTATATCACTCAGTTTAGGCTCAATTACATCAGGAACAGCTGTGACACAGTCTCACGAGTGGTAGTATCTTCCTTCAAGTTCACCTCTATCTTCTGGCGAGAATCATTCACACTTTCTTGTGGTGTCATTGGCTGCATAGTAATCTTCTTTCCTTTGAATTCCAAGTGATATGTATTGGCTCGGCCATTGTGTTGCACATGGCGATCATAGAGCCAAGGCCGACCCAATAGTAGGTGACATACAGTCATAGGAACCACATCAAAATCAATAGAATCTTTGTTTGGCCCTATTTGAAAATTCACATGTACCATATGATTTACCTTCATCTCACCATTGTTGCTCAACCATTGTATGTAGTATGTCTTGGAATGAGGTAAGTATGTCAAATTCAGTTTGGCACATAATTCCTTACTTGCAAGATTTCTGCAGCTACCTCCATCAATAATGACCTTGCAAGCTTTGTTTGGTCCAACGAGAGCTTTTGTTTGGAACAAGTTGCAACGCTGGAATTCCTCAACCGGTTGCACACTAAGTACATGTGAAGATACGACAATAGTGGGTGCACGCTCAGCATATGCTTCAACACCAACCTCGCCGTCATCAATATCATCATCAGAAGCTTCATCTCCACTTTCTACTTCACCTTATTCATTAACAAACATAACATTGCTGTTTGGACAATCTTTCTTGTAGTGACCTCTACTCCACAAGTATGGCACACCACATCACGAGTACGTGCATTAGACATATTGGAACCCGAGCTAGCAGCAGGAGCAGTGGGATTCCGAGCATTTGAACCAAACGAAGGTGTACTTGCTGGCATGGCCGATGGTGTAAAAGGAGCAGCAGCTGGTGGCGCGGCTGTAGAAGGTGTGGACCTGGCCGAAAATCTGCTGGAGGACGGAAAACGATTCCGTGACTTCGCCTCTTCTGCCTACTAGGATTCGGCCTCTCTAGCATGATGCAACAACTCATTCATGGTCTCATACTTGTGATGACGAACAATGCTCTTGATCGGTAACTTCAAATTGTTTAGGAATCGCTGCATGGTCATCTCAATGGACTCACGAATTCTAGCACGCTGCATAAGCATCTCCATCTCCATTTAGCACTCATCAACTGTCATGGTGCCTTGCTTCAGTTGCGTTAATTTATCAAAAACTGATCGCAAGTAGTTAGTTGGTACGAAACGAGCTTTCATGATTTGCTTCATCTCGCGCCCATCCCTCACAGGAAGTTCATTGTCCTCCCTCCTATGTTGCACAAGAGCATCCCACCAACATAAAGCATAACCATCAAATTCTGATGCTGCAAGCTTGACCTTCTTATCTTCTGGATAGTCAAATAAGCGCCAGAGTTTCTCAATCTTCAACTCCCATGTGAGGTAGTCTTCAGGATCAATGGAACCATCAAACTTAGGAATTGAAAATTTTGGCTTGCCCAAACCATCATCAGCAGCTTGGTTGGGCACACGTTGACCACGTCCAAGATGGGCAAACCCACGACCATGAGCAGGTGCATGGACAAGGGGAATAGCACGTCCCCTGCCAACATGTGGAGCAGCATCAACAACGCTACCCGCATCGAAATCATCAAAGGCATCATCATGTTGAGGATCTTCCCTTCTATGTAAGGCGGCTGTCAAACCCTCAATGGACTGCTGCAAAGCGGTGACATTAACATTGAGCATAGCCACTTGCGTTTGGATAGTATCAATCGTCCCAACATGCTGATCCAATCTCATATTCATATCTTGGAGATTCTTGTCAATGGCATCTGTCGTGTTAGTAAACACACGTGTCAAGTGGGATTTCAAAGCCTCATATTCACGCCAATTGACGAGCTCCTCATCCTTCTTTTTCTGCAACACAACATCATCATCACTAGTAGACATGATTAGTAGGTTAGTGCAAAAATCAGAATTTGTATGGTTGAAACTCTCACAGCTCACGCACAACTAATAAGAAAGGAGATCTTACCGTTCCAAAGTGAATAGAGATGCTCTACCAAACGAAATCAAAGACTGATGCACTTGATGTGATGAAGTGAATATCAAAGGTATAGAGAACGATCACGGGGCACACAGGTTATTTAAGGTGGATCTATAGGTATGGTATCCTATCTACACCGCAAACAAGTCCTAGTGCTGATCGTACAAATACCCAAGAAACACACACAGTGGAGATAAACGTGGCAAAGCAACTTATGAAAAGGAATATTGCAATGCACAAGAGAGACGCTAGTAATAGCTCAAATAGAACAGGCACAAGGTTGCTCAATCTACTAGTGCTATACACAACAAGGCCTCCAATATTGCACACTTCGATATCTCTTTTTGTCAGGCTTGTAGCTCTTTCTCTCTGTTTTTTTAATACTGATTCTCTTTTCTTTTCTCTCTTTTTTTTCAACTATATTACTCAATGCAAACGAGTACAACAACGTATAACAGAACTGGGCCGGATAGTCCGGTTGATATGCGCCGGAGACTCCGGTTGGGCCGGATAGTCCGGTGTGGTTCGGCCAGATAGTCCGGTTTTGCCTGTCGAAAATTTCTGCACTTCAAAAGCCTAATGAGCAGCCTGTCTGATATGGGCATGAAGGAGGAGGTGCAGCCTAATTTCAGGACTCCACCAAGCTAGGTGATGCGGGGTTCATCCCATTGATAATTGGCACGCCAGGACGACCTATGATATGTAATGATAAGTCTAAGGTTGTGACAAATATTGTTGCTATGTTATTGAGTCCGAGTCTAAGTTAGGTTCGAGTCCGTTTGTGTGTTCGGTTTGGGTCTATCCAACCGACTAGTTGTAGGCCTTCTATATAAAGGAGCCACCCACCTAGGGTTTAGGGGAGTTCAGTTGTTTAGTCTAAAAACTATATTGTGCTCCACCGTGTATCATCCCTCCGGGGACGGCGATACCGTTTATCAGATTATTATTGCTGCGAAGGTTCTTGTGTGCATCAAGGATTATCGAGCTGTGGTTTGAGGCGTGGTGATCTTCATCACGTTACTTGCTGGATTCATTCCTCTTTTTCAGGTGACGTTCATCGCGTTATTGGGAGATCATCTATCTGGTTGATTCGCTGTGAAAGATCGGGACAAAACGATATGATCATTGGCTTGATCCGTATCAGGTGGTATCAGAGCCCTCGTTGATCACATCGTGTTTTTGAATCATCTGTAGACTATTTTTCTACAAGTAGTTTACAGATCGGTTTGTTTGGAGAAGAGATTGGGAGACGAGTTCTTGGGCTAGAACAGAATCGCAGATCCGATCCGCATCAATATGATCAGATCCGATCAAGGCAGATTGTTTTTGGCGAGTGTTTCCTGCGGTCGCCGCCTGGAAGAATCGATCTCCAGATTTCACGTGACGTGAATTCGATCGTGGACTAGATGGAGTCATGGACGGATCGATCGCTGTTTCCGGATCCGTTCCCATTGTAGTAGGGGCACGATCATCGGTTTCTGTTCAGATCCGATCGAAGGAAGAAAAAAAAAGGAAGGAGGCTCGCTGCTACAGATCGAGCCTTGGAGTCCTACCGATCTGCTACTAGATCCGATCGCGTGCCAGTACAAAAAAAAGAGAAAGGACTCCAGCCACCGTATGACCGAGGCGGTTTCCTTGGCTCGTTCGCGCAGCGCGTCTCGCTGGGAGCTGCCACTCAGGGGCATTGAAAAAAAAATCCTATCGGTCTCCTTACGTGTTGTGTTCAGGAAGGAAAGTTTCATCGTGAGTGGAACGTCTTTTTAAAAAGAAGGCAACTGTTTGCTGAGTTGTCTGCCCATCTACGTGTTTTGTCAGTTTGAAACAAATACGTGTGCAGAGATATGGGTTCATCAAGGTCTACTTGTTTAACTGACAAGTCCGATGATGTATATCATGACTATATCAGTATCATGGTTGGCTGTCAATTTGATGCAACTACAATTAAATGGAGATTAGACAGTACCGCAACATTCGCAGAATATGAGATTTGGGAATCTCACATGGTTGATGGTTTTGCACGATGTCGTGCATGGGATAGCAAGTTTGGTGGTCATACGGAATATGTTATTGCCTACCGACGAGTGGATACAATGGTGTCTAGTTGGTGGCAGGAAGCAAGATCACTGAAAGGCATCACAAGTAAGACATCTAGTTGGGAGGATTTCAAGCAATTTCTGCGCACTAGGTTTTTGGGGAAGTCCATGGAGTTGGACAAGATGGTTGTTTCCGAGGTACAAGCCAAGGTTGTTGTGCGCGCTGAAACTACAGTGGAGGATGTTGTACCATTGAGTGGGCTGAATTTGCAACTCAACAAGGTACAAGGCGGTGCTTGCATGACAGTTGACAAGGGCCAGCGTTGGAATTTATTTCAGGCGCAGTGTATGATCAAAGGTAAAGCATGCAAGTTGATTGTTGATGGAGGAAGCTGTACTAATGGCATTAGCAAGGCAATGGTGGAAGCATTGGGGTTGTCTACATGGCGTATTCCTGAACCTAAGCATCTACAGTGGTTAAATAGCTGCGGTATGGTGAAGGTAACTCATAAGGTGCGTGTGCCATTTACAGTTGGTGATTATATTGATGATATTGAGTGCGATGTGTTGCCATTGGAGGTATGTGGGCTGTTACTTGGTCGTCCATGGCAGTATGATCGCAACGTTACACATGCTGGAAGAGTACATATTCTTTTGTGCATGGTGGCAAACAGCAGACTTTGAAGCCTATGCAGGATGTTGACATAGAGTCTGATGTAGAGCTGGTGGTACATAAGGAGAAGGTGCGCAAGGCTAAGCCAAAATCTGGGCTAGCTAAGGTGCAAGATGGAGAGCATGATGCAAGTGCGACAATGTTGATATTGCTTCAGCTATGCCTGTAGATGACAAGCCAGTGGAACTTGTTAGTGACAAGCCAGTTGAAGTGCATCCTCTTATTGCTGAGAGGAAGGATGTTGCAGCATGTGTTCCGAAGGTTGTATGTGTTGACACAGGTGTTCAGACGGATGATATTTGTGCTCCTGATGTTCCAGTGCATGTGGTGCAGCGGGGTAACAAGAGCAGTTTTGTTAGCACACCTGTGAGGTGTTTTGTTGGGACAGTTGTGCGGATGCATAGAGGCAAGGATGGACATGTTCGTCAGTTGTGTGGTCCAGGCATTACTCATCTTGTGCAGGGTCGTGCAAAGAAGGTCCATGTTCAGCAACTGCGGGTTCCAACAAAAGTTGAGAAGAAGAAGAAGACGATGGCGCCTAGGTCCAAGCTCGTATGGAGACGCAAGGAGGTGCAGGCGCCAAGGGCTGTATCAAGTCGAGCAGGACAAGAGGGAGGATGTGGTGAGGAAGGCAAGCAAGACTTGAAGATGACGAAGACACGTGAATCGATTGTTCATATCACGCCACCTTTCTGACCCGACCCGCAAGCGTTGGGGACAACGCTCTTGAAGGGGGGGATGATGATATGGGCATGAAGGAGGAGGTGAAGCCTAATTTCAGGACTCCACCAAGCTAGGTGATGCGGGGTGCATCCCATTGATAATTGGCACGCCAGGACGACCTATGATATGTAATGATAAGTCTAAGGTTGTGTCAAATATTGTTGCTATGTTATTGAGTCCGAGTCTAAGTTAGGTTCGATTCCGTTTGTGTGTTTGGTTTGGGTCTATCCAACCGACTAGTTGTAGGCCTCCTATATAAAGGAGCCACCCACCTAGGGTTTAGGGGAGTTCAGTTGTTTAGTCTAAAAACTATATTGTGCTCCACCATGTATCATCCCTCCGGGGACGGCGATACCGTTTATCAGATTATTATTGCTGTGAAGGTTCTTGTGTGCATCAAGGATTATCGAGCTGTGGTTTGAGGCGTGGTGACCTTCATCACGTTACTTGCTGGATTCGTTCCTCTTCTTTAGGTGACGTTCATCGCGTTATTGGGAGATCATCTATCTGGTTGATTCGCTGTGAAAGATCGGGACAAAACGATAGGATCATTGGCTTGATCCGTATCACTGTCGGAGCAAAGCAACTAGTCTCGTGGGTACGTTCCTAGGCACAAATGCTGTAGATAGGCTGTGTCTATGGTATGCAAACAAAAGTACGCTATGTGGACTCGGAAAAAACGATAAAGACTTGCGGAAACGGTAACGGTGGGAATAGCGGAGAACAAGATCAAACCCTAAAACTAGACACAAACGGAAACTAGACTCCTACGAGGAAAACCTACAAATCGGATCTACGAGAAGATACAATGAACAACTAAAACTCGAAAACGATGCAATCTAGTCTATGGAAAATCTTTTTGTAAGGCTTTTTCTGTACAGGACGAAAAACACTCTCTAATCTATGGATGGATTTGTGGATGCTTACCGAGGCAACACTGGAAATCTGATACCAAGATGATATGGGGTGGCCCGATCTTCTCAGTAAGCGGATGGCGATGATGATGGTGGATGGTAGATAACTAGTGCGTAGCTATGATCTCTCCCGCTGGATCCCTGATGCCAGTGAAATAGATCTGGAACCTTGTAGGATATTCACAACACCACACTCTTGCGACGCAGCCGTGACCACGAACGGTAGTCTGCAATCTACTAATTCCCAATGGAACAATAGATCACACTCAATTATAGTTGGTAGATTCGAACACAGGGTAATTCCAGAGGTTCTATAAAAGAAACAACTCCAAAATATTTTAACGTGGTCTCCCTAACTAGAGGTCATAACAGGGCTTATAAGGGCAGCTGGAGCGACCAGAAACCGAAACTAAACGCAAACGACTCAAACTGATACAAACCGACTCGGACCAGATTCGTTCGGCAGGCGGACACTCCGGTCGAAATCGGTCGGACAGTCCGGTCAGGCCGGACACTCCGGGTGGAGTGTGCCGGACAGTCTGGTCTGGCCGAAAACTTTGAAGTTTCCGGGTGATGTCCGGGTAGTATCCGAACTGGCAGACAGAATGTCCACGCCAGTTTGCCTCTCGACCAGGCCGAACAGTCCGGGTGGATCCGGCCGGACACTCCGGTCTAGGCAGATCTTTTTGCCTCCGTCTTGATGATCTTCTCTTGCGCCTTCCTCCTGCTCCTCCCTCGCGCATCCTTGGGCGGTCATCATGTTGGGCTTCTCTTGTAGTCCGTCTCCTCCTCACGCCATGCTTGTTTCTCCAACGAACCTGATCATACATAAATACATAGACTTAGGTAGTATAAAGTTCTCATCAATCAAAGTACCAGATTCGTATAGGAGTAAATTCACCTGTTGTTCCAGTAGCTTAGCACGAGCTCTTGTAATAGGTCCAATTCTAATCTCATTGGACTGATCCTTTCTTGCAACAGTTGTAGCATCTTCAGTAGTCATTGGGGTAGGTGTAATTGTAGAGATGTCCTCATCACTAATGCCAATGCAACAGCTCTCGAACCTTGTAGGATATTCACAACACCCTGCTCTTGGGCACGCAGCCGTGACCACGAACGGTTGTATGCAATCAACTAATTCCCAATGGAACAAGATATCACACTCAATTATAGTTGGTAGATTCGAACACAGGGTAATTCCAGAGGTTCTATGAAAGAAACAACTCCAAAATATTTTAACGTGGTCTAAAACCTAACTAGAGGTCGTCCCAAGGCTTATAAGGACGGTTGGGGCGGCCAGAAACCGAAACTAAACGCAAACGACTCAAACTGATACAAACCGACTCGGACCAGATTCGGTCGGCGGACGGACACTCCGGCCGAATTCGGCCGGACAGTCCGGTCAGGCCGGACACTCCGGGTGAAGTGTGCCGGACAGTCTGGTATGGCCGGAAACTTTGAAGTTTCCGGGTGGCATCCGTGTAGTGTCCGAACTGGCAGACAGAATGTCCACGCCAGTTTGCCTCTCGACCAGGCCGGACAGTCCGGGTGGATCTGGCCGGACACTCCAGTCGTGGCAGATCTTTTTGCCTCCGTCTTGATGATCTTCTCTTGCGCCTTCCTCCCGCTCCTCCCTCGCGCATCCTTGGGCGATCATCATGTTGGGCTTCTCTTGTAGCCCTTCTCCTCCTCACGCCATGCATGATTCTCCAACGAACCTGATCATACATAAATGCATAGACTTAGGCAGTATAAGGTTCTCATCAATCAAAGTACCAGATTCGTTTAGGAGTAAATTCACCTGTTGTTCCAATAGCTTAGCACGAGCTCTTGTAATAGGTCCATTCTAATCTCATTGGATTGATCCTTTCTTGCAACAGTTGTAGCATCTTCAGTAGTCATTGGGGTAGGTGTAATTGTAGGGATGTCCTCATCATCTCCCCCCCTTCAAAAGGCGTCGACCTCGACGCTCCAAGGTCTTCTCCAGCATATGGTGACAAATCAGCAACGTTGAAGCTGTTGCTAACTCCTCAATAGGTATATCAACCGAGTAGGTGTTATCATTAATCTTGGCTAACACCTTGTAAGGACCTGCACCACGTGGCTTCAATTTTGACTTTCGAAGTAGCGGGAACCTATCCTTGCGTAGATGCACCCAAACCATATCTCCAGGCTTGAACAACATTTTTTTCCTTGCTTGATTCCTTGCAGCAGCAATGTTCTTGCCTTTCTTCTCAATAGCCTCTCGAGTCTTCTCATGTATTTTCTTCACATAATCAACACGTTTTGATGCCTCCATATCAACTATCTCATGTAATGGCAGAGGCAACATATCAAGTGGCGTCAATGGCTTGAAACCATACACCACCTCAAAAGGACAAAGCTGAGTAGTTGGATGCACAACCCTGTTGTAAGCAAATTCAACATGTGGCAAACACTCTTCCCACTCCCGCAGATTCTTTTTAATCATGGTCCTTAGCAGCCGTGACAATGTTCGATTCACCACCTCCGTTTGACCATCTGTTTGGGGATGACATGTAGTACTGAACAGCAGCTTCGTTCCTAGCTTTCCCCATAAGGTCTTCCAAAAGTTGATCATGAACTTCACATCACGGTCAGAAACAATCGTCTTTGGTACTCCATGTAATCTCACAGTGTCCCTGAAAAATAGGTTAGCAACATGCCACGCATCGTCGCTTTTGTGGTAGGCAATAAAATGAGCCATCTTAGAGAACCTATCCACTACCACAAATATGTAATCATGACCTCTCTGAGTTTTAGGTAGACCTAGCACAAAATCCATACTAATGTCTTCCCATGGAGTAGTCGGTGTAGAGAGAGGTGTATACAAACCGTGAGGCTTCAGCTTAGATTTCGACTTGTGGCATGTAATACATCGGCTCACAAATCTGTACACATCACGCCTCATCTTGGGCCAATAAAATTTATCAGCAAGCATGAGCAACGTCTTCTCACGCCCAAAGTGACCCATTAAACCACCAGCATGTGACTCCTGCACTAAGAACAAACGCAACGACGATTCTAGAATACATAGTTTGTTAGCTCGAAACAAATATCCATCATGTATATGATACTTATCCCATGCGCTTCTAAGAGCACACAAACGATATGGTTCAGCAAAATCATGGTCAGTTGCATAAAGTGCACGAATAGCTTCTAATCTAGGAATTTTAACATCAAGATTGGTTAATAGCATGTCCTTTCTAGATAGAGCATCAGCAACAACGTTCTCTTTTCCCATCTTATAGTTAATGATGTAAGGAAAAGACTCAATGAACTCAACCCATTTAGCTAATCTTCTATGCAAGTTTGATTGAGCTTTCAAGTATTTCAATGCTTCATGATCAGAATGTATGATGAATTCCTTTGGCCACAAATAATGTTGCCAAACCTCAAGTACTCTAACAAGTCCATACAATTCTTTATCATAGATAGAATAATTCAAACGAGCACCAGTCAATTTCTCAGAAAAATAAGCTATAGGCCGACCCTCTTGCATCAAAACGCCACCTATGCATATACCACTAGCATCACATTCAACTTCAAATTGCTTCGAAAAATCAGGTAATGCAAGCAATGGTGCAGAAGTAAGCAAACGTTTCAAAGTATCAAAAGCAATGTCTTGGGCCGCGCCTCATACAAAAGGAACACCTTTCTTTGTCAAGTCATTTAATGGTGCAGCAATGGTGCTAAAATCTTTCACAAAGCGCCTATAGAAACCAGCGAGACCGTGGAAACTACGCACTTGACTAACATTTATTGGAGTAGGCCAATTCTGAATTGATTCAATTTCAGATTGATCTACCTCTACTCCATGCTTAGAAACAACAAATCCTAGGAATATGACCTTATCTTTTGCAAATGTACACTTCTCAAGGTTAGCATACAGTTTATTATCAAGTAACACTTGCAAAACTTGTCTAATATGAGTGCAATGTTCACATTCGGTGTGGCTGTATATGAGTATATCATCAAAGTAAACGACCACAAAACGACCAATAAACTCTCTCAAAACATGATTCATCAAACGCACGAAAGTACTAGGTGCATTAGTAAGACCAAATGGCATAACTAACCACTCATACAAACCGAAGTTAGTTTTGAAAGCAGTTTTCCATTCATCCCCTTCTTTCATCCTAATTTGATGATAACCACTACACAAGTCAATTTTAGAGAAAACATCAGCACCACTCAATTCATCTAGCATATCCTTTAAGCGTGGAATAGGATGACGATATCGAATAGTGATGTTATTAATCGCTCTACAATCAACACACATCCGCCATGTACCATCTTTCTTAGGAACTAAAATAATAGGAATAGCACAAGGGCTAAGAGAGACACGAATGTACCCTTTATCTATCAACGCTTGTACTTGCTTCTGAATTTCCTTAGTTTCTTCGGGATTAGTCCTGTAAGGTGCACGGTTGGGAAGTGTGGCGCCAGGAATCAAGTCCACTTGATGTTCTATACCACGCAATGGAGGTAAGCCTGCGGGTACATCTTCTGGAAACACATCCCCAAAGTCCTGCAAAACAGAAGAAACAACAAGAGAAATAGGGGTCATGTCGTTAGAAACCAATACCTCGCCCTTATACATGAGCACAAGTGTCATGGCTGTAGGATCCTCACGAAATTGTCTCATATCTTCCTTAGTGGCTAATATCACTAAACCAGGCACTCTCTCACTTTTCGTTATATCACTCAATTTAGGCTCAATTACATCAGGAACAGCTGTTACACAGTCTCGCCGAGTGGTAGTATCTTCCTTCAAGTTCACCTCTATCTTTTGGCGAGAATCATTCACAATTTCTTGTGGTGTCATTGGCTGCATAGTAATCTTCTTTCCTTTGAATTCTAAGTGATATGTGTTGGCTCGGCCATTGTGTTGCACATGGCGATCATAGAGCCAAGGCCGACCCAATAGTAGGTGACAAACAGTCATAGGAACCACATCAAAATCAATAGAATCTTTGTATGGCCCTATTTGGAAATTCACACGTACCATATGATTTACCTTCATCTCACCTTTGTTGCTCAACCATTATATGTAGTATGGCTTGGGATGAGGTAAGTATGTCAAATTCAGTTTGGCACATAGTTCCTTACTTGCAAGATTTCAGCAGCTACCTCCATCAATAATTACCTTGCAAGCTTTGTTTGGTCCAACTAGAGCTTTTGTTTGGAACAAGTTGCAATTCTGGGATTCCTCAACCGGTTGCACACTAAGTACACGTGAAGATACGAAAATAGTGGGTGCACGTTCAGCATATGCATCAGCACCTTCCTCGCCGTCATCAATATCATCATCAGAAGCTTCATCTCCACTCTCTACTTCTCCTTGTTCGTTGACAAACATAACCTTGCTGTTTGTACAATCCTTCTTGTAGTGACCTCTACCTCCACAAGTATGGCACACCACATCACGAGTACGTGCCGTAGACATGTTGGAACCCGAGCTAGCAGCAGGAGCAGCGGGTTTCTGAGGATTAGAACCAAACGAAGGTGTACTTGCTGGTTTGGCTGATGGTGTAAACGGAACAACAGCTGGTGGCGTGACTCTAGGAGCAATAGATCTGGCTGAAAATCTGCTGGAGGATGGAAAACGAGCGCGTGACTTCGCCTCTTCCGCCAGCTGGGATTCGACTTCTCTAGCATGGTGCAATAGCTCATTCAAGGTCTCATACTTGTGATGACGCACTATACTCTTGATTGGCAACTTCAGATTGATTAGGAATCGCTGCATGGTCATCTCAATGGACTCGCGAACTGTAGCACGCTGCATAAGCAGCTCCATCTCCATGTAGTACTCATCTACTGTCATTGTGCCTTGCTTCAATTGCGTCAATTTATCAAAATATGATCGCAAATAGTTGGTTGGTATGAAACTGATATGGGGTGGCCTGATCTTCTCAGCAAGCTCTTGTCGATGGTGATGGTGGATGATAGATAACTAGTGCGTAGCTATGATCTCTCCCGCTCGATCCCTGATGCCAATGCAACAGCTCTCGAACCTTGTAGGATATTCACAACACCACACTCTTGCGCACGCAGCTGTGACCACGAACGGTAGTCTGCAATCTACTAATTCCCAATGGAACAATAGATCACACTCAATTATAGTTGGTAGATTCGAACACAGGGTAATTCCAGAGGTTCTATGAAAGAAACAACTCCAAAATATATTAACATGGTCTTAAAACCTAACTTGTGACGGCTACGGAGGTTTATATGAGGGCTGGGGCGTCCTCTCCTCTAAACGGGCCTAAAAACAGCCATAACTTGGCCCAAACTGACTCGGTTCGACTCAAACTGATACATACCGACCCATATATGGGTTCGGCCTTATTGGCACGCAGTCCAAACGTCGTGGAACACCTCAAACATGTAATTCTTGGTGCGCCATCTCTCTCTCTTGCTCATACGTGATTTCCTCATTGCGTCCTAGTGCGCCTGCCTCCCGCTCCTCCCTCGCGCACTTGTTGATATTGGAAATCAGCGCTTGTCCTTCTTGCTGCAACTCTCCTCCTCCTCGCGCAACGCTTGTGTTATCAATAAACCTGATCATACAAAGATGCATAGACTTAGGTAGTATAAAGTTCTCATTAAATAAAACATCAGGTTCAATTAGGAATAAATTCACCTGATAGTCATTATTGATTTGACTCAATATTTCCTTCCAGTTCAGGCAGCCAGAATCATCATAATCCATGTATATATCCTCATCATCCTCCCTTTCTTCATGAAAATCCGTCCTCGGCTTTGGGTAAGCTGAAAGTGGGAGAAACAAAAAGAACAACGTGTACGCAAAGTATATGTATATATAAGATGTTGTATTATTGTTGTTCAGATGAAAAGTATGTCCAGTATACATCAAGCAACTTAAATTGCAGGTATAAGTGAAGTACAAAGAATCATGATCATGGTGAAAAACAACTAAACAGATAGTCATGTTCTTCAATATTAAATTCAGTTTTCTCAAAGAAGATCTATGATCAAATTTGTGAACAAGATCAAACCAATTCAATATGTCTGAAAACCAAATTGAATCAAGACATGCTTCAACTGCGCTACTCTGATTATTATGAACATGATCATGTTGTCCAGTATGTAAAATGCAACTCAATTTGCAAATATCAAGGAAGTCTAAAGTAGTAACAAAACTAGACAAAGACTTTTGGGACAAACATAGTGAATATGAAAACTTGGGTCCTATTCTAGCAAGATTAGAACAATCCAACATAGGTAAAATTACTTGTGTTGGTTGCAATATATCAACTAGACCAGAATGTATTTCCATAATATCTGGAACATGAGCTATTGTCCCATAGCAAACGTTTTGTGATGTATGGCTGAAAACAACATGTTTCAGTTCAGCGATTCTATCACAAGTAAAGCATATGTGATCCACAAGAAAATTTTCATGCATGCTATATTCACCAATCAGATTGAAAGTGAAACAAGGAGAATATGTGCTAGAATTCAGAAATGAAATTTCAGAAATCTTATCCATAGCACAACTCATACTCATAGGTTCATTTAGCATGATGGAATACACAATATCAGCAGGTGGTATTCGAGCAAGTATTTCCTTATGTGTTATCAGTACCACATGATCAAAATTTGAATTTGGTAAACTATCACATGGTGCTGAAACAGTAGTGCAAGACAAATCACAAGGAGGCTTCAGTAAAGGAATAGACTCACAATATGTCGCACATGTTGGTTGAAGCTCCAAAACAGTACCAATGTCATCAACAATCTCCTCAGTTGTAGTAGGTACTAAAACATCCGCCGCAAGTGACCATGCACAGTCCGACGATGTAGGTTGTAAAATAGATTGCTCCCTTTCTTCAAAAGCAACCTGCATAGCACAAGAAACAATACCAGGAGTAGAGATGATTACATTAGTAGAAATATCCTCACATGTATTAGCATCTACTACACTGATGTTTTCTTTTTCTCTCAAACTCTTAGAATGGATGCTCTCAACCTCATGTTTAGTGGAATCACACAGCTCACTTTTGATAACACTCACTCAGGTTGGCTATGTGGCTCTCATTCTCACATGGGTTGTAATGCACACCGTGTTCAAGATGACAAATAATAGAATTGTCACCATTCATCATGACCTTGTACTTAGCAGACAAACTGAACTCTTTTGTCCTCTCCTTGCCAAGAAGATGATACTCATGAAATTTGTCGGCTGAAATCCTGAGCATAACACGCCTCTTCATGTTCCATTTGAAAGAAATCCTTCCAACAACAGGACATATTTGAGCGTCAAACCTTCTGCTCCAAGGTTCTCCCAATAGTATGTGACAAGAATCAAGTGGTATAGGAGATACATCACAGCGCACAATCTCAGTATGCTCTTTAAAAGTCATAGGAACATCAGCGGTGTGTGAAATCAGCAATGTGCCATATGATGAATGCAAGAGATATGGCACCGCACGGGCACATGTGGGTAGCTGCAACTTTTGTACAACTTCAACGCTGATCAAATTAATAGTAGAGTTACTATCAATGGTAATGGAAGCACATCGCTCACCAATCATCACACTATGGTGGAAAAGACCATCACCATCAAAAATACCGCGTTCTTCCTTCCAAAAAGTTCCACTACAACGCCAATTGTCGATGAATTTGTAACTATACATCTCCACATTATTTGTAACATCACCTGCCTCCATTTTCTGCATCACATCAACACTACTAGAACACATGATTAGTACATTAGTGCACAAATCAAAATCAGTATGGTGGAAACTCTCACAACTCACTCACAACTAATAAGAAAGGAGATCTTACCGTTCCAAAGTGAATAGAGATGCTCTGCCAAACGAAATCAAAAACTGATGCACTGATGTGATGAAGTGAATATCAAAGGTATAGAGAACGATCACAGGGCACACAGGGTATTTATGGTGGAGCTGTAGGTATGGTATCCTAACTACACCGCAAACAAGTCCTAGTGCTGATTGTATGACAAAGACCCACGGAAACACACACGGTGGAGATAAATGGGGCAATTGCAACTATGAAAATGAGCTAAAAAAATAAGGTATGTCGGAGAATGCTCGTGTTGCAATGCACAAGGAGAGACGCTAGCAATGTCTCAATGAAACGGGCACAAGATTGCTTAACTGAGCAGCCCGCAGAGCACTAAGCACGCTAGTCTCGTAGTAGTTTTAGACACAAAGAAAGGTTTACTAAGGCTCACAAGGATAGGTACGCTATGTGGACTCAGCAAAAAAAATAAACAAAAAAAGAAAAAAAATTTGACCTGAGAATTGGTCTCTGCCACGGCAGAAAAACGGCCAAAAATCCTGCCGTGGCAGGATGGCGGCAGAATTTTTTTTCTCGTCCTAGCACAGACTGGTCTGTGGTAAGGCGACGGTTCGATTTTTTTTCGGTTTTTTTTGGTGTTCACGCTAGAGCACAGACTTGTCTGCGGTCAGGCGTGAGGCAGCGAGCCGATTTTTTTTTTCGACCCGCCAAGTAGTACACAACTAGGACTCTTTACTTGGATCGGATCTGACTTGATGGTAGCGGAAAAAGATGGTGAAAAACAACTAGAACAACTAGAAAACAAATCTACGAAGAACAGATCTAGATCTAATCTAATAGAGGAACTCGACCAGCAACTATTACTCGAATACGATGTAATCTAGGCTATGGCAACTCTTTTTGTGGGCCTTTTTCTGTATAGGATGAAAAACACTCTCTAATCTATGGATGGGTTGTGGATTGCTTACCGAGGCAACGAGGAAATCTGATACCAAGATGATATTGCTCACCGAGTAAACCTAGTGCACTGATACCAAGATGATATGGGGTGGCCCGATCTTCTCAGCAAGCTCTTGTCGATGGTGATGGTGGATGATAGATAACTAGTGCGTAGCTATGATCTCTCCCGCTCGATCCCTGATGCCAATGCAACAGCTCTCGAACCATGTAGGATATTCACAACACCACACTCTTACGCACGCAGCCGTGACCACGAACGGTAGTCTGCAATCTACTAATTCCCAATGGAACAACAGATCACACTCAATTATAGTTGGTAGATTCGAACACAGGGTAATTCCAGAGGTTCTATGAAAGAAACAACTCCAAAATATTTTAACGTGGTCTTAAAACCTAACTTGTGACGGCTACGGAGGTTTATATGAGGGCTGGGGCGTCCTCCCCTCTAAACGGGCCTAAAAACAGCCATAACTTGGCCCAAACTGACTCGGTTCGACTCAAACTGATACATACCGACCCATATATGGGTTCGGCCTTATTGGCACCCAGTCCAAACATCGTGGAACACCTCAAACATGTAATTCTTGGTGCGCCATCTCTCTCTCTTGCTCATACGTGATTTCCTCATTGCGTCCTAGTGCGCCTGCCTCCCGCTCCTCCCTCGCGCACTTGTTGATATTGGAAATCAGCGCTTGTCCTTCTTGCTGCAACTCTCCTCCTCCTCGCGCAACGCTTGTGTTATCAATAAACCTGATCATACAAAGATGCATAGACTTAGGTAGTATAAAGTTCTCATTAAATAAAACATCAGGTTCAATTAGGAATAAATTCACCTGATAGTCATTATTGATTTGACTCAATATTTCCTTCCAGTTCAGGCAGCCAGAATCATCATAATCCATGTATATATCCTCATCAGAAACGAGCTTTCATGATTTGCTTGATCTCGCGCCAATCCATCACTGGAAGTTCATTGTCCTCCCTCCTATGTTTCACAAGAGCATCCCACCAACGCAAAGCATAACCATCAAATTCAGATGCTGCAAGCTTGACCTTCTTATCTTCTGGATAGTCAAATAAGCGCCAGAGTTTATCAATCTTCAACTCCCATGTGAGGTAGTCTTCAGGATCAATGGAACCATCAAACTTAGGAATTGAGAATTTTGGCTTGCCCAAACCATCGTTAGCAGCTTGGTTGGGCACACGTTGACCACGCCCAATAGGGGCAAACCCACGACCATGAGCAGGTGCATGGACAGGGGGAATAGCACGTCCCCTGCCAAAATGTGGAGCAATATCCACAGCGCTACCCTCCTCGAAATCATCAAAGGCATCATCGTGTTGAGGATCTTCCCTTCTATGTAAGGCGGCTGTGAAACCCTCAATGGAACGCTGCAAAGTGGTGACATTAACATTGAGCGTAGCCACTTGCGTTTGAATAGTATCAACCGTTCCAACATGCTGATCCAATCTCATATTCATATCCTGGAGATTCTTGTCAATGGCATCTGTCGTGTTAGTAAACACACGTGTCAAGTGGGACTTCGAAGCCTCATATTCACGCCAATTAACAAGCTCCTCATCTTTCTTTTTCTGCAACATAACATCATCATCACTAGTAGACATGATTAGTAGGTTAGTGCAAAAATCAGAATCTGTATGGTGGAAACTCTCACAACTCACTCACAACTAATAAGAAAGGAGATCTTACCGTTCCAAAGTGAATAGAGATGCTCTACCAAACGAAATCAAAGACTAATGCACTTGATGTGATGAAGTGAATATCAAAGGTATAGAGAACGATCGCAGGACACACATGTTATTTATCGTGGAGCTGTAGGTATGGTATCCTAACTACACTGCAAACAAGTCCTAGTGCTGATCGTACAAATACCCAAAAAACACACACAGTGGAGATAAACGTGGCAAAGCAACTTATGAAAAGAAATATTGCAAAGCACAAGAGAGACGCTAGTAATAGCTCAAAATAGAACAGGCACAAGATTTCTCAATCTACAAGTGCTATACACAACTAGGCCTCCAATATTGCACACTTCTATATCTCTTTTTGTCAGGCTTGTAGCTCTTTTCTCCCTTTTTTTTAAATACTGATTCTGTTTTTTCTAGTTTTCAACTATATTACTCAATGTGAACGAGTACAACAACGTATAACAGAGCTGGGCCGGATAGTCTGGTTGATATGCGCCAGAGACTCTGGCTGGGCCATATAGTCCGGTGTGAGTCGGCCGGATAGTCCGGTTGATATGCGCCAGAGACTCCGGCTGGGCCATATAGTCCGGTGTGAGTCGGCCGGATAGTCCGGTTTTGCCTGTCGAAAAATTTCTGCAATTCAAAAACCTAATGAGCAGCCTGTCGGAGCAAAGCAACTAGTCTCGTGGGTACGTTCCTAGGCACAGATGCTGTAGATAGGCTGTGTCTATGGTATGCAAACAAAGGTACGCTATGTGGACTCGGAAAACGATAAACACTTGTGGAAACGGTAACGGTGGGAATAGCGGAAAACAAGATCAAACCCTAAACCTAGACACAAATGAAAACTAGACTCCTACGAGGAAAACCTGCAGATCGGATCTACGAGAAGATACAATCGCGACTAAAACTCGAAAAACGATGCAATCTAGTCTATGGCAACACTTTTTTGTAAGGCTTTTTCTGTATAGGAGGAAAAACACTCTCTAATCTATGGTTGGATGTATGGATGCTTACTGAGGCAACACTGGAAATCTGATACCAAGATGATATGGGGTGGTCCGATCTTCTCAGTAAGCGGATGACAGTGATGATGGTGGATGATAGATAACTAGCCTGTAGCCATGAACTCTCCTGCTCGATCCCCGATGCCAATGCAACAGCTCTTGAACCTTGTAGGATATTCACAACACCACGCTCTTGCGCATGCAGCCGTGACCCCGAACGGTAGTATGCAATCCACTAATTCCCAATGGAACAACAGATCACACTCAATTATAGTTGGTAGATTCGAACACAGGGTAATTCCAGAGGTTCTATTAAAGAAACAACTCCAAAATATTTTAACGTGGTCTAAAACCTAACTAGAGCTCGTCCCAAGGCTTATAAGGATGGCTGGGGCGGCCAGAAACCGAAACTAAACGCAAACGACTCAAACTGATAGAAACCGACTCGGACCAGATTCGGTCGGCGGGCGGACACTCCGGTCGAATTCGGCCGGACAGTCCGGTCAGGCCGGACACTCCGGGTGAAGTGTGCCGGACAGTCCGGTCTGGCCGGAAACTTTGAAGTTTCCGGGTGGCGTCCGTGTAGTGTCCGAATTGGCAGACAAAATGTCCACGCCAGTTTGCCCCTCGACCAGGCCGGACAGTCCGGGTGGATCAGGCCGGACAGTCCGGGTGGATCTGGCCGGACACTCCGGTCGTGGCAGATCTTTTTGCCTCCGTCTTGATGATCTTCTCTTGCGCCTTCCTCCCGCTCCTCCCTCACGCATCCTTGGGCGATCATCATGTTGGGCTTCTCTTGTAGCCCTTCTCCTCCTCGCGCCATGCCTGATTCTCCAACGAACCTGATCATACATAAATGCATAGACTTAGGCAGTATAAAGCTCTCATCAATCAAAGTACCAGATTCGTTTAGGAGTAAATTCACCTGTTGTTCCAATAGCTTAGCACGAGCTCTTGTAATAGGTCCAATTCTAATCTCATTGGACTGATCCTTTCTTGCAATAGTTGTAGCATCTTCAGTAGTCATTGGGGTAGGTGTAATTGTAGGGATGTCCTCATCACTTGGCGTGCCGGGGTTCGGTCTTCGGATTCCAGAATGCGGTCTTCGAGTTCCGTGACCTCGGCGTTCCATGACGGAGATCTTGTCGGATGCCTCGTCAAGTGGAGACTTGGGATGCAGCCCTTGGTCTCGGTCTTCAGCATTAACACTGAACTTCTCGGACCACGACAGAACAGGGAACTAGCGGAGCACCGGGGCAGTGGCACTTAGCGCGGGCATGAACAACATGAGAAGACATATGCACTTGCATGTATCAATTCCACACCACAACCCGATTCAGACGCCTAGTCACCAACCCACCATCTCTGCATCATTTGGGTCATCACACAGAGTAGAGGCTGCAACAGGGACAACACTGTAGGAACCCCGGAAGAGGACGGTGGCGAGCTGGCGTTGAAGACGAACGATGCTAGGCACGGGCGCGACTAGCCTGCGGTGACGGGGTTTGAGGTCGTGGTGCAGGGAGTCCAACGATGCAGGCTCGTGGACGAGGTCAACAGTGGGCAGCGGCGAAAGCAGAGGCGGCCGCGGAGCTCCTTGTGGCGGCAGGGCGACGAGGTCGAGGACGGGTTCGAGGAGGCTTGACGGGGGGCGACCGAAGATGGGGATGCAGGGCCGATGCTGGAGCAGGACACGGGCCGAAACGGGCGCAGAGGCGCGGTTGCGGCCGGGGTCGACGGAGGGAGGACGAGCCACGACGAACGAGGACGAGCGACGATGAACGAGATCGGGCGAGGCGGGGTGCAGGGCTCTGACAGCGCGAGGCGACAAGGGGCTCACGCGACGACATCCCTAGCGCGGCCTGCAGACGGGGAGGAGAGTTGGGCCTGCGCTTCCACGGCAGGAGTTGCGGGCGGCGGAGCTCTGGTCGAGAGAGAGCGAGGGCGACAGGGAGAGACCAAGGCAGACGGGGAGGAGATCGAGCGAGGCAGGCTCGTCTCGCTCCTGGCGGCGGAAAAAGAGGAAGGAGAGGTAAACACGGGGAGAGCGAGAATGTGGCGTGCGGGAGCGGGAGTGGGGATCGAGTACGACACATGGTGGGGCCGGCTCACAGGCGCATACTGGCGTGGATCAGGGCGAGCAGGACGTGGTCACGCGGTTGCGTGTACTGGCAAGATGAGGTGGGACCGGGAGCGGGGTCGCACGCGGGGTGTGGGAAGCGTGTCGAGGTGAGGTCGTGTGTTGGTGGCAGCAGACGGGTAGGTGGGACTAGGTTTGGATGGGTAGGGTGAGGGTTTGTGGATTAGGTTTAGTTGGAGGTGGCTGGCTGGGCTTTTGGGACTAGCTGGCTGTCTCCCAAAATAATATAACTTTTTATTTATTACAGTTATAAAGACTATTGTATGTAGTTTTTAGACAAACAAAATATCCAGGTAGACCCTGAGTTTTAATTTGAAGTAAGGTTAGGGATATTTAGAAAACAAGGATAGACTTTTAGAAAATAGTTTTTAAGCAAACAAATGCATGATGACATGACAATGCTCAAATGCAATGTGGCATGATGACATGAGCATGTGGTCATGATGATGCACAAAAATAAAAAACAACACGCGATTTTCTAGTAGTGATTATATCGGGCTGCTACACACTCATATTCGACAAGTTTTGCAAGTGTTACATGATAATAAACTGTTTGCTAATCTTGAGAAGTGTACATTTGCAAAAGATAAGGTCATATTCCTAGGATTTGTTGTATCTAAGAATGGAGTAGTGGTAGATCAATCTAAACTTCAATCAATTCAGAATTGGCCTACTCCCACGAATGTAAGTCAAGTGCGTAGTTTCCATGGATTAGCTGGTTTCTATAGGCGCTCTGTGAAAGATTTTAGCACCATTGCTGCACCTTTAAATGATTTGACAAAGAAAGGTGTTCCTTTTGTATGGGGCGCGGCCCAAGACATTGCATTTGATACATTGAAATGTTTTCTTACTTCTGCACCATTACTTGCATTACCTGATTTTTCGAAGCAATTTGAAGTTGAATGTGATGCTAGTGGTATAGGCATAGGTGGCGTTTTGATGGAAGAAGGTCTGCACTTGTTAGAGTACTTGAGGTTTGGCAACATTATTTGTGGCCAAAGGAATTCATCATACATTCTGATCATGAAACATTGAAATACTTGAAAGCTCAATCAAATTTGCATAGACGATTAGCTAAATGGGTTGAGTTCATTAAGTCTTTTCCTTACATCATTAATTATAAGAAGGGAAAAGAGAATGTTGTTGCTGATGCTCTATCTAGTAAGAATATGCTATTAACCAATCTTTATGTTAAAATTCCTGGATTAGAAGCTATTTGTGCACTTTATGCAACTGACCATGATGTTGCTGAACCGTATCGTTTGTGTGCTCTTAGAAATGAATGGGATAAGTATCATATACATGATGGATATTTGTTTCGAGCTAACAAACTATGTATTCCAGAATCGTTGTTGCGTTTGTTCTTAGTGCAGGAATCACATGCTGGTGATTTGATGGGTCACTTTGGGCGTGAGAAGACGTTGCTCATGCTTGGTAATCACTTTTCTTGGCCCAAGATGAGGCGTGATGTGTACAGATTTGTGAGCCGATGTATTACATGCCACAAGTCGAAATCCAAGCGGAAGCCTCACGGTTTGTATACACCTCTCTCTACACCGACTACTCCATGGGAAGACATTAGTATGGATTTTGTGCTAGGTCTACCTAAAACTCAGAGAGGTCATGATTCAATATTTGTGGTAGTGGATAGGTTCTCTAAAATGGCTCATTTTATTGCCTGCCACAAAAGCGACGATGCATCACATGTTGCTAACCTGTTTTCCAGGGACATGGTGAGATTACATGGAGTACTAAAGACGATTGTTTTTGACCGTGACGTGAAGTTCATGAGCTACTTTTGGAAGACCTTATGGGGAAAGCTAGGAACGAAGTTGCTGTTCAGTACTACATATCATCCCCAAACAGATGGTCAAACGGAGGTGGTGAATCGAACATTGTCACAGCTGTTAAGGACCATGATTAAAAAGAATCTGCGGGAGTGGGAAGTGTGTTTGCCACATGTTGGGTTTGCTTACAACAGGGATGTGCGTTCAACTACTCAGCTTTGTCCTTTTGAGGTGGTGTATGGGTTCAAGCCATTGACGCCTCTTGAAATGTTGTCTCTGCCATTACATGAGAGAGTTGATATGGAGGCATCAAACCGTGCTGATTATGTGAAGACAATACATGAGAAGACTCGAGAGGCTATTGAGAAGAAGGGCAAGAATATTGCTGCTGCAAGGAATCAAGCAAGGAAAGAAGTGTTATTCGAGCCTGGAGATATGGTTTGGGTGCATCTGCGCAAGGATAGATTTTCTAGTACTTCGCAAGGCCAAGTTGAAGCCACGTGGTGCTGGTCCTTATAAAGTGCTGGCCAAAATTAATGATAATTCCTACTCAGTTGATATACCAGTTGAGGAGTTTGGTGGTGCTAGCAACAGCTTCAACGTTGCTGATTTGTCACCATATGCTGGAGAAGACCTTGGAGCGTCAAGGCCGACGCCTTTTGAAGGGGGGGAGATGATGAGGACATCCCTACAGTTACACCTACCCCAATTGCGAATGAAGATGTTCCAATTGGAAGGAAGGATCAATCCAATGAGATAAGGATTGGACCAATCACAAGAGCTCGTGCTAAGTTACTAGAACAACAGGTGAACTTGTTTCTTAATGAACCTGGTGTTTTAATTAATAAGAACTTTATACTACCTAAGTCTTTGAATTATTGCATGATCAGGTACTTAGGAGAAGAAGGCGTAGCACGGAGCGAGGAGCTAATGGAACCAGGCGTGTTAATCAATGAAGAATGTGCGAGGGAGGAGAGGGAGGAAGCGCAAGGAGCTGTCCAAGACGAAGATCAACAAGAGGAGGGAGTTCTCTGCCGCGGCAGAGAAAAGCCTCGTTTCTCTGCCACGACAGGAAAACGACTAGAACTCTGCCACGGCAGAGCCAGTTTGGCCGAGCCACTTTGTGGCCGGTTTGTATCCAGGTTGGGTGGAACCAACTCGGGTTCCCCCATAGGCCGCCGCCCCTTGGACCCATAAATAGATGGGGGCACCATAGTTAGGGTTTTTAGACCACGTTAAAATATTTTGGAGTTGTTTCTTTCATAGAACCTCTGGAATTACCCTGTGTTCGAATTCTACAACTATAATTGAGTGTGATCTGTTGTTCCATTGGGAATTAGTAGATTGCATACTACCATTCGTGGTCACGGCTGCGTGCGCAAGAGCATGGTGTTGTGAATATCCTACAAGGTTCGAGAGTTGTTGCATTGGCATCAGGATTCGAGCGGGAGAGTTCATAGCTACAAGCTAGTGATTTACAAGTGCTTGCTGAGAAGATCGGGCCACCCCATATCACTCCGGGTGGAGTCAGCCGGACAGTCCGGTCGGGCCGAAATCTTCAGAGTTTTCGGGTGGTGTCCGGGTAGTGTCCGATTCGGTGTACAGATTGTCCGCACCAATTCTTCTCTCAGGCAGGCCGAACAGTCCGGGTGGACTCGGCCGGACACTCCGATTGCTGCAGAGCTTTTTGCCTTCATCCTAATGATCTTCTCTTGCGCCTTCCTCCCGCTCCTCCCTCACGCATCCTTGGGCGATCATCATGCTGGGCTTCTCTTGTAGCCCTTCTCCTCCTCGCGCCATGCTTATTTCTCCAACTAAACCTGATCATACATAAATGCATAGACTTAGGTACTATAAATTTCTCATCAATTAAAGTACCAGATTCGTTTAGGAGTGAATTCACCTGTTGTTCAAGTAGCTTAGCATGAGCTCTTGTAATGGGTTCAATTCTAATCTCATTGGACTGATCCTTCCTTGCAACAGCTAGAACATCTTGTGTAGTAATTAGGGTTGGTTTAAGTATAGGGATGCCCTCATCATGCAGTCTCTGGAGTCATTGCATGTGTTATTTTCCAAACCACCTTGATCCATATGAGCACACACACTCAACTGGATGTGGTGATGCAACTACTATCACACCGGTGCACCATTCCATGTGGGAGTTGCATTCGTATGTGTTTTGGGGCCTTTTGACACATGGTTTGACACATGGAGTCTCTAGAGTCATTACATGCATTCTTTTCCAAACCACCTTGATCCACATGAGCACACACACACTCCAGTGGATGTGGTGATGCAACTACTATCTTACCGGTGCACCATTCCATATGGCAGCTGCATTCTTATTTGTTTTTAGACTTTTGACACATGGTTTGACACACAGAGTCTCTGGAGTCATTGCATGTGTTCTTTTCCAAACCACATTGATCCAGATGAGGACACACACTCCAATGGGTGTGGTGATGCGACTTTTGTCACATCAGTGCACCATTCAATGTGGGAGTTGCATTCCTATGTGTTTTTCGGCTTTTTGACACATGGTTTGCCACATGGAGTCTCTAGAGTCATTGCATGTATTTTTTTCAAACCACCTTGATTCACATGAGCACACACACTCCAATGGATGTGGTGATCCAACTTATGTCACACTCGTGCACTATTCCATGTGGCAGTTGCATTCCAAGGTTTCTTAGGGCCTTTTGACACATGGAGTGTCTAGAGACATTGGATGTGTTTGTTTCCAAACTACCTTGATCCACATGAGCACACACACTCCAGTGGATGTGGTGATGCAACTTATGTCACACTGGTGCACTATTCCTTGTGGCAGTTGCATTCCATGGTTTCTTTGGGACTTTTGACACATGGTTTGACACATGGAGTCTATAGACATTGCATGTGTTTGTTTCTAAACCACCTTGATCCACATGAGCACACACACTCCAATGGATGTAGTGATGCAACATATGTCATAGTGGTGCACCATTCCATATGGCAGTTTCATTCCAAGATGTTTTTAGGCCTTTTGACACATGGAGTATTTGGAGTCATTACATGTGTTGTTTTCCAAACCACCTTGATCCACATGTGCACACACACTCCAGTGGATGCGGTGATGCAACTACTGTCACATCGGTGCACCATTCCATGAGGGAGTTGCATTCCTATGTGTTTTTGGGACTTTTGACACATGGTTTGACACATGGAGTCTCTAGAGTCATTGCCTATGTTATTTTCCAAACCACCTTGATCCACATGAGCCCACATAGTCCAGTGGATGTGGTGATGCCACTAGTGTCACACTAGCGCACCATTCCATGTGGTAGTTGCATTCTTATGTGTTTTTGGGCCTTTTGACACATGGTTTGACACATGGAGTCTCTTAAGTCATTGTATGTGTTGTTTCCAAACTACGTTGATCCACATGAGCACACATGCTCCAGTGGATGTGGTGATGCAACTACTGTCTTACCAGCGCACCATTCCATGTGGCAGCTGCATTCTTATGTGTTTTGGACTTTTGACACATGGAGTCTCTCGAGTCATTGCATGTGTTCTTTTCCAAACCACAATGATCCAACTTATGTCACATTGGTGCACTATTCCATGTGGCAGTTGCATTCCAAGGTTTCTTTGGGCCTTTTGACACATGGTTTGACATATGGAGTCTCTAGAGACATTGCATGTGTTTGTTTCCAAACCACCTTGATCCACATGAGCACGCACACTCCAGTGGATGTGGTGACACAACTTATGTCACACTGGTGCACCATTCCATGTGGCAGTTTCATTCCAAGGTGTTTTTGGGTCTTTTGAGACATGGTTTGACACATGGAGTATCTAGAGTCATTGCATGCGTTGTTTTCCAAACCACCTTGATCCACATGAGCAGACACACTCCAGTGGATGTGGTGATGTAACCACTATGTTGCCGGTGCACCATTCCATGTGGCAGCTACATTCATATGTGTTTTTGGCCTTTTGACACATGGTTTGACACATTGAGTCTCTAGAGTCATTACATATGTTATTTTCCAAAACATCTTGAGCCACATGAGCACACAAACTTCAGTGGATGTGGTGATGCAACTACTATCACACCGGTGCACCATTCCATGTGGCAGTTGCATTCCTATGTGTATTTTGGCCTTTTGACACATGGTATGACACAGGAATCTCTAGAGTCATTGCATGTGTTCTTTTCCAAACCACATTGATCTAGATGAGCACACACACTCCAATGGTTGTGGTGATGCGACTTTTGTCACATTGGTGCACCATTCCATGTGGGAGTTGCATTCGTATGTGTTTTTGGGCCTATTGACACATGGTTTGCCACATGGAGTCTTTAGAGTCATTGCATGTGTTTTTTTCCAAACCACCTTGATCTACATGAGCACACACACTCCAATGGATGTGGTGATGCAAGTTATGTCACACTAGCGCACTATTCTAGTTGGAAGTTGCATTCCAAGGTTTCTTTGGGCATTTGGACACATGTTTTGACACAAGGAGTCTCTAGAGACATTGCATGTGTTTGTTTCCAAACCACCTTGATCCACTTGAGCACACACACTCTAGTGGATGTGGTGATGCAACTTATGTCACAGTGGTGCACCATTCCATGTGGTAGTTTCATTGCAAGGTGTTTTTGGGCCTTTTTGAGACATGGTTTGACACATGGAGTATATGGAGACATTGCATGTGTTATTTTTGAAACCACCTTGATCCAATTTAGCACACACCCTCAAGTGGATGTGGTGATGAAACTACTGTTACACCGGTGTATTATTCCATGGGAAGTTGCATTCCTATGTGTTTTTGGGCCTTTTGACACATGGTTTGACACATGGAGTCTCTAGTGACATTGCATGTGTTTTTTTCCAAACCACCTTCATCCACATGAGCGCACACACTCTAGTGGATGTGGTGATGCTACTTATGTCAAAGTGGTGCACCATTCCATGCGACCGTTTCATTCCAAGGTGTTTTTGGTCCTTTTGAGACATGGTTTGACACATGGAGTATCTGGAGTCATTACATGTGTTTTTTCCAAACCACCTTGATCCACATGAGCACACACACTCCAGTGGATGCGGTGATGTAACTACTGTCACACCAGTTCACCATTCCATGTGGGAGTTGCATTCCAGGGTGTTTTTGGGCCTTTTGAGACATGGTTTGACACATGGCATATCTGGAGTCATTGCATGTGTTCTTTTCCAAACCACCTTGATCCACATGAGTACACACTCTTGTGGATGCGGTGATGCAACTACTATCACACCGGTGCACCATTCCATGTGGCAGTTGCATCTCCAATGTGTATTTGGGTGTTTTAACACAGGGTTTGACACATGGAATCTCTGGAGTCATTGCATGTGTTCTTTTCCAAACCAAGTTGATCCAGATGAGCACACACACTACAATGGGTGTGGTGATGCGACTTTTGTCACATCGGTGCACCATTCCATGTGGGAGTTGCATTCGTACGTGTTTTTTGGCCTTTTGATACATGGTTATCCACATGGAGTATCTAGAGTCATTACATGTGTTTTTTCCAAACCACCTTGATCCACATGAGCACACACACTCCAGTGGATGTGGTTATGCAACTTATGTCACACTGGTGCACCATTCCATGTGGCAGTTTCATTCCAAGGCGTTTTTGGGCCTTTTTAGAAATGGTTTGAAACATGGAGTATCTGGAGTCATTGCATGTGTTCTTTTCCAAACCACCTTGATCCATATGAGCACACACACTCAAGTGGATGCGGTGATGCAACTACTATCACACTGGTGCACCATCCCATCTGGGAGTTGCATTCCTATGTGTTTTTGGGCCTTTTGACACATGGTTTGACACATAGAGTCTCTAGAGACATTGCATGTGTTTGTTTCCAAACCACCTTGATCCACATGAGCACACACACTCCAGTGGATGTGGTGATACAACTTATGTCACACTGGTGCACCATTCCATGTGGCAGTTTCATTCCAAGGTGTTTTTGGGCCTTTTAAGAAATGGTTTGACACATGGAGTATCTGGAGTTATTGCATGTGTTCTTTTCCAAACCACCTTGATCCACATGAGCACACACACTCTAGTGGATGCGGTGATGCAACTACAGTCACCAGTGCACCATTCCATGTGGGAGTTGCATTCCAAGGTGTTTTTGGGCCTTTTGAGACATGGTTTGACAAATGGAGCATCTGGAGTCATTGCATGTTTTCTTTTCCAAACCACCTTGATCCACATGAGTACACACACTCCATTGGATGCGGTGATGCAACTAGTATCACACCGGTGCACCATTCCATGTGGGACTTGCATTCCTATGTGTTTTGGGGCCTATTGATACATTGTTTGACACAAGGGGTCTCTAGAGTCATTGCATGCGTTCTTTTCCAAACCACCTTGATCCACATGAGCACACACACTCCAGTGGATGTGGTGATGCAACTACTATCTTACCGGTGCACCATTCCATGTGGCAGCTACATTCTTATGTGTTTTTGGCCTTTTGACACATGGTTTGACACATGGAGTCTCTAGAGTCATTGCATGTGTTCTTTTCCAAACCACCTTGAGCCACATGAGCACACACACTCCAGTGGATGTGGTGATGTAACTACTATCACATCGGTGCATTATTCCATGTGGTAGTTGCATTCCTTTGTGTATTTGGTTCTTTTAACACATGGAATCTCTGGAGTCATTACATGTGTTTATTTCCAAACCACGTTGATCTAGATGAGCACACACTCCAATGGGTGTGGTGACGCGACTTGTCACGTTGGTGCACCATTCCATGTGGGAGTAGCATTCGTATGTTTTTTTGAGCCTTTTGACACATGGAGTCTCTGGAGTCATTGCATGTGTTCTTTTCCAAACCACCTTGATCCACATGAGCACAAACACTCCACTAGATGTGGTGATGCAACTTATGTCACACTGGTGCACCATTCCATGTGGTAGTTTCATTCCAAGGTGTTTTCAGGCCTTTTGACACATGGAGTATCTGGGGTCATTGCATGTGTTCTTTTTTAAACCACCTTGATCCACATGAGCACACACACTCAAGTGGATGCGGTGATGCAACTACCGTCACACTGGTGCACCATTCCATGTGGGAGTTGCATTCCTATGTGTTTTTGGGTCTTTTGACACATGGTTTGACACATGGAGTCTCTAGAGTCATTGAAGGTTCTTTTCCAAATCACCTTGATCCATATGATCACACACACTCAAGTGGATGTGGTGATGCAACTACTATCTTACCGGTGCACCGTTCCATGTGAAAGTTGCATTCCTATATGTTTTTGGGGCTTTTGACACATGGTTTGAGGCATGAGGTATCTGGAGTCATTGCATGTGTTATTTTCCAAACCACCTTGATCCACATGAGTATATAGTCTAGTGGATGTGGTGATGCAACTACTCCATTCCATGTGGCAGTTGCATTCTTATGTGTGTTGGGCCTTTTGATACATGGTTTGACACATGGAGTCTCTTAAGTCATCGCATGTGTTCTTTTCCAAACCACATTGATCAACACGAGCACACACACTCCAATGGGTGTGGTGATGCGAATTTTGTCACACCGGTGCACCATTCCGTGTGGGAGTTGCATTCCTATGTGCTTTTGGGCCTTTTGACACATGGTTTGCTACATGGAGTCTCTGGAGTCATTGCATGTGTTATTTTACAAACCACCTAGATCCACATGAGCACACACACTCCAGTGGATGTGGTCATGCAACTACTGTCTTACCAGTGCACCATTCAATGTGGCATCTGCATTCTTATGTGTTTTTGGCCTTTTGACACATGGTTTAATAGACGGAGTCTCTATAGTCATTGCATGTGTACTTTTCCAAACCACCAAGATCCACATGAGCACACACACTCTATTGGATGGAGTGATGCAACTACTATCACACTGGTTCACCATTCCTTGTGGCAGTTTCATTCCTATGTGTATTTAGGCCCACATGGTTTGACACATGGACTCTATAGAGTCATTTCATGCGTTCTTTTCCAAACCACCTTGATCCACATGAGCACACACACTCAAGTGGATGTGGTGATGCAACTACTATCTTACCTGTGCACCATTCCATGTGGCATCTGCATTCTTATGTGTTTTTGGCCTTTTGACACTTGGTTTGACACATGGAGTCTCTGGAGTCATTGGATGTGTTCTTTTTCCAAACCACCTTCAGCCACATGAGCACACATCCTTTAGGCCCGATCTTTCACGACGATCAACAGATAAACAATAGCAAAGATATAAAGGAGATCTGATCTGTTTACACAAACCGTAAATCCTAGCAACTGGCGTTGAGAAGATGATCAACTCCACGCAAGTAGCAATAGACCCTCACGGATTAGCAAGCAAACTCACACACGATATTGGTGTCCCCTGACATGGTACCTGATATGGGGTGGCCCGATCTTCTCAGTAAGCACTTATCGATGATGATGGTGGATGATAGATAACTAGTGTGTAGCTTTGATCTCTCCCGCTCGAACACTGATGCCAATGCAACAACTCTCGAACCTTGTACGATATTCACAACACCACACTCTTGCGCACGCAGCCATCGACCACGAATGGTAGTTTGGAATCTACTAATTCCCAGTGGAACAAAAGATCACACTCAATTGCAGTTGGTAGAAATTGATCACTAGTAATTCCAGAGGTTCTATGAAGGAAACAACTCCAAAATAATTTTAACGTGGTCTAACCCTAACTTGTGTGCCGCCCCATATATTTAAGAGGTTTGGGGGGCGACGGCCTAAGCTTGGGATGACTTGGTCCCACCTAACTAGGATACAAACTGACCCAAAGTTGGGTTTGGCTCAGGGTTCTGCCGTGGCAGAGTTCGGGCCTGTTTCCTTGCCGTGGCAGCCCGCCGTGGCAGAAAAGGACTCTGTTTTGTGCCGTGGCAGGAAAACGCGTCGTTTCTCTGCCACGGCAGAGATCCTGCCATGTGTTGATCTTCCCTCTTGGTAGCTCCTTGCTCTTCCTCCCTCTCCTCCCTCGCGCATTCTTCATTGATCAACACGCCATGCTCCATATGCTTCAACTCCTCGCTCCGTGATACGCCTTCTTCTCCCATGTACCTGATCATACAATAGCACAAAGACTTAGGCAATATAAAGTTCTTATAAATGAAAGCATCATGTTCAACTAGGAATGAATTCACCTGATAGTCATCATTGATTTGACTCAATATTTCCTTCCAGTTCAAGTAGTCTGAATCATCATAATCACTGTATATATCCTCATCATCCTCCCTTTCTTCATGAAAAGTCGTCCACGACTTTGGGTAAGCTGAAAGTGGAAGAAACAAAAAGAACAACGTGTACGCAAAGTATATGTATATATAACATGTTGTATTATTGTTGTTCACATGAAATTATGTCTAGTATACATCAAGCAACTTAAAATTGTAGGTATAAGTGAAGTACAAAGAATCATGATCATGGTGAAAAACAACTAAATAGATAGTCTTGTTCTTCAATATTAAATTCAGTTTTCTTAAAGAAGATCTATGATCAAATTTGTGGACAAGATCAAACCAATTCAATGTGTGTGAAAACCAAATTGTTTCATGCCATGATTCAACTGCGCTACTCTGATTATTATGAACATGATCCTGTTGTCTAGTATGTAAGATGCAACTCAATTTGCAAATATCAGTGAATTCTAAAGTAGTAACATAAGTAGATAGACTTTTGGGACAAACACAATGAATATGAAAACTTGGGTTCTATTCTAGTAAGATTAGAACAATCCAACATAGGTAAAATTACTTGTGTTGGTTGCAATATATCAACTAGACCAGAATGTATTTCCATAATATTTCGAACATGAACTATTGTGCCATAACATACATTTTGTGACACATTGCATATATGGCTGAAAACAACTTGTTTCAGTTCAGCGATTCTATCACAAGTAATGCATATGTGATCCACAAGAAAATTTTCATCCATGCTATATTCACCAATTAGATTGAAAGTGAAACAAGGAGAATATGTGCTAGAATTTAGACATGAAATTTCAGAAATCTTGTCCATAGCACAACTCATACTCATACGTTCATTTAGCATGATGGAATACACAATATCAGTAGGTGGTATTCGAGCAAGTATTTCTTTATGTGTAATCAGGACCACATGATCAAAATATGAATTTGGTAAACTATCACATGGTGTTGAAACATTAGTGCAAGGAAAATCACAAGGAGGCATCAACAAAGGAATAGACTCACAATATGTTGCGCTTGTTGACTGTAGCTCCAAATTAGTGCCTATATCAATAGTGTTCTCTTCACATCTAGTAGACACTGGGACATCCTCTGATGCAGCCCGTCCTACGGATGCTTCTACATCTACACCAACAAGTCCCCCAAGTGGACCCATGACTCGTGCCCGAGCCAAACTCCTGCAAGCTAAGGTGAACTCACTCCTCTCCTCGTGCCAATTTGAAACCTCCTTGGATGGCGTGCTACTTCATACCTCTACTCTGTGCATCATCAGGTACGAACCCCCGCCGCGTCGACCCACGAGCCCTGAAGCTGCACCTGAGCTGAAGCTGCCGGAGTGTCCGGCCACCCCGGAGTGTCCGGCCCGACTCAGCCGGAGTGTTCGGCCTGCCCGAGCTCGAGCCCGAACCTCGCGTGGACATTCAGAAGGTCAAATCGGACACTGCCCGGACACTTCCTGGAGTGTCCGGCCACCCCGGACTGTCCAACCCACTCAACCCGGAGTGTCCGGTCACCCCGGACTGTCCGGCCCACTCGATCCGGAGTGTCCGGCCCAAGTGATGGGCATGCGAGCCTAGGTGGGCCCTATGGCCCATGTATCCCTCTATTTCGCCCAGAACTCTACTTTAATGCCTGAATTACCCCTGACTTTGTGGTTGGCCTATATATAGACCCCCACCTCCATTGTAAACCCTAGGCATGATATTGGAATTAGTGGAAACCCCTTTGTGGATCTATCTAGTTCTTGCCTCATGCTCCTTGACTAAGGAGCACCAATATCCCCAAACCTCGTTGGAGTTTGCATTGTGCCTCCGTGTTGTACAAGGCCTAGGCATCGGTGTCCCCTTGCCTAGATGTCAAGATCTCACCGAGTCTCCCATCTCACCGTGCCGGTTCGAGAGAGAGTCCTCCGCCCGACGCCGATCCTAGGGATTACGCCGGACCGGTCACCGCCGGCGTGAGCTATTGGTGTTTATCGTGGGTTTGCGTGTGTGTATTCATCGTGTTCTTCGTGCGTGTGTTCATCCTTTCCTCCTCCCCCCGCACTCCACCCTCGATTTGAAAGGGAATCGTGAAAGATCGGGCCACCCTAGAGGTTTGCCCTCAACATATTGGTATCAAGAGCTTCGTTGCTCACGATTTCCCCCACAATTTTTCTTCTATCGACCAAAAATTCGAAAATCCCCACAAAAAACAGCCCATATTTGCCTTTGGATTGATCTCTTGATTTGGAGTGTTATTTGTGGTTTTGATCCGACCAAACCTTGTCTAAGGAGTTGGTCCAGCTTTATCCTGCGTTTTCACAGCCTGATTTGGCCAGTTTTTCGCGGATTTGAGGCCCGAAGGCGAGGATTTTCGCTCAAGAACACGAGCAGGAAACCCGCGCCGGAGTGTCCGGCTCGTACCGACCGGAGTGTCCGGCCCGGCCGGAGTGTCCGGCCGAAACAGACCGGAGTGTCCGGCCAGACCGGAGTGTCCGGCCCAGACAGACCGGAGTGTCCGGCTGTAACGCCCGTTTTGACTGTTTTGCCTCATTTTTCGCATTGGCTAATCTCCTTTGTTTGCTCGTGTCACGTGTGTGTGTGTCAGCCAGTACCAGCAAGCTTCCGCATCATCAACTTCCACGCTCATCGACACCACGGACCACGAACATCATCCCGCACCACCGACGCCAAGTTCATCATCAAAGAAGGTATAACTTGCGTCACCTTGTTAACCCCCATCTTCCTTTGTGTGTACCTATCCCATGAGAGTGGATCATCTTGTGTTTGCTTGAGCATTGTGCATTTGTCCTTGGATAGTGAGAGTGCAAGAGCAATATCAAGTGTGACTAGGTAACATCAAGGGAGAGCAAAAAAAAGGAAAAAGATACAAAGAAAAAGCAAAAGAAAAATAGTCTCCCCTTGCAAAAGAGAGTCTCAAAGCTTGCAAGCAAGAGAGAAAAAAAAGAGCGCCCAAGGCAAGTGCACAAATCCATTGCTCACTTTTCCTCTTTGCAAACGGGCCACGGTCTCTCCTTGCATTGGCACGACAACGAGCTTAGTCTTCGCTAGGACTTTTGGTTTGCTCATTTTCATAGTCGTGTCAATCCCAACTTTCTCCACGTGTGTGTACATAGTCGTAGGTTCCCGTCACCCTTTTGAGTTGTTGACCTTCGCCTTTGACTTGAGTTTTGTTGGATTTTTACCACTTTTGACTATCCCTTTTCTTTTGGTTGGTTCTTTGGCTTCCCAGAACCCTAACCTACCACCAACAAGCTTTTGAGAGTTAGTGTGAGTTTTCTTGGCATTTCCACTTTGCACACTAATAGCTCTCACTTGTGGTTTCTAGTTTGGTGCAATCCCCAAGGTGAGGTACAAGGCTAACACCACCATATTCCACTTCCATATACAATACTTGTGTGTTTTGCATGATGGATAGGCACGGTGAGACGAGCCAACCACCTCCCCAAGAAGAAGATCAAGGTCCGTACATGACGCGCGCAAGTCACTTCATCGTTCGACAAGAGTTCCGCGAACGTTGCCAAGCACTTGAGACGCGACAAGATGAACAATTTGGCGAGACGCAAGCCGAGTTCAAGAACATCGACAACCGCTTCGACAGCTTCGAACGACAAATGCATGCAATGCATCACAACTTTGGCCACCAAAATGAAGCGCTTCAACGCTCCGTCGCTGAAACAAATGACAATCTTCGACGCCTCATCGATGGCATGGCAAGACCACGTTCACGCACATCAAGCTCAGCAAGTTCTTCGCATCGTCATGCACCTCTTCCACAAGATCTACATCAAAGTGCTCAAAGACGCAATGATGCCTCCGTGGTTGAAGATGGAATCTCTTCGAACTATGTACCTTCCCCACGACACGCTGCAACGTCAAGCTATGACGGTGACCTCTCTTCAAGGCCACGAGCAAGGCAAGAAGCACACCGTCATCACGCAAGGGCACTAGTGATCCGACAAGAGCAACAAAAAGAGGAACCGCAAGCGCAACCACAAGTACAACCGCAAGTCTACCACCATCGACCGCGACACATACTGGACACAACAAGTGATGACTCCAACTTGGAGAATCAAGCTCGTCATCAACGTCAAGCTCTTCAAGATCCTCCTCCTCGTCATCAACGTCATGAACGTCAACAACGACACCATGGTCATCACGAGGCGCCTCCTCCACATCAACAAGACTTGGAGCGTCAAGTGATACAAGTTGAGCAGCGCCCACCACGTCAAGAGGCTCATGACCATGTTCTTCGCCGTGAGGCCCATGTTCCTAACCAACCTCACCAACCAAGGAATGAGCCTCCTCTTCATCATCAACCGCATCAAGAGGCTACACACCTTCGCCACCATGAGGCCCAAGTACCTCAACCACGTCAACAACCGCGCCAAGAGCAAGAGCAAGCTCCTCATCAACAACAATACCAAGAGCAAGCTCCGCAACAAGGACGCGAGAACCAAATTCAACCTCCCCAACTACAAGATCATCAACAAGGTCACCAAGCTCGTCGCAATGACCGCAACGATGAAGAAACTTTTGGCAAGCTTAAGTTCACAATGCCCAAGTTCACCGGATCCAATGACCCAGAAGAATACCTCTCGTGGGCACTCAAAGTCGACAAGATCTTCCGCATGCACAACTATAGCAACGAGAAGATGGTCACGATGGCTTCGCTAGAGTTTGATGATTACGCCAACCTTTGGTGGGAACAAGTTCAAGTTGCTCGTGATGCAAGACAAGAGCCGCCAATCACAACTTGGCATGACATGAAGGCTCACATGAGATCTCGGTTCGTCCCCGCACACTACACGCGTGACCTCTTCAACAACCTTCAAGCGCTTCATCAAGGGAAAAAGACCGTGGAAGAATACTTCAAGGAAATGGAATCAACTTGATTCGCGCCAACATTGATGAGCGTATGGAGCAAACAATGGCACGTTTCCTTATTGGCTTGAATCACCCAATCAAGCGCATCGTCGAGTTCCAAACATACAACACCATGGTTGAGCTTGTGCACATTGCAACAAAGGCTGAACGTCAAGTGCAAGAGGATATCAAGTACAACAAGCCCAAGACGTACTTCACCTACAAGCAAGCTTCAACCCCTACACCAACAACTTTCAATGGTAGCTCCTCAAGTACCTCCAAGCCTTCCTTCAAGCCCACACTTCCTCAAGGAAAACTGCCACCAAATGGCAAGCAAGCAAAAAGTGATACACCTTTCAACGGTGAATGCTACAAGTGTGGAGGTAAAGGACACAAGTCGGCCGAATGTGGAAACAAGAAAGTCTTGTTCATCCATGACAATGGTGATGAAGAGTACTTGAGTGAAGATGAGTTTGACGCCCGTGTCAAGGAAGCAATGGCAAGGCAACGAGTGGAAGATGATCAAGAACTCCTCATGTGTGAACATGACGCAAGTCCATCGCTTGTCGTCACAAGAATCTTGACCACTCAAGCACAAGAGCATGAAGACCAACGCTCCAATATCTTCCAAACACGAGCCGGCATCAATGGCAAATCTATCAAGGTGATCATTGACGGAGGGAGTTGCCACAACCTTGCTAGCACCGAGTTGTGTGAAAAGCTCAACCTCACCCTCCATCCACACAAGCACCCCTACCATGTGTAATGGCTAAGTGACCAAGGGTCCGTGAAGATCAAGCATACCGTATCGGTCTCCTTCGCCATTGGTCCTTACAAAGATACGATGGAGTGTGATGTGGTTCCTATGACAGTTTGCCACATGCTTCTTGGTCGACCATGGAAATTTGACAAGGCTGCTCAACATGATGGTCGCACCAATATATACACCTTCAAATGGCTCAACAAAACATGTGTTTTGCAACCGATGACTCCTAGCCAAATAATTGCGGACAATGCAAAGGCTTTAGCGAGGGCGCAAAGCACAACACCTACTTGTGAGAAGAGCGGTGAGAGAGAGAACCACCTAATAGTGAGTGAGAGCCACAAGCCAAATTCGAGTGGAAAAACGAAGAGTGTTCTCCTTGCCACCAAAAGTGAGATGAGAGAATTTCGGAACAACCCATCCATCTTGCACTATGTCCTCCTTTGCAAGGGACTAGCGCAAGGAACTAACGAATTAACCAATGTTCCTCCATCTTTGATGAGTGTTTTGCAGGAATTCATGGATGTGTTCCCCGAGGAGCTTCCACATGGACTACCTCGTCTTCACGGCATAGAACATTGCATTGACCTCATCCCCGGTGCACCACTTCCCAACCGTGCCGCTTACCGCACGAACCCGGAGGAGATAAAGGAGATCGAACGTCAAATCAACCAACTCGTCTCCAAAGAATCTCATGGTGGATGATGAGGATATCTACGGGGATTATGATGATTCTGACTGCCTGAACTGGAAGGAAATACTGAGTCAAATCAATAATGACTATCAGGTGAATTCATTCTTAATTGAACCTGATGTTTTACTTAATGAGAACTTTATACTACCTAAGTCTATGCATCTTTGTATGATCAGGTTTATTGATAACACAAGTGTTGCGTGAGGAGGAGGAGAGTTGCAGCAAGAAGGACAAGCGCTGATTTCCAATATCAACAAGTGCGCGAGGGAGGAGCGGGAGGCAGGCGCACTAGGAGGCAATGAGGAAATCACGTATGAGCAAGAGAGAGAGATGGCGCACCAAGAATTACATGTTTGAGGTGTTCCACGACGTTTGGACTGCGTGCCAATAAGGCCGAACCCTTATATGGGTCGGTATGTATCAGTTTGAGTCGAACCGAGTCAGTTTGGGCCAAGTTATGGCTGTTTTTAGGCAAGTTTAGAGGGGAGGACGCCCCAGCCCTCTTATAAACCTCCGTAGCCGTCACAAGTTAGGTTTTCAGACCACGTTAAAATATTTTGGAGTTGTTTCTTTCATAGAACCTCTGGAATTACCCTGTGTTCGAATCTGCCAACTATAATTGAGTGTGATCTGTTGTTCCATTGGGAATTAGTAGATTGCATACTACCGTTCGTGGTCACGGCTGCGTGCGCAAGAGTGTGGTGTTGTGAATATCCTACAAGGTTCGGAGCTGTTGCATACCGACCCATATATGGGTTCGGCCTTATTGGCACGCAGTCCAAACGTCGTGGAACACCTCAAACATGTAATTCTTGGTGCGCCATCTCTCACTCTTGCTCATACGTGATTTCCTCATTGCCTCCTAGTGCGCATGCCTCCCGCTCCTCCCTTGTGCACTTGTTGATATTGGAAATCAGCGCTTGTCCTTCTTGCTGCAACTCTCCTCCTCCTGACGCAACTCTCCTCCTCCTAAGTCTATGCATCTTTGTATGATCAGGTTTATTGATAACACAAGTGTTGCGTGAGGAGGAGGAGAGTTGCAGCAAGAAGGACAAGCGCTGATTTCCAATATCAACAGGTGCGCGAGGGAGGAGCGGGAGGCAGGCGCACTAGGATGCAATGAGGAAATCACGTATGAGCAAGAGAGAGAGATGGCGCACCAAGAATTACATGTTTGAGTTGTTCCACGACGTTTGGACTGCGTGCCAATAAGGCCGAACCCTTATATGGGTCGGTATGTATCAGTTTGAGTCGAACCGAGTCAGTTTGGGCCAAGTTATGGCTGTTTTTAGGCCCGTTTAGAGGGGAGGACGCCCCAGCCCTCTTATAAACCTCCGTAGCCGTCACAAGTTAGGTTTTCAGACCACGTTAAAATATTTTGGAGTTGTTTCTTTCATAGAACCTCTGGAATTACCCTGTGTTCGAATCTGCCAACTATAATTGAGTGTGATCTGTTGTTCCATTGGGAATTAGTAGATTGCATACTACCGTTCGTGGTCACGGCTGCGTGCGCAAGAGTGTGGTGTTGTGAATATCCTACAAGGTTCGAGAGCTGTTGCATTGGCATCAGGGATCGAGCAGGAGAGATCATAGCTACGCACTAGTTATCTATCATCCACCATCACCATCGACAAGAGCTTGCTGAGAAGATTGGGCCACCCCATATCAGTGGAGGCCTTATGGGTCACTTTGGTCGCGACGAGACATTGGACATGCTCTCCAATCACTACTTTTGGCCCAAGATGAAGCGTGACGTGGAGCACTACGTTCAACGATGCACGACATGTGTTCAAGCTAAGTCGCAAGCTAATCCCTATGGTCTTTATATGCCATTGCCTATTCCTCATACACCTTGGTCCGACATTAGCATGGATTTCGTGTTAGGATTGCCTAGATCTAAGCATGGTCATGATTTTATATTTGTTGTTGTGGATCGTTTTTCCAAGATGGCACACTTCATACCGTGCCATAAGACCGACGACGCTTCACATGTTGCAAATCTGTTTTTCAGGGAAATCATCCGTCTTCACGGTGTGCCAAGGACAATCGTCTCCGACCGCGACGTCAAATTCATGAGCTACCTGTGGAAGACCCTCAAGGCCAAGCTCGGCGTCAAGCTCCTCTTCTCATCCGCATCACATCCTCAAACTGATGGCCAAACCGAAGTTGTCAACCGAAGCCTCGGAACTCTCCTTCGTGTGTTGATCAAGAAAAACCTGAAGGATTGGGAGGAATGCATTCCACACGCCGAGTTCGCCTACAATCGAGCCAAGCACTCAACAACCAAGATGAGTCCATTCATGATCGTCTATGGTTTCGAGCCCCTCACCGCGCTCGACATCGAGAAGCGTGCACAAGCTATGAAGAAGCTCCATGAAGAAACAAGAGCTACTATCAAACAACAAGTCCTTCGCCAAGCTTCAAGGTTAAACAAGGACAAGAAGGAGATGATATTTGAAGAAGGTGACCTTGTGTGGATACACCTAAGCAAGGACCGCTTCCCCAAGGAACGTGACTCCAAGCTCAAGCCAAGAGGAGATGGTCCCTTGAAGGTCCTCAAAAGAATCAACAACAACGCCTACATCATCGACATACCGACCTCCAAGTACCTTGCAAGCAATACATTCATTGTCAAGGATCTCTCACCCTACCATGGAGATGCTCAAGATGATATCCATGAAGAGTCGAGGACGACTCTTTCCCAAGGGGGGGGGGGAGCTGATGCAGCCCGTCCTACGGACGCTTCTACATCTACACCAACAAGTCCCCCAAGTGGACCCATGACTCGTGCCCGAGCCAAACTCCTGCAAGCTAAGGTGAACTCACTCCTCTCCTCGTGCCAATTTGATACCTCCTTGGATGGCGTGCTACTTCATACCTCTACTCTATGCATCATCTAGTACGAACCCCCGCCGCGTCGACCCACGAGTCCTGAAGCCGCACCTGAGCTGAAGCTGCCGGAGTGTCCGGCCACCCCGGAGTGTCCGACCCGACTCAGCCGGAGTGTCCGGCCTGCCCGAGCCCGAACCTGGTGTGGACATTCAGAAGGTCAAATCGGACACTGCCTGGACACTTCCCAGAGTGTCCGGCCACCCCGGACTGTCCGGCCCACTCGACCCGGAGTGTCCGGTCACCCCGGACTGTCCGGCCCACTCGACCCGGAGTGTCCGGCCCAAGTGATGGGCCTGTGAGCCTAGCTGGGCCCTATGGCCCATGTATCCCTCTATTTTGCCCAGAACTCTACTTTAGTGCCTGAATTACCCCTGACTTTGTGGTTGGCCTATATATAGACCCCCACCTCCATTTTAAACCCTAGGCATGATATTGGAATTAGTGGAAAACCCTTTGTGGATCTATCTAGTTGTTGGCTCATGCTCCTTGACTAAGGAGCACCAATATCCCCAAACCTCGTTGGAGTTTGCATTATGCCTCCGCGTTGTACAAGGCCTAGGCATCGGTGTCCCTTTGCCTAGACGTCAAGATCTCACCGAGTCTCCCATCTCGCCGTGCCGGTTCAAGAGAGAGTCCTCCGCCCGACGTCGATCCTAGGGATTACGCCGGACCGGTCACCGCCGGCGTGAGCTATTGGTGTTTATCGTGGGTTTGCGTGTGTGTGTTCATCGCGTTCTTCGTGCGTGTGTTCATCCCTTCCTCCTTCCCCCGCACTCCACCCTCGATTTGAAAGGGAGTCGTGAAAGATCGGGCCACCCTAGAGGTTTGCCCTCAACATCCTCCGCAAGTGACAATGCACAATCCGACGATGCAGGTTGTAAAATAGATGGTCCCTTTCTTCAAAAGCAACCTGCATAGCACAAGAAACAATACCAAGAGTAGAGATGATTACATTAGTAGGTTTGGCCGATGGTGGAGGGTGGCTAGCAGCCGCTGCAGGTGGCGCCATAGGAGGCGGTGTGGATCTGGCCGCAAATCGGCTGGTTGATGGAAAATGTGCACGTGACTTAGCCTCCTCAGATAGCTGTGACTCAGCCTCTCTAGCATGGTGCAACAGTTCGTTCATAGTCTCGTACTTGTGATGACGAACAATGATCTTGATTTGAAGCTTCAAATTGTTGAAAAAACGCTGCATAGTCATCTCAAGGGATTCACGAACTCTAGCACGTTGCATAAGCATCTCCATCTCCATGTAGTACTCATCAACTGACATGTTACCTTGCCGCAACTGTGTGAGCTTGTCAAAAACTGATCGCAAGTACCTTGGTTGAATCGCTGCTGTAAGGGCCTCAATCGAACGCTACAAGGTGGCCACATTTACATTGATTGCTGTCACTTGAGTTTGAATATTAGTGATTGCGCCAGTATTCTGATCCACTGCCTCTTGCACGTCCTGTAGATTCTTGTCAATGGTCTCACGCCAATTAGCAAGCTCCTCATCCTTGTTTTGCTGTGACACAACAGCATCATCACTCAAAGACATGATTAGTAGGTTAGTGCAAAAATCATAATCTGTTCGGTGGAAAACTCTCACAACTCACTCACAATTGATAAGAAAGCAAATCTTACCGTTCCAAAGTGAATAGAGATGCTTTACCAAATGCAATCAAAGACATATGCACTGATGTGATGAAGTGAATATCAAAGGTATAGGAACGATCGCAGGGCACACATGTTATTTATGGTGGAGCTCTAGGTATGGTATCCTATCTACACCGCAAACAAGTCCTAGTGCTGATCGTACAAAAACCCAAGAAACACACACGTGGACAAAAACGTGGCAATGCAACTATGAAGGGTGTTGTACTACTATCAAGAGACACTAGCAAAGCTCAAAGTAAATAGGAACAAGATTGCTCAATCTACCGGTGCACAAAGATATCACTAGGCCTCTTGCCCAAATTCTCTTTTTCTCTTTTTCTTTATATAGCTTTTTTTTGCTATTTTGCTTTTTCTCTTCTTTTTTTGTATATATATCACACACGGCCAAATTACAAAGCACAACACCAAAATCCTAGGAGCAGCCTGTAAGAGCAGAACCTTGTCTCAATGGGCAAGTTCCTACACATTTGAAATAGAATGGCTGTGGCTAAAGTTAAGGAACAGTGCAATTTTTACACTTTGTAAGTTTGGCTCTCGTGGCAGAAAAACAGATCAAAATCGTGCTGTGGCAGAAAAATTTCATGCCGCTGCAGAAAAACAGTGCAAAACTGTGCCGCGGCAGAACTCGCGGCAGGACTCGGACTCGCGGCAGAAAAAAACGGCCAAAAACGTGTTGTGGCAGGAAACTGAGTCGTGGCAGAGAAGGACTCGCGGCAGAGAAACTGTCTGTTTCTATGCCGCGGCAGAGTCGGCAGAATTTTTTAAAAATTCCGACTTGCCAAGTAGTAAACAATGAGGACTCTTGTATGGATCAGATCTAGCTTTGTGGCGGCGGAAAAATAATGGTGGAAACAACTAGAACAACTAGAAAACAAATCTACAAAGAACAGATCTAGATCTAGACTAAAAGATAAACACGACCAACAACTATTACTCGAATACGATGTAATCTAGGCTATGACAACTCTTTTTGTGGGGCTTTTTCTGTATAGGACGAAAAATAAGATCTAATCTATGGATGGATTTGTGGATGCTTACCGAGTCAACGAGAAAATCTAATACCAAGATGATATGGGGTGGCCCGATCTTCTCAGTAAGCACTTGTCGATGATGATGGTGGATGATAAATAACTAGTGATGTAGCCCGACCTTCGGTCGTTACCACATCATGGTCTCCAACTTATGCCAAGTCGTCACGGACTCCAAAGGTGAATCTGTTCCTCTATGCGAGCCCACTTCCTACCCTCTTGAATGGTATACTACTTCATACTCCGTCCCATATCCATGATAGGTTCATACCGACAAGTACGGAGGCAAGGGAGGAAGCCTGGAGCACCAAGCCCGACAAGATGGAAGCTTGGAAGAGAAGATGGAAGAAGCAGCAGCTGGAGCACCGGAGTCTCCGGCCTACATACCCTAGAGTCTCCAGCCCACCTCCAGACCGGCCCCCAAATCGAGCTCGAGGTCATTCTGTCTGCCACTCCGGAGCCAGCACCGGAGATAGACCGGAGTCTCCGGCCTGAGCATATGGGCCTGTGCGCCGCCAGCTGGGCCTTTGGCCCATGTACCCCTTAGTCCACCCAGACTTTCCCCTTTTATTCCTAAAGTACCTCTGAACTAGTGGCTGGCCTATATATAGTGCCCCCACCCCCTCATGTAACTCTAGGCATAGATGATAGACTAAAGAAAACCCCCTTTGTGGAATCTCTAGTTTTGCCTCATCCTCTTCTACCAAAGGGGATAGACTATCGTCACCACCTCGTGGGAGTTTGCATCGCGCCTCCCTTGTTGTACAAGGCCTTGGCATCGTGTCCCTTTGCCAAGACGTCAAGACCGTCTCCAAGGTGTTCTTCCCTCTCCGCGTGGGATCGAGGGAGCACACTGACCTATCTTTCCTTGCGAGGATTCTATCGGACCGGTGGCCACCAATGAGAGCAATTGGCCTTGTATCGTGTGTGTTTTGCGTGTGTTCATCGTGTTCTTCGCGAGGTGTGCGTCCGCTTCCGCTACCTTCTCCCTTTCCCCTCTCTTTCCCATCGATTTGACCACGAGATCCGTGAAGATCGGGCCACCCACGGGGTTACCCCATAACATCTTGCATCTGGTATCAGCTTTTGGTTGCCACGGATTTCTCCTCGATTTGGTGTTTTCCCCCTAAATTCGAAAATTCCACCAAAAACAGCCCCAATCGTGTTTTGAATCGATCTGTGATTTGAGTGCGTTTTTGTAGGTTTTGATCCGTGGATTACTTGCTAAACTTGTTGATCTACCTTCCCCTGCATTCCCATGGCCTAATTCCTTGATTTCCCCTACCAATTTGGTGTTTTGGTTCGAGGTTTTCCACCAAAATCGCGTCCCGGACGAGTTCTGCACGTCTTGAACCTCCGGACCGGAGATTCCGGTCCAGACAGGAGTTTCTAGCAAAGTCTCCGCCCCCTGCTAACAGCAAATCTATTTCACGGTTTTGAGCATAACTTTTGCACACGAACTCGGATTTTGGTGTTCTTTAGCTCATTTTGAAGAGGATAAAGAGCTCTACATCATCATCTCCGTGGTTCATGCTATCTACTCCATCCAAATTCCGTGAGCAAGGCGGAATCCACCATAAAGGGTGAAGATCGGCGACGAAAGGTATAAAATTCCACGACTTCTCCCCACTTGCATCCTTTTGTGAGCCACACTATCTTTGCGTACAACAAACACCTATTGAGACTAGTTCCTCCTATGATTGCTTGGGCTATGCACATTTGATACCTTATAGAATTCCGAGCAAAAGTTGTGAGCGCGCTATCTCATATAGTTATCTTGTATAGTTGTTGGCACAAGGAAGAGGCAAGTGAAAAATAAAAGAAAAAGAGAAAAAAGAGAGAAAAAGAAAAAGAAGAAAAAGAGAAAGAAAGAAACTAGTGCCTCATAGAATAGGAAGCGCAAGCTCGATGAACATCAAATAGGTGGTACTTATTGTGCATATCTTGTAGCCCACCAATTTATTGCAATCGAACTAGCGTCTCTCCTTGCACTTGTGTGACACGAGCTTATAGTCTTCGCTAGGTAATCATTTGGTTCTTAGATCACTTTGTCCGTCGCACAAGTCCCATTTATCCCACCGTGTGTGTTTCCTTATACATAATTCCTATCTTGTGGATTGACTTGTTTTGCTTTGTGATCATCGTGGTTCTTTACTTGCCATTACAATATCTTGATTTCGGATTGGTTCTTGACATGACACCTTCCATACCTATCCACCATAAGTTTTGTGTGTGTGTGTGTTTTTTAGTGATTAGTTGGTTTTGGTGTTCCGCATGAACTTCACTTTGCTTGGTTTTGATGCTCTCAAGTGTTGCCACTTGCACGGTACTATCTTCCAAGGTAAAGTAAGGTTTGGCGTTGCATCCCTAACCCCCTACCACTTCCATATACACCACTTGGTATTGTGAATCATGTCTAGGGACTCCGGAACCGAGGATGATTTCTATGAAGAATCCACGATGAGCCACCATGCATATGCCTCCACAAGCATGGATGACATGATGGAGCACTACACCGACAATGGCTCCACATGCTTGGGTGATATGGAGTTCAACAACAACAATAACTCCCTAAGCATGAAAGACTTCAAGAACGACAACAACAAGCTCCTCAAGTCATGTCGACCAAGACGGAGCCCCCACCTCAAGAGCAACAAGGTCCACCATCAAATGGACGACTTCGCCAAAACCATGAGCATGATGGCCAAGACAAATGATGCTTTGCGCTCATTACAACGCCTCACCAAGAAGAGTTCCAAGGATAAGGAGCATCGTAGCGAGCGTCATGTGGATGACCAAGTGCGCCATCTACATCAACCTTTGGCAAGGCACGCCAATGACCTCCGTCGACACCATCAAAGTGCACCTTCAACTACTCGTGCCACCACCAAAATGGCACCAAGAGCAAGCTCTGCTCCATGCCATCAAGCTTCAACTCCAAGACTTGACGTCCTAGATGACGCATGCACCTTCATGGATGAGGAAGACGAAGACCTCTACTTCGCCAAGTTGGACGAGTACGTCAAGAGGACTACACAAGCCAAGGTGCAAGATGGCGATGACAAGATCAAGAATGGTGAGCACGTGACTTTCCCTTCACCAAAGGAGGCGCATGGAGTTGAGAGGACCGAGCCTACCCCCATATGCTTGAGTGATGATGTGGTACCAATCCCATGTGAGTATGAGAGCCACTTAGCCCACTTGAGTGAGATGAGTAACTCCACCACACTTGAGATTGAGTGCTTCCACTTTGAGGGCATGAGTGATACACCGAGTGAGTTGAGAGTGGTAGTTGATAGGTCATGTGAGACCACTTTGATTTCTAACAACTTACCCTCTACCTCTAGTGTGTTTTCTCATGATTTGCTAGGTTCGATGGATAAAGAAGCGCCAAGCTTGGAGATGATCATGCCTCCAACCGAGAAGATGTACATGGTGGATGAAGATGATGCCATCCCCATATTGGATGAAGAAGTCGCCCACATGGAGGCCAATGCTACCACAACACCTACTTCATATGAGAGGTATGAACAAGGTAAGAATACAGATGTTGATGATGCCATGATCCCACTAGTGTACATGAGGACTTGTGATGATTGGCATGCTATGGATGATGTTTGTGATATCACATATGCTTCATTGATATTTCCATGTGATACTTTGCCTTTGCATAATGTTGAGCATGTGAAATTATTTGATTGTGATGATGTTGCCATAGATATGTCATGCTCTAAACGTTACGTTGATGATATCATTGCTTGCATTTTGTTGAACAATTGCTCTTTCCAATGTTTTGCTTGCAATGATGTTACCAATGATACCCCTCAGACAATGCTTTGTCATGAATGTTTTACAATTTCTCCCGTTGCTTACAATAAGTTGAATAATTGCTCTTTCACTTGTTTTCCTTGCAACAATAATTCTCATATGTATTCTATTGAGATGGCCCCCATAGCTTTCTCAAATTTTGGAGATTTTGGTAAATGCCATGATAAGCATGCTCCCCACTTGCATACTCACCAAGCACCTATATTACACTTGATTGACACTAATGATGATGTGCACAATAAGAGATATGTCATGATGGATGATGTATTTCTCTACCATGCACACACGTTCTTCCTTTTATCTATGATGTGTGTAGGTACCCGCACAAGAATGTCAACCTCGGTTGAGCACGAGTTGACAAAAAGAGCTCTAGAGAGCATCCCCCAAGTGAGTTCAAGATCGAACCCAACTCTGATACCTTTCGCATGCTTTGCATCTTTCATGTTGACAAATTGCTCTTTCCTATGGTTTGATTGCAAGCATGTTGATGGTATTCTTTCACCTTGTGACAATCATGTCTCGTTGCTATTGGATATTGATGCTTTGTGTGTTGCCACAAAAATGTTGAACAATTTCTCTTTCCGATGTTTTGTTTGCAACCATAATGCCATTATGAGCATGTATTGTCATGAGAGCTTCCAAGTCTCTCGTATTGTTGTTGCAACAAACATAAGGACCACTTGCTCTTTCATATGGTTTGTTTGCCAACATGTTGTTTTTACTTCCGCTTGTGATACTCCAATGCCCATGATCTTCGATTATGATGATTTGTGTGTGGCATCCAACATATCGAACAATTGTTCTTTCCAATGGTTGGTTTGCACACATAATGATGTTGTTTTGGATATCTTTCCTCATGTGTTTTTGCCGAATTCTCGTATCCTTGCACCAAAGATGTTGACCAATATTGTCCATTGCTTTGAGTGCCACACTAAGATGTTTTATGGAGTTTTTGCGTTCCCACATTTGGATGATGTTCAAACAATTCCCATACACTTTGACCTTGCATATGCATCTCGTTTGCTATACTTGAGTTGTGCTAATAGTGTTGTGAAGAAGAATGGACATGCCACAAATGCCATGCTCCTCTATAACACACAAACATATGTTGCTTGGTATTTGTTGTGTGAAGGTACAATTGCTTACGCGTCAACCTCTATGGACCAAGAGTTGACAAGACGAACCAGAGAGAGTTACCTATGGCTGCCCTTCAATGGGCCATCTCTACATCCTAAGGTGACTTCACTCTACTTGAGGACTCATAATATAATCTTCATGAATTGGCTATGCTTTGAGTGTTGCTTTGCTTTTGTGGTGAGCTTTGTAGGCTTCATTGAAGGTGAACGAACAATTAGGTATTGTCAATTCAATCTTCCCGAGGTCGACTATATGGTGAGCCCCAGGATCAAGAAGGTCTCTCGACATCTTCTACTTTGTGATGAGTGTGTAGAGTCAAGGACGACTCTTTTTGAAGGGAGGGGAGATGATGTATCCTGACCTTCGGTCGTTACCACATCATGGTCTCCAACTTATGCCAAGTCGTCACGGACTCCAAAGGTGAATCCGTTCCTCTATGCGAGCCCACTTCCTACCCTCTTGAATGGTATACTACTTCATACTCCGTCCCATATCCATGATAGGTTCATACCGACAAGTACGGAGGCAAGGGAGGAAGCCTGGAGCACCAAGCCCGATAGGACGGAAGCTTGGAAGAGAAGACAGAAGAAGCAGCAGCTAGAGCACCAGAGTCTCCGGCCTGCGCACACCGGAGTCTCCGGCCACACCGGAGTCTCCGGCCTGAAGACACCGGAGTGTCCGGCCTGCATACCCCGGAGTCTCCGGCCCACCTCCGGACCGGCCCCCAAATCGAGCTCGAGGTCATTCTGTCTGCCACTCCGGAGACGACACGAGAGATAGACCAGAGTCTCGGACCCACACCGGAGTCCCCGGACCCCACACTGGAGTCTCCGGCCTGAGCATATGGGTCTGTGCGCCGCCAGCTAGGCCTTTGGCCCATGTACCCCTTAGTCCACCCAGACTTTCCCCTTTTATTCCTAAAGTACCCTTGAACTAGTGGCTGGCCTATATATAGTGCCCCCACCCCCTCGTGTAACCCTAGGCATAGATGATAGACTAAAGAAAACCCCCTTTGTGGAATCTCTAGTTTTGCCTCATCCCCTTCTACCAAAGGGGATCGACTATCGTCACCACCTCATTGGAGTTTGCATCGCGCCTCCCTCATTGTGCAAGGCCTTGGCATCGGTGTCCCTTTGCCAAGACGTCAAGACCCTCTCCAAGGTGTTCTTCCCTCTCCGCGTGGGATCGAGGGAGCACGTTGACCGATCTTTCCTTGCGAGGATTCTATCGGACCGGTGGCCACCGGTGAGAGCAATCGGCCTTGTATCGTGTGTGTTTTGCGTGTGTTCATCGTGTTCTTCGCGAGGTGTGTGTCCGCTTCCGCTACCTTCTCCCTTTCCCCTCGCTTTCCCATCGATTTGACCACGAGATCCGTGAAGATCGGGCCACCCACAGGGTTACCCCATAACAACTAGTGTGTAGCTATGATCTCTGCCGCTCGAACCCTGATGCCAATGCAACAGCTCTCAAACCTTGTAGGATATTCACGACACCACACTCTTGCGCACGCAGCCGTCGACCACGAACGGTAGTTTGCAATCTACTAATTCCCGGTGGAACAATAGATCACACTCAATTGCAGTTGGTAGAAATCGATCACAAGTAATTCCAAAGGTTCTATGAAAGAAACAATTCCAAAATAATTTTAACGTGGTCTAACCCTAACTTGTGTGGCACCCCATCTATTTAAGAGGTTTGTGGGGGCGGTGGCCTCAGCTTGGGATGACTTGGTCCCACCTAACTAGGATACAAACTGACCCAAAGTTGGATTCGTCTCAGGGTTCTGCCGTGGCAGAGTTTGGGTCTGTTTCCCTGCCGCGGCAGCTTGCCATGGCACAAAAGGACTCAGTTTTTGTGCCGTGGCAGGACAAAGCGTTGTTTCTCTGCCGCGGCAGAGATCCTACCATGTGTTGATCTTCTTCTTGGTAGCTCCTTGCGCTTCCTCCCTATCCTCCCTCGCGCATTCTTCATTGATCCACACGACATGCTCCATATGCTTCAACTCCTCGCTCCGTGATACGCCTTCTTAATGCAGCCCGTCCTACGGACGCTACTACATCTAGAACGCAAAGTCCCCAAGATCGTCCCCAAGTTAACCAAGAAGATGGACCAGGAGCAACCAGCTCCAGAACGAGAGTCTCCACCGTCATCGCCCCGGAGAGTCCGCCCGAATCTGGCCGGACTGTCCGGCGCGTCTCAGCCGGAGTATCCGGCCTACCCAGCCCCGTCCTAGTGCGGACATTCTGTGTGCTACATCGGACTCTACCCGGACACTACCCGGAGTGTCCGGCCACCCCCGGACTATCTGGCCCACTCGACCCAGAGTGTCCGACCTAAGTGATGGGCCTGCGTGCCAACATCTGGACCCTTGGCCCATGTACCCCTCTATTCCGCACCAAACCCTAGCTTTATGCCCAAACTACCCCTGAACTTGTGGCTGGCCTATAAATAGAGCCCCCACCCCTCATTGTATCCCTTAGGCATAGATGATAGACTAAAGACAACCCCCCTTTGTCGAATCTCTAGTTTTGCCTCATCCCCTTCTACCAAAGGGGATTGACTATCGTCATCACCTCGTTGGAGTTTGCATCGCGCCTCCTTGGTTGTACAAGGCCTTGGCATCGGTGTCCCTTTGCCAAGACGTCAAGACCCTCTCCTAGGTGTTCTTCCCTCTCCGCTTGGGATTGACGGGAGCACGTTGACCGATCTTTGCTTGCGAGGATTCTATCGGACCGGTGGCCACCAGTGAGAGCAATCGGCCTTGTATCGTGTGTGTTTTGCGTGTGTTCATCGTGTTCTTCGCGAGGTGTGCGTCCGCTTCCGCTACCTTCTCCCTTTCCCCTCGCTTTCCCATCGATTTAACCACGAGATCCGTGAAGATCGGGCCACCCTAGAGGTTTGCCCTCATCATCTGGTATCAGCAGCTTTTGGTTGCCACGGATTCCTCATCGATTTTTTCTTTTCCCCCATAAATTCGAAAATTCCACCAAAAACAGCCCCAATTCGTGTTTTGGATCGATCTGTGATTTGAGTGCGTTTTGGTAGGTTTTGATCCGTGGCCCCCATAAAAATTCCGCCACTTCTCCCCACTTGCTTTCCTTTGTGAGCTACACTATCTTTGCGTTCAACAAACACCTATTGAGACTAGTTCCTCCTATAATTGCTTGGGCTATGCACATTTGATACTTGTAGAATACCGAGCAAAAGTTGTGAGCGCGCTATCTCATATAGTTATCTTGTATAGTTGTTGGCACAAGAGGCAAGTGAAAAAGAAAAGAAAAGTGAAAAAAAAGAAAAAAAAGAAAAAGAAAGAAAGAAACAAGTGCCTCATAGAATAGGAAGCGCAAGCTCGATGAACATCAAATAGGTGGTACTTATTGTGCATATCTTGTAGCCCACCAATTTATTGCAACCGAACTAGCGTCTCTCCTTGCACTTGTGCGACACGAACTTATAGTCTTCGCTAGGTAATCATTTGGTTCTTAGCTCACTTTCTCCATCGCACAAGTCCCATTTATCCCACCTTGTGTGTTTCCTTGTACATATTTCCTTCTTGTGGATTGACTTGTTTTGCTTTGTGATCATCGTGGTTCTTTACTTGCCATTACAATATCTTGATTTCGGATTGTTCTTGGACACGCCATTTTCCATACCTATCCACCATAAGCTTTGTGTGTGTGTGTTTTTTAGTGGTTAGTTGGTTTTGGTGTTCCGCGTGAACTTCACTTTGCTTGGTTTTGATTGCTCTCAAGTGTTGCCACTTGCACGATACTATCTTCCAAGGTAAAGTAAGGTCTGGCGTTGCATTCCTAACCCCCACCACTTCCATATACACCACTTGGTCTTGTGAATCATGTCTAGGGACTCCGAAACCGAGGATGATATATATGAAGAATCCATGATGAGCCACCACGACTACGACTCCACAAGTATAGAGGACATGATGGAGCACTACACCGACAATGGCTCCGCATGCTTTGAGGACCCGGAGCACTAGACCTATGATGGCTCCACATGCATGGAAGACATGGAGCACGTCATCAACTATGGCTCCTCAAGCATGGAGGAATTGGAGCTCTACATCGACAATGGCTCCTCATGCATGGAGCACTACACCGACAATGGCTCCACATGCTTGGGTGATATGGAGTACTACATTAACAACGACTCCCCAAGCATGGATGACTTCAAGTGCTACAACGACGACGCCTCACCAAGCATGGAGGACATGGCGAGCTTCACCCACTTCGAGGGCTCTTCCATGAGCCATGAAGAATACCTCCATCGCTTGGAGATGGAGGACTTCTACGCCAAGCTAGCGGAGACGCATCATCAAGAAACCATGACCTTCAAGGCCAAGCGTGCCACACCAAAGGGCACCACCTACTTTGATGATCCACCTCCAAGGCGTCAAGCGCCACCACCTACATGGCGTCATGCACCACCATCTCCAAGGCGACGAGCGCCATCACCTCCAAGCCGTCAAGCGCCACCATCTCCAAGGCACCAAGCACGACCATCTCCAAGGCATCAAGTGCACCAACCTCCAAGGCAACAAGTGCCACCGCCTACAAGAAGAGTGGCACCCCAACATCATCTTCCCAAAGAGGCGCCACGAAGCAAGAATCTTCATCGACATAAATCCTCTAGAGATCATCGCCAACATCAAGAGGATACAAGACGTCGTTCAAGGCAACTTCGCCATGAAGACGGAGAGTACATGTTGAGCACCATTCATAATGCTCAACCAAGCTCAAGGATGCACCACCATCACAAGAATAGTGCCAAGGACAAGGAGCATCGTCGCGAGCGTCATGTGGATGACCAAGTGCGCCATCTACATCAACCTTTGGCACGGCACGCCAATGACCTCCGTCGACACCATCATAAGGCACCTTCAACTACTCGTGCCACCACCAAAATGGCACAAATAGCAAGCTCTCCTCCACGCCCTCAAGCTTCAACGCCAAGACTTGACGTCCTAGATGACGCATGCAACCTCATGGATGAGGAGGACGAAGACCTCTACTTCGCCAAGTTGGACGAGTATGTCAAGAGGACTTCACAAGCCAAGGTGCAAGGGACCGACGACAAGGTCAAGAATGGTGAGCATGGGATTTTCCCTTCACTAAAGGAGGCGCATGGAGTGGAGAGAACCAAGCCTACCCCCATATGCGTGAGTGCTGATGTGGTACCAATCCCATGTGAGTATGAGAGCCACTTAGCCCACTTGAGTGAAAACAAGAGTGAGACGAGTGACTCCACCATATATGAGATTGAGTGCTTCCACTTTGAGGGCATGAGTGATACACCTAGTGAGTTGAGAGTGGTAGTTGATAGGTCATGGGAGACCACTTTGATTTCTAAGGACTTACCCTCTACCTCTAGTGTGTTATCCCATGATGTGCTAGGTTCCATGGATAAAGAAGCATCAAGCTTGGAGATGATGATGCCTCCACCCACGAATATGAACATGGTGGATGAAGATGATGCCATCCCCATGCAAGAAGAAGAAGTCGCCCACATGGAGGCCAATGCTACCACAACACCAACTTCATATGAGAGGTATGAACAAGGTAAAAACAAGGGTGTTGATGATGCCATGATCCCACTAGTGGACATGATGACTTGTGATGATTTTTGGTTCTTTGCGCCGAGTTTTGGGGTAGCAGCGATATTTCGATTCATCCTTTTCTTCCAAGGATTTCATAATTGGACGTTGAACCCATTTCATATGATGGGAGTTGCCGGAGTATTAGGTGCGCATGCTATGGATAATGTTTGTGATATCACATATGCTTCATTGATATTTCCATGTGACACTTTGCCTTTGCATAATGTTGAGCATGTGAAATTATTTGATTGTGATGATGTTGCCATAGACATGCCATGGTTTAAACATTACGTTGATGATATCATTGCTTGCACTTTGTTGTACAATTGCTCTTTCCAATGTTTTGCTTGCAATGATGTTACCAATGGTACCCCTCGAACCATGCTTTGTCATGAATGTTTTACAATCTCTCCCGTTGCTTGCAATAAGTTGAATAATTACTCTTTCACTTGTTTTGCTTGCAACAATAATTCTAATATGGTTTATATTGAGATGGCTCCCATAGATTTCTCAAATTTTGGAGATTTTGATGATTGCCATGATAAGCATGTTCCCCACTTGCATACTAACCATGCACCTATGTTACACTTGATTGACACTAATGGTGATGTGCACAAGAAGAGATACGTCATGATGGATGATGTGTTTCTCTACCATGCACACACGTTCTTCCTTTTGTGCTTGATGTGTGTAGGTACCCGCAAGAGAATGTCAACCTCGGTTTAGCACAGTTGACAAAAAGAGATCTAGAGAGCATCCCCCACGTGAGTTCAAGATCGAACCAGCTCTGATACCTTTTGCATGCTTTGCATCTTTCATGTTGAAAAATTGCTCTTTCCTATGGTTTGCTTGCAAGCATGTTGATGGTATTCTTTCACCTTGTGACAATCATGTCTCGTTGCTATTGGATATTGATGCTTTGTGTGTTGCCACAAAAATGTTGAACAATTTCTCTTTCCGATGTTTTGTGTGCAACCATAATGCCATTTTGAGCATGTATTGTCATGAGAGCTTCCAAGTCTCTCGTATTGTTGTTGCCACAAACATAAAGACCACTTGCTCTTTCATATAGTTTGTTTGCAAACATGTTGTTTTTGCTTCCGCTTGCGATACTCATACCCCCATGATTTTGGCCTTTGATGATATGTGTATGGCATCCAACATATTGAACAATTGTTCTTTCCAATGGTTGGTTTGCACACATAATGATGTTGCTTTGTATATTCTTCCTCGTGTGTTTTTGCCGAATTCTCCTAGCTTTGCATCAAAGATGTTGATCCATTTCTTAGTCAATTGCTTTGAGTGCCTCCCTAAGACGCTTTATGGAGTTTTTGAGTTTCCACATTCGGATGATGTTCAAACGACATCCATGCACTTTGACCTTGCATACGCATTTCGTTTGCAATACTTGAGTTGTGCTAATAGTGTTGTGAACAACAATGGACATGCCACAAATGACATGCTCGTCTATCACACACAAACATATGTTTCTTGGTCTTTGTTGTGTGAAGGTACAATTGCTTACGTGTCAACCTCTATGGACCATAAGTTGACAAGACGAACCGTAGAGAGTTACCTATGGCTACCCCTCAACGAGCTATCTCTACATCAGTGACTCCACTCTACTTGAACACTCATGCTATAATCTCCATGAATTGGCTACGCTTTGAGTGCTGCTTTGCTTTTGTGGTGAGCCTTGTAGGCTTCATGGAAGGTGAAGGAACATTGAGGTGTTGTCGATTCAAGCTTCTCAAGGACGACTATATGGTGAACCCCAGGATCAAGAAGGTCTCTCGACATCATCTTCTTAGGATGAGCATGAAGAGTCGAGGACGACTCCTTTTGAAGGGGAGGAGCTGATGCAGCCCGTCCTACGGACGCTACTACATCCACAATGCCAAGTCCCCAAGATCGTCCCCAAGTCAACCAAGAAGATGGACCAGGAGCAGCCAGCTCCAGAACGAGAGTCTCCACCGTCATCGCCCCAGAGAGTCCGCCCGAATCCGGCCGGAGTGTCCGGCGCAGCCGGACTGTCCGGCGCGTCTCAGCCGGAGTATCCTGCCTACCCAGCCCCGTCCTGGTGCGGACATTCTGTGTGCTACATCGGACTCTACCCGGACACTACCCGGAGTGTCTGGCCACCCCCAGACTGTCCGGCCCACTCGACCCAGAGTGTCCGGCCTAAGTGATGGGCCTGCGTGCGAACATCTGGGCCCTTGGCCCATGTACCCCTCTATTTCGCACCAAACCCTAGTTTTATGCCCAAACTAGCCCTGAACTTGTGGCTGGCCTATAAATAGAGCCCCCACCCCTCATTGTATCCCTTAGGCATAGATGACAGACTGAAGACAACCCCCCTTTGTGGAATCTCTAGTTTTGCCTCATCCCCTTCTACCAAAGGGGATCGACTATCGTTATCACCTCGTTGGAGTTTGCATCGCGCCTCCCTCGTTGTACAAGGCCTTGGCATCGGTGTCCCTTTGCCAAGACGTCAAGATCCTCTCCCAGGTGTTCTTCCCTCTCCGCTTGGGATTGATGGGAGCACGTTGACCGATCTTTCCTTGCGAGGATTCTATCGGACCGGTGGCCACCGGTGAGAGCAATCGGCCTTGTATCGTGTGTGTTTTGCGTGTGTTCATCGTGTTCTTCGCGAGGTGTGTGTCCGCTTCTGCTACCTTCTCCCTTTCCCCTCGCTTTCCCATCGATTTGACCACGAGATCCGTGAAGATCGGGCAACCCTAGAGGTTTGCCCTCATCACTTCTTCTCCCATGTACCTGATCATACAATAGCACAAAGACTTAGTGATATGGGGTGGCCCGATTTTCTCAGCAAGCTCTTGTCGATGGTGATGGTGGATGATAGATAACTAGTGTGATGAGGATGTATACAGGGATTATGATGATTCTGACTGCCTGAACTGGAAGGAAATATTGAGTCAAATCAATAATGACTATCAAGTGAATTCATTCCTAATTGAACCTGATGTTTTACTTAATGAGAACTTTATACTACCTAAGTCTATGCATCTTTGTATGATCAGGTTTACTGATAACACAAGCGTTGCACGAGGAGGAGGAGAGTTGCAGCAAGAAGGACAAGCGCTGATTTCCAATATCAACAAGTGCACGAGGGAGGAGCGGGAGGCAGGCGCACTAGGAGGCAATGAGGAAATCACGTATGAGCAAGAGTGAGAGATGGCGCACCAAGAATTACATGTTTGAGGTGTTCCACGTTAAAATATTTTCCGCACCAAGAATCACGTATGTGCGTAGCTCTTATATCTCCCGCTCGATCCCTGATGCCAATGCAACACCTCTCGAACCTTGTAGGATATTCACAACACCACACTCTTGCGCATGCAGCCGTGACCACGAACGGTAGTATGCAATCTACTAATTCCCAATAGAACAACAGATCACACTCAATTATAGTTGGTAGATTCGAACACAGGGTAATTCGAGAGGGTCTATGAAAGAAACAACTCCAAAATATTTTAACGTGGTCTAATCCGTAATCTACGGCACCCCCATCTCTTTATGGGTCCAAGGGACAGCGGTCTATGGTGGAACTTGAGTTGGTTCCACCCAACCTGGATACAAACCGGCCACAAGTGGCTCGGCCAAGACTGGCTCTGCCGTGGCAGAGTCCTAGTCGGTTTTCCTGCCGCGGCAGCCAACCGTGACAGAGAAACAAGGCTTTTCTCTGCCGCAGCAGAGAACTTCCTCCTCTTGTTGATCTTCTTCTTGGACAGCTCCTTGCGCTTCCTCCCTCTCCTCCCTCGCGCATTCTTCGTTGATCCACACGCCTTGTTCCATTTGCTCCTCGCTCCTTGCTATACCTTCTTCTCCTAAGTACCTGATCAAGCAATTATTCAAAGACTTAGGTAGTATAAAATTCTCATTGATTAAAACACCAGGTTCATTAAGAAACAAGTTCACCTGTTGTTCTAGTAACTTAGCACGAGCTCTTGTGATTGGTCCAATCCTGATCTCATTGGATTGATTCTTCTTTGCAATTGGAATACCTTCATTCGCAATTGGGGTAGGTGTAATGATATGGGGTGGCCCGATCTTCTCAGTAAGCGGATGGCGGTGATGATGGTGGATGATAGATAACTAGCCTGTAGCTATGAACTCTCTCGCTCGATCCCTGATGCCAATGCAACAGCTCTCGAACCTTGTAGGATATTCACAACACCACGCTCTTGCGCACGCAGCCGTGACCACGAACGGTAGTATGCAATCTACTAATTCCCATTGGAACAACAGATCATACTCAATTATAGTTGGTAGATTCGAACACAGGGTAATTCGAGAGGGTCTATGAAAGAAACAACTCCAAAATATTTTAACGTGGTCTAATCCGTAATCTACGGCACCCCCATCTCTTTATGGGTCCAAGAGACAGCGGTCTATGGTGGAACTTGAGTTGGTTCCACCCAACCTGGATACAAACCGGCCACAAGTGGCTCGGCCAAGACTGGCTCTGCCGTGGCAGAGTCCTAGTCGGTTTTCCTGCCACGGCAGCCAACCGTGACAGAGAAACAAGGCTTTTCTCTGCCGCAGCAGAGAACTTCCTCCTCTTGTTGATCTTCGTCTTGGACAGCTCCTTGCGCTTCCTCCCTCTCCTCCCTCACGCATTCTTCGTTGATCAACACGCCTTGTTCCATTTGCTCCTCGCTCCTTGCTATACCTTCTTCTCCTATGTACCTGATCATGCAATTATTCAAAGACTTAGGTAGTATAAAATTCTCATTGATTAAAACACCAGGTTCATTAAGAAACAAGTTCACCTGTTGTTCTAGTAACTTAGCACGAGCTCTTGTGATTGGTCCAATCCTGATCTCATTGGATTGATTCTTGTTTGCAATTGGAATACCTTCATTCGCAATTGGGGTAGGTGTAATGATATGGGGTGGCCCGATCTTCTCAGTAAGCGGATGGCGGTGATGATGGTGGATGATAGATAACTAGCCTGTAGCTATGAACTCTCCCGCTCGATCCCTGATGCCAATGCAACAGCTCTCGAACCTTGTAGGATATTCACAACACCACGCTCTTGTGCACGCAGCCGTGACCACGAACGGTAGTATGCAATCTACTAATTCCCAATGGAACAACAGATCACACTCAATTATAGTTGGTAGATTCGAACACATGGTAATTCCAGAGGTTCTATGAAAGAAACAACTCCAAAATATTTTAACGTGGTCTAATCCGTAATCTACGACACCCCCATCTCTTTATGGGTCCAAGGGACAGCGGTCTATGGTGGAACTTGAGTTGGTTCCACCCAACCTGGATACAAACCGGCCACAAGTGGCTCGGCCAAGACTGGCTCTGCCGTGGCAGAGTCCTAGTCAGTTTTCCTGCCGCGGCAGCCTACCGTGACAGAGAAACAAGGCTTTTCTCTGCCGCAGCAGAGAACTTCCTCCTCTTGTTGATCTTCGTCTTGGACAGCTCCTTGCGCTTCCTCCCTCTCCTCCCTCGCGCATTCTTCGTTGATCAACACGCCTTGTTCCATTTGCTCCTCGCTCCTTGTTATACCTTCTTCTCCTAAGTACCTGATCATGCAATTATTCAAAGACTTAGGTAGTATAAAATTCTCATTGATTAAAACACCAGGTTCATTCAGAAACAAGTTCACCTGTTGTTCTAGTAACTTAGCACGAGCTCTTGTGATTGGTCCAATCCTGATCTCATTGGATTGATTCTTGTTTGCAATTGGAATACCTTCATTCGCAATTGGGGTAGGTGTAATGATATGGGGTGGCCCGATCTTCTCAGTAAGCGGATGGCGGTGATGATGGTGGATGATAGATAACTAGCCTGTAGCTATGAACTCTCCCGCTCGATCCCTGATGCCAATGCAACAGCTCTCGAACCTTGTAGGATATTCACAACACCACGCTCTTGCGCACGCAGCCGTGACCACGAACGGTAGTATGCAATCTACTAATTCCCAATGGAACAACAGATCACACTCAATTATAGTTGGTAGATTCGAACACATGGTAATTCCAGAGGTTCTATGAAAGAAACAACTCCAAAATATTTTAACGTGGTCTAAAACCTAACTAGGGGTCGTCCCAGGGCTTATAAGGGCAGCTGGGGCGGCCAGAAACCGAAACGACACGCAAACGACTCAAACTGATACAAACCGACTTGGACCAGATTTGGTCGGCGGGCGGACACTCCGGTCGAAATCGGCCAGACAGTCCGGTCAGGCCAGACTCTCCGGGTGGAGCGCGCCGGACAGTCCGGTCTGGCCGGAAACTATTGAAGTTTCCGGATGGTGTCCGGGCAGTGTCTGATTTGATATTCTGATTGTCCACGCCAGTTTGCCTCTCGACCAGGCCGGACAGTCCGAGTGGATCCGGCCGGACACTCCGGTCGTGGCAGATCTTCTTGCCTCCGTCTTGATGATCTTTTCTTGCGCCTTCCTCCTCCTCGTGCCATGCTTGTTTCTCCAACGAACCTGATCATACATAAATGCATAGACTTAGGCAGTATAAAGTTCTCATCAATCAAAGTACCAGATTCGTTTAGGAGTAAATTCACCTGTTGTTCTAGTAGCTTAGCACGAGCTCTTGTAATAGGTCCAATTCTAATCTCATTGGACGGATCCTTTCTTGCAACAGTTCTAGCATCTTCAGTAGTCATTGGGGTAGGTGTAATTGTAGGGATGTCCTCATCATCTCCCCCCCCTTGAAAAGGCGTCGACCTCGACGCTCCAAGGTCTTCTCCAGCATATGGTGACAAATCGGCAACGTTGAAGCTGTTGCTAACTCCACCAAACTCCTCAATAGGTATATCAACCGAGTAGGCGTTATCATTAATCTTGGCTAACACCTTGTAAGGACCAGCACCACGTGGCATCAATTTGGACTTTCGAAGTAGTGGAAACCTATCCTTGCGTAGATGTACCCAAACCATATCTCCAGGCTCGAACAACACTTCTTTCCTTTCTTGATTCCTTGCAGCAGCAATGTTCTTGCCTTTCTTCTCAATAGCCTCTCGAGTCTTCTCATGTATTTCCTTCACATAATCAGCACGTTTTGATGCCTCCATATCAACTCTCTCATGTAATGGCAGAGGCAACATATCAAGTGGCGTCAATGGTTTGAAACCATACACCACCTCAAAAGGACAAAGCTGAGTAGTTGAATGCACAGCCCTGTTGTAAGCAAATTCAACATGTGGCAAACACTCTTCCCACTCCCGCAGATTCTTTTTAATCATGGTCCTTAGCAGCTGTGACAATGTTCGATTCACCACCTCCGTTTGACCATCTGTTTGGGGGTGACATGTAGTACTGAACAGCAACTTCGTTCCTAGCTTCCCCCATAAGGTCTTCCAAAAGTAGCTCATGAATTTCACATCACGGTCTGAAACAATCGTCTTTGGTATTCCATGTAATCTCACGATGTCCCTGAAAAATAGGTTAGCAATATGCGACGCATCGTCGCTTTTGTGGCAGGCAATAAAATGAGCCATCTTAGAGAACCTATCCACTACCACAAAGAATCACGACCTCTCTGAGTTTTAGGTAGACCTAGCACAAAATCCATACTAATGTCTTCCCATGGAGTAGTCGGTGCAGAGAGAGGTGTACACAAACCGTGAGGCTTCAGCTTAGATTTCGACTTGTGGCATGTAATACATCGGCTCACAAATCTGTACACATCACGCCTCATCTTGGGCCAATAAAAGTGATCAGCAAGCATGACCAACGTCTTCTCACGCCCAAAGTGACCCATCAAACCACCAGCATGTGATTCCTGCACTAAGAACAAACGCAACGACGATTCTAGAATACATAGTTTGTTAGCTCGAAACAAATATCCATCATGTATATGATACTTATTCCATGCGTTTCTAAGAGCACACAAACGATATGGTTCAGAAAAATCATGGTCAGTTGCATAAAGTGCACAAATAGCTTCTAATCCAGGAATTTTAACATCAACATTGGTTAATATCATGTTCTTCCTAGATAGAGCATCAGCAACAACGTTTTCTTTTCCCTTCTTATAGTTAATGATGTAAGGAAAAGACTCAATGAACTCAACCCATTTAGCTAATCTTCTATGCAAGTTTGATTGAGCTTTCAAGTATTTCAATGCTTCATGATCAGAATGTATGATGAATTCCTTTGGCCACAAATAATGTTGCCAAACCTCAAGTACTCTAACAAGTGCATACAATTCTTTATCATAGGTAGAATAATTCAAACGAGCACCAGTTAATTTCTCAGAAAAATAAGCTATAGGCCGACCCTCTTGCATCAAAACGCCACCTATGCCTATACCACTAGCATCACATTCAACTTCAAATTGCTTCGAAAAATCAGGTAATGCAAGTAATGGTGCAGAAGTAAGCAAACGTTTTAACGTATCAAAAGCAATGTCTTGGGCCGTGCCCCAAACAAAAGGAACACCTTTCTTTGTCAAATCATTTAAAGGTGCAGCAATGGTGCTAAAATCTTTCACAAAGCGCCTATCGAAAACAGCGAGACCGTGGAAACTACGCACTTGACTAACATTCATTGGAGTAGGCCAATTCTGAATTGATTCAATTTTAGATTGATCTACCTCTACTCCATGCTTAGAAACAACAAATCCTAGGAATATGACCTTATCTTTTGCAAATGTACACTTCTCAAGATTAGCATACAGTTTATTATCACGTAACACTTGCCAAACTTGTCTAATATGAGTGCAATGTTCAGATTCGGTGTGACTGTATATAAGTATATCATCAAAGTAAACAACCACAAAACGACCAATAAACTCTCTCAAAACATGATTCATCAAACGCATGAAAGTACTAGGTGCATTAGTAAGACCAAACGGCATGACTAACCACTCGTACAAACCGAATTTAGTTTTGAAAGCAGTTTTCCATTCATCCCCTTCTTTCATCCTAATTTGATGATAACCACTACGCAAGTCAATTTTAGAGAAAACAGCAGCACCACTCAGTTCATCTAGCATATCCTCTAAGTGTGGAATAGGATGACGATATCGAATAGTGATGTTATTAATCGCTCTACAGTCAACACACATGCGCCAAGTACCATCTTTCTTAGGAACTAAAATAACAGGAATAGCACAGCAGCTAAGAGAGACACGGATGTACCCTTTATCCAGCAACGCTTGTACTTGCTTCTGAATTTCCTTAGTTTCTTCGGGATTAGTCCTGTAAGGTGCACGGTTGGGAAGTGTGGCGCCAGGAATCAGGTCTACTTGATGTTCTGTACCACGCAATGGGGGTAAACCTGCGGGTACGTCTTCTAGAAACACATCCCCAAAATCCTGCAAAACAGAAGAGACACCAAGAGAAATAGGGGTCATGTCGTTAGAAACCAATACCTCGCCCTTATACATGAGCACAAGTGGCATGGCTGTAGGATCCTCACGAAACTCTCTCATATCCTCCTTGGTGGCTAATATCAATAACCCAGGCACTCTCTCACTTTTTGTTATATCACTCAATTTAGGCTCAATTACATCAGGAACAGCTGACACAGTCTTGCCGAGTGGTAGTATCTTCCTTCAAGTTCACCTCTATCTTCTGGCGAGAGTCATTCACAATTTCTTGTGGTGTCATGGGCTGCATAGTAATCTTCTTTCCTTTGAATTCCAAGTGATATGTATTGGCTCGACCATAGTGTTGCACATGGCGATCATAGAGCCAAGGCCGACCCAATAGTAGGTGACAAACAGTCATAGGAACCACATCAAAATCAATAGAATCTTTGTATGGCCCTATTTGAAAATTCACGCGTACCATATGATTTACCTTCATCTCACCATTGTTGCTCAACCATTGTATGTAGTATGGCTTGGGATGAGGTAAGCATGTCAAATTCAGTTTGGCACATAGTTCCTTACTTGCAAGATTTCTGCAGCTACCTCCATCAATAATGACCTTGCAAGCTTTGTTTGGTCCAACTAGAGCTTTTGTTTGGAACAAGTTGCAACGCTGGGATTCCTCAACCGGTTGCACACTAAGTACACGTGAAGATATGACAATAGTGGGTGCACGCTCAGTATATGCATCTGCACCAACCTCGCCATCATCAATATCATCATCAGAAGCTTCATCTCCACTTTCTACTTCACCTTGTTCATTAACAAACATAACCTTGCTGTTTGGACAATCTTTCTTGGAGTGACCTCTACCTCCACAAGTATGGCACACCACATCACGAGTACGTGCAGTAGACATGTTGGAACCCGAGCTAGCAGCAAGAGCAGCGGGTTTCTGAGCATTAGAACCAAACGAAGGTGTACTTGCGGGCTTGGCCGATGGTGTAAAGGGAACATCAGCTGGTGGCGCGGCTGTAGAAGGTGTGGACCTGGCCGAAAATCTGCTGGAGGACGAAAAACGAGCACGTGACTTCGCCTCTTCTGCCAACTGGGATTCGGCCTCTCTAGCATGATGCAACAACTCATTCATGGTCTCATACTTGTGATGACGAACAATGCTCTTGATCGGTAACTTCAAATTGTTTAGGAATCGCTGCATGGTCATCTCAATGGACTCACGAATTCTAGCACGCTGCATAAGCATCTCCATCTCCATGTAGTACTCATCAACTGTCATGGTGCCTTGCTTCAGTTGCGTCAATTTATCAAAAACTGATCGCAAGTAGTTGGTTGGTACGAAACGAGCTTTCATGATTTGTTTCATCTCACGCCAATCCCTCATAGGAAGTTCATTGTCCTCCCTCCTATGTTGCACAAGAGGATCCCACCAACGTAAAGCATAACCATCAAATTCCGATGCTGCAAGCTTAACCTTCTTATCTTCTGGATAGTCAAATAAGCGCTAGAGTTTCTCAATCTTCAACTCCCATGTAAGGTAGTCTTCAGGATCAATGGAACCATCAAACTTAGGAATTGAGAATTTTGGCTTGCCCAAACCGTCATCAGCAGCTTGGTTGGGCACACGTGGACCACGCCCAAGATGGGCAAACCCACAACCATGAGCAGGTGCATGGACAGGGGGAATAGCACGTCCCCTGCCAACATGTGGAGCAGCATCAACAGCGCTACCCTCCTTGAAATCATCAAAGGCATCATCATGTTGAGGATCTTCCCTTCTATGTAAGGCGGCAGTCAAACCCTCAATGGACTGCTGCAAAGCGGTGACATTGCCATTGAGCGTAGCCACTTGCGTTTGGATAGTATCAACCGTCCCAACATGCTGATCCAATCTCATGTTCATATCTTGGAGATTCTTGTCAATGGCATCTGTTGAGTTAGTAAACACACGTGTCAAGTGGGATTTCAAAGCCTCATATTCACGCCAATTGACGAGCTCCTCATCCTTCTTTTTCTGCAACACAACATCATCATCACTAGAAGACATGATTAGTAGGTTAGTGCAAAAATCAAAATCTGTATGGTGGAACTCTCACAGCTCGCTCACAACTAATAAGAAAGGAGATCTTACCATTCCAAAGTGAATAGAGATGCTCTACCAAACGAAATCAAAGACTGATGCACTCGATGTGATGAAGTGAATATCAAAGGTATAGAGAACGATCGCAGGGCACAGAGGTTATGTAAAGGTGGAGCTATAGGTATGGTATCCTATCTACACCGCAAACAAGTCCTAGTGCTGATCGTATAAATACCCAAGAAACACACACAGTGGAGATAAACGTGGCAAATCAACTTACGAAAAGGAATATTGCAATGCACAAGAGAGACGCTAGTAATAGCTCAAATAGAACAGGCACAAGATTGCTCAATCTACTAGTGCTATACACAACAAGGCCTCCCAAATTGCACACTTCTATATCTCTCTTTTTGTCAGGCTTGTAGCTCTTTTCGCTCTTTCTCTTTTTTTTATACTGATTCTTTCTTTCTTTTTTTTGATTTTTCAACTATATTACTCAAATGCAAACGAGTACAACAACTTATAACAGAACTGGGCCGGATAGTCCGGTTGATATGCGTCGGAGACTCCGGTTGAGCTGGATAGTCCGGTGTGAGTCGGCCGGATAGTCCAGTTTTGCCTGTCGAAAATTTCTGCACTTCAAAAAACTAATGAGCAGCCTGTCGGAGCAAAGCAACTAGTCTCGTGGGTACGTTCCTAGGCATAGATGCTGTAGATAGCCTGTGTCTATGGTATGCAAACAAAAGTACGCTATGTGGACTCGAAAAAACGATAAAGACTTGCGGAAATGGTAACGGTGGAAACAACGGAAAACAAGATCAACCCTAAACCTAGACACAAACGGAAACTAGACTCCTACGAGGAAAACCTGCAGATCGGATCTACGAGAAGATACAATCAGCAACTAAAACTCGAAAACGATGCAATCTAGTCTATGGCAAATCTTTTTGTAAGGCTTTTTTCTATATAGGACGAAACACACTCTCTAAGCTATGGGTGGATTTGTGGATGCTTACCGAGGCAACACTAGAAATCTGATACCAAGATGATATGGGGTGGCCCGATCTTCTCAGTAAGCAGATGGCGGTGATGATGGTGGATGATAGATAACTAGCCTGTAGCTATGAACTCTCCCGCTCGATCCCTGATGCCAATGCAACAGCTCTCGAACCTTGTAGGATATTCACAACACCACGCTCCTGTGCACGCAGCCGTGACCATGAACGGTAGTATGCAATCTACTAACTCCCAATGGAACAACATATCACACTCAATTATAGTTGGTAGATTCGAACACAGGGTAATTCCAGAGGTTCTATGAAAGAAACAACTCCAAAATATTTTAACGTGGTCTAAAACCTAACTAGGGGTCGTCCCAGGGCTTATAAGGGCAGCTGGGGCGCCCAGAAACCGAAATGACACGCAAACGACTCAAACTGATACAAACCGACTCGGACCAGATTCGGTCGGCGGGCGGACACTCGGGTCAAAATCGGCCGGACAGTCCGGTCAGGCCGGACACTCCGGGTGGAGCGCGCCGGACAGTCCGGTCTGGCCGGAAACTTAAAAGTTTCCGGATGCTGTCCGGGCAGTGTCTGATTTGATATTCTGATTGTCCACGCCAGTTTGCCTCTCGACCAGGCCAGACAGTCCGGGTGGATCCGGCCGGACACTCCGGTCGTGGCAGATCTTCTTGCCTCCGTCTTGATGATCTTCTCTTGCGCCTTCCTCCTCCTCGCGCCATGCTTGTTTCTCCAACGAACCTGATCATACATAAATGCATAGACTTAGGCAGTATAAAGTTCTCATCAATCAAAGTACCAGATTCGTTTAGGAGTAAATTCACCGGTTGTTCTAGTAGCTTAGCACGAGCTCTTGTAATAGGTCCAATTCTAATCTCATTGGACTGATCCTTTCTTGCAACAGTTGTAGCATCTTCAGTAGTCATTGGGGTAGGTGTAATTGTAGGGATGTCCTCATCATGTAACTATAGGGATGTCCTCATCATGTCCCCCCTTCAAAAGGCGTCGACGTCGACGCTCCAAGGTCTTCTCCAGCATATGGTGACAAATCAGCAACGTTGAAGCTGTTGCTAGCACCACCAAACTCCTCAATAGGCATATCAACTGGGTAGGCATTATCATTAATTTTGGCTAGCACCTTGTAAGGACCAACACCACGTTGCTTCAATTTGGACTTGCGAAGTAGTGGAAATATGTCCTTGCGCAGATGCACCCAAACCATATCTCTAGGCTCAAACAACACTTCCTTCCTTGCTTGATTCCTTGCAGCAGCAATGTTCTTGCCTTTCTTCTCAATGGCCTCTCTTGTCTTCTCATGTATCTTCTTCACGTAATCAGCACGTTTTGATGCCTCCATATCAACTCTCTCATGTAATGGCAGAGGCAACATATCCAGTGGCGTCAATGGCTTGAAACCATACACCACCTCAAAAGGACAAAGCTGAGTAGTTGAATGCACAACCCTATTGTAAGCAAACTCAACATGTGGCAAACACTCTTCCCATTCCCGCAGATTCTTTTTAATCATGGTCCTTAGCAGCTGTGACAATGTTCGATTCACCACCTCCGTTTGACTATCTGTTTGGGGATGACATGTAGTACTGAATAGCAGCTTCATTCCTAGCTTTCCCCATAAGGTCTTCCAAAAGTAGCTCATGCACTTCACGTCACGATCAGAAACAATTGTTTTTGGTACTCCATGTAATCTCACGATGTCCCTAAAAAATAGGTTAGCAACATACGATGCATTGTCGCTTTGTGGCAGGCAATAAAATGAGCCATCTTAGAGAACCTAACCACTACCACAAATATAGAATCATGACCTCTCTGAGTTTTAGGTAGACCTAGCACAAAATACATACTAATGTCTTCCCATGGAGTAGTAGGTGCAGAGAGGGGTGTATACAAACCGTGAGGCTTCAGCTTGGATTTCGACTTGTGGCAAGTAATGCATCGGCTCACAAATATGTACACATCACGCCTCATCTTGGGCCAATAAAAGTGATTAGCAAGCATGAGCAACATCTTCTCACACCCAAAGTGACCCATCAAACCACCAGCATGTGATTCTTGCACTAAGAATAAACGCAACGACGATTCTGGAATACATAGTTAGTTAGCTATATGCCGACCCTCTTGCATCAAAACGCCACCTATGCCTATACCACTAGCATCACATTTAACTTCAAATTGCTTCGAAAAATCAGGTAATGCAAGTAATGGTGCAGAAGTAAGCAAACATTTCAGTGTATCAAATGCAATGTCTTGGGCCGTGCCCCAAACAAAAGGAACACCTTTCTTTGTCAAATCATTTAATGGTGCAGCAATTGTGCTAAAATCTTTCACAAAGCGCCTACAGGAACAAGCTAGACCGTGGAAACTACACACTTGACTTACATTCATTGGAGTAGGCCAATTCTGAATTGATTCAATTTTAGACTGATCTACCTCTACTCCATTCTTATATACAACAAATCCTAGGAATATGACCTTATCTTTTGCAAATGTACACTTCTCAAGATTAGCATACAGTTTATATCACGTAAAACTTGCAAAACTTGTCTAATATGAGTGCAATGTTCAGATTCGGTGTGGCTGTATATGAGTATATCATCAAAGTAAACAACCACAAAACGACCAATAAACTCTCTCAAAACATGATTCATCAAACACATGAAGGTACTAGGTGGATTAGTAAGACCAAAAGGCATGACTAACTACTCATACAAGCCGAATTTAGTTTTGAAAGCAGTTTTCCACTCATCCCCTTCTTTGATCCTAATTTGATGATAACCACTACGCAAGTCAATTTTAGAGAAAACAGCAGCACCACTCAATTCATCTAGCATATCCTCTAAGCGTGGAATAGGATGAAGATATTGAATAGTGATGTTATTAATCGCTCTACAATCAACACACATGCGCCATGTACCATCTTTGTTAGGAACTAAAATAACAGGAACAACACAAGGGCTATGAGAGACACGAATGTACCCTTTATCCACCAACGCTTGTACTTGCTTCTGAATTTCCTTAGTTTCTTTAGGATTAGTCCTATAGGGTGCACGGTTGGGAAGTGTGGCGCCAGGAATCAAGTCCACTTGATGTTCTATACCACGCAATGGAGGTAAGCCTGCGGGTACATCTTCTAGAAACACATCCCCAAAGTCCTGCAAAATAGAAGAGACACCAAGAGAAATAGGGGTCAGGTCGTTAGAAACCAATACCTCACCCTTATACATGAGCACAAGTGGCATGGCTATAGGATCCTCACGAAATTCTCTCATATCTTCCTTGGTGGCTAATATCAATAAACCAGTCACTCTCTCACTTTTCGTTATATCACTCAATTTAGGCTCAATTACATCAGGAACAGCTGTCACACAATCTCGCCGAGTGGTATGATCCTCCTTCAAATTCACCTCTATTTTCTGGCGAGAATCATTCACAATATCTTGTGGTGTCATTGGCTGCATAGTATTCTTCTTTCCTTTGAATTTCAAGTGATATGTATTGGCTCGGCCATTGTGTTGCACATGGCAATCATAGAGCCAAGGCCGACCCAATAGTAGGTGACAAACAGTCATAGGAAACCCATCAAAATCAATAGAATCTTTGTATGGCCCTATTTGAAAATTCACACGTACCACATGATTTACCTTCATCTCACCATTGTTGCTCAACCATTGTATGTAGTATGGCTTGGGATCAGGTAAGTATGTCAAATTCAGTTTGGCACATAGTTCCTTACTTGCAAGATTTCTGCAGCTACCTCCATCAATAATGACCTTGCAAGCCTTGTTAGGTCCTACTAGAGCTTTTGTTTGGAACAAGTTGCAACGCTGGGATTCCTCAATCGGTTGCACACTCAGTATACGTGAAGATACGACAATAGTTGGAGCACGCTCAGGATGCGCATCAGCACCATCCTCGGCATCATCAACATCATCATCAGAAGCTTCATCTCCACTTTCTACTTCGCCTTGTTCATTGATAAACATAACTTTGCTGTTTGGACAATCTTTCTTGTAGTGCCCTCTACCTCCACAAGTATGGCACACCACATCACGCGCACGTGTAGTAGACATATTGGAACCCGAGCTAGCAGCAGGAGCAGCGGGTTTCCGAGCATTAGAACCAAACGAAGGTGTATTTGCTGGTTTGGCCGATGGTGTAAACGGAATAGAAACTAGTGGCGCGGCTGTAGGAGGAGTAGATCTGGCCGAAAATCTGCTGGAGGATGGAAAACGAGCGCGTGACTTTGCCTCTTCTGCCAACTAGGATTCGGCCTCTCTAGCATGTTGCAACAACTCATTCGTGGTCTCATACTTGTGATGATGAACAATGCTCTTGATCGGTAGCTTCAAATTGTTTAGGAATCGCTGCATGGTCATCTCAGTGGACTCACGAATTCTAGCACGCTGCATAAGCATATCCAGCTCCATGTAGTACTCATCAACTGTGATGGTGCCTTGCTTCAATTGCGTCAACTTATCAAAAAATGATCGCAAGTAGTTGATTGGTACGAAACGAGCCTTCATGATTTGCTTCATCTCGTGCCAATCCATCACAGGAAGATCATTATCCTCCCTTCTATGCTGCATAATAGCATCCCACCAACACAAAGCATAACCGTCAAATTCAGACGCTGCAAGCTTGACCTTCTTGTCTTCTGGATAGTCAAATAAGCGCCAGAGTTTCTCAATCTTCAACTCCCATGTGAGGTAATCTTCAGGATCAATGGAACCATCAAAGTTGGGAATCGAGAACTTTGGCTTGCCCAAACCATCATCAGCAGCTTGGTTGTGAACACGTTGAGCACGCCCAAGAGGGGCAAACCCACGGCCATGAGCAGGTGCATGTACAGGGGAATATCACGTCACCTGCCAACATGTGGAGCAGCATCCACAACGCTACCCTCATCGAAATCATCAAAGGCATCATCATGTTGAGGATCTTCCCTTCTATGTAAGGCGGCTGTCAAACCCTCAATGGAACAATGCAAAGTGGTGACATTGACATTGAGCATAGCCACTTGTGTTTGGATAGTATCAACTGTTCCAACATGCTGTTCCAATCTCATATTCATATCCTGGAGATTCTTGTCAATAGCATATGTCGTGTTAGTAAACACACGTGTCAAGTGGGACTTCAAAGCCTCATATTCACTCCAATTGACAAGCTCCTCATCCTTCTTTTTATGCAACACAACATCATCATCACTAGAAGACATGATTAGTAGGTTAGTGCAAAAATCAAAATCTGTATGGTGGAAACTCTCACAGCTCACTCACAACTAATAAGAAAGGAGATCTTACCGTTCCAACGTGAATAGAGATGCTCTACCAAACAAAATCAAAGACAGATGCACTGATGTGATGAAGTGAATATCAAAGGTATAGAGAACGATCGCAGGGCACACAAGTTATTTAAGGTGGAGCTATAGGTATGGTACCCTATCTACACCGCAAACAAGTCCTAGTGTTGATCGTACAAGAAACCCAAGAAACACACACGTGGAGAAAAACGTGGCAATGCAACTATGAAGGGTGTTGCACTAATCTGGAGAGACACTAGCAAAGCTCAAAGTAAACAGGCACAAGATTGCTCAGTCTATCGGTGCATAACTATATCACTAGGCCTCTTGCTCAATTTCTCTTTTTCAATATTTTTTCTTTTTCTTTTGTATAGCTCTCTTTTTCTTTTTCTGTTGCTATATTGCTTTTTCTTTCTTTTTTTGATTTTGTAGATCACACATGGCCAATTACAAAGTACAACAACAAAATCCTATGAGCAGCCTATAGGAGCGGAAACTAGTCTCAGGGGCAAGTTCATATACCTATGTAATAGAATGGCTGTGGCTAAGGTTGAAGGAAAAGTGCAAATTCACACTTTGTAAAATTTCCTGCCGTGGCAGAAAAACAGGGAAAAACGTGTCGTGGTAGAAAATCCTGCCGTGGCAGAAAAACACGTCAAAAACGTGCCGCGGCAGCGAAACCGAGTCGTGGCACAACAGGACTCCGCGACAGGAAAATAGGCCGTTTCTGTGCTACGGCAGAGTCGATAGGAATTTTTTTCCGACTCGGTCAAGAGTAATAGGCTAGGACTCTCAGATTAGATCGGATCTGACCTTGTGGTGGCAGAAACAATGGTGGATTCGGCTAGAACAAAACTAGAAAAACAGATCTACGAAGAACAGATCTAGATCTAAACTAAAGGATAAACACGACCAGTAACTAGTACTCGTCTACGCTGCAATCTAGTCTATGGCAACTCTTTTTGTGGGCCTTTTTCTGTATAGGACGAAAAACACTCTCTAATCTATGGATGGATTGTTGATTGCTTACCGAGGCAACGAGGAAATATGATACCAAGATGATATGGGGTGGCCCGATCTTCTCAACAAGCTCTTGTCGATGGTGATTGTGGATGATAGATAACTAGTGCGTAGCTATGATTTCTCCCGCTCGATCCCTGATGCCAATGCAACAGCTCTCGAACCTTGTAGGATATTCACAACACCATACTCTTTCGCACGCAGCCATCACCACGAACGGTAGTATGCAATCTACTAATTCCCAATGGGACAACAGATCACACTCAATTATAGTTGGTAGATTCGAACACAGGGTAATTCCAGAGGTTCTATGAAAGAAACAACTCCAAAATATTTTAACGTGGTCTAATCCCTAATTTACGGCGCCCCCATCTATTTATGGGTCCAAGGGGTGGCGGCCTATGCTGGATGTACCAACCTCGGACCCTACGCTCTAAGTTCAAGCCTAGATGAACGAAAAGTGGTTAAGGGTTTTACAGTGGAGGCCTAGGGCCACGCACGTGTAGGCCCGTCGGCCTCCCTAACCACTTCCAAGAACATCGGGACAAGAGCGAGTGGCGTAGGCAACAGGCGAAGAGATCAAATACATACACAAGTGAGTATGTATGCAAGCTACCTTACAACAGTTCTCAGAGCCATACCATCTAAAAAGAAATAGAAATATTCCAACGCCATACGACAAGATCCAAATGTTCTAGATAGAGATAATAGTGTAGGATAGCTCCTCATACATCAATCAACAGAGTATCAAGCGGAAGCGGGAAACAAGATTCGAGTACAGATAAGAAGCAAATCGGCATAAGATGCCACATAAATAAGCACATCCTGCCCACAGATCTCACGGATCCCCATCCCCGGAATCTCTACACCGAGTGATCATTGCCAACATCATCTGTCTCCTCCACCCAGTATCCATCTTGCGAATACACCTGTTCATCTGAATCAAACAATTTTTCGTGTGAGATCCTAGGGGTACTCAGCAAGTCTTTATGCCTCTAAAGGGAACATATACCTAGGGTGACGCAATTGCAGCAAAAGAGAATAACTAACAAGCCTATAGATACTCGCTAACCATCCGCCTAACCAAAGATATGCCAATGTCCGTTAATTAGAAACAACAGTTATAACAGTATAAAGTAACAGATCCGTCCTCCTTCTCGCTTACCAACGAGAAAGTGGACGAACAACCCATCCGTTGGCAGTTTTATTAATCATTCCTTGAATATTGCACTAATTATTAGTCAGGTATTTAGTCAAATTAAAGACGGTACTTTAGTTATACTTGTCTATGATCGAGAAACTGTGCTCCAAATCGTCCATAACCGCGGACACGGCTTTCAGAAAGATTTACCCTGCAGGGGTGCACAAACAGCAACACACACACGATCGACCTCTGAAAAAGAAAATCTAAACCCAACGAGGCTTTCACGATAAAGCAATCACAGGATTCATAAAATATTTCAGGGGGCCACCCCACTAAGCTACCCGCAACGAAGTTGGCCAGCTCCGGAACGGACCCAGGGTTTGTGTGGATGGCGGTAAATGACTGGGAACCTGAAAGTGTGACTGGGCTTGTCGATACAGCGAAAACGTGTCACGATCCAAAACAGTACAGGTGCTCCACGCACAATCTTAAATAAAGCAGTAAAGCATGGCATAAGTACATGATAGTAATAAAGCCCCAAACTACTTTGTGGCCCCAAGAAATAAAGTACAAATCAAGCTCTTGCAACGGGGGATTCATAGAGTCTCCCCTATGTGGATAGTGCGAATATTCAAGGAACAGGTATCAAGTACTCGGGGTCCTACGGGACACAAGTGAGCATGAAAAACCAAATAACAGATTTTGCTCACCGGTGCCTCTTTCATTAGTTATCTCATTACTACTCAGGTTAAGTTGTTTAGGTACCTCGTTATCCATCAGACACTCACATACCCTACACATGCTGTTCTACGACTCGCATGGCTCAAACAACTCCTGTAGTAATGGCTCATAGGATGGAGGAACAAGCTCGGTGGGGTTTAGAAGTAAAGGCTATGCAGTACTTGGGATTCAATTTAATGCAATCGCGACTCAATGATGCAAGAATAAGATAGAAGCAATAGGTACTATATGTATGCAAGCATGTGGTAGTGCTTGCCTGGCAGCTCAGTTGAAGCGAGAGATGGATCTGGGTAGTACTCCTGGGATTCTTGATAATTCCCCTGCTCGGCGTCTATTCGAAAGAAGAACCAAACAAACAAGGGCCAACATAAATAAAGTGCACAAGCATATGAATAAAATGCGACAAGCAACCAAGCATGCCATGATGAATGATGCACAATTTACATGGCAATAATGTAGCATGGCAAGGGTGAGGTGTGGGGACAAGAATAACTCATTTTATTATTTATTTGGTCAAGTTTTCTTACCATAAACAGTTCTGATTATTTATTATTTATATGATGCACGCTTCAATTCATATCATGGAATGCGTAGTTAGAACGGGCTCGTTGCGCTGATCGATTTAGACATATTATTTGTCAAATTTGGAGTTATAGATTTAAAGTTATTAATTAATTGAGAAAAGGCATTATTATTGCAATTAAACATTTTCGAAAAAAAATTAAATTAGTCAAACATTATTTTGAATGGCATATTTTAATTCCTCACATTTTTCTGATTCAAAAACATATATTATTTGGATTTATCAATAAAAATTTATTAATTTCTGGATATTAAAACATATATGCACTCTTCTGGAATTATTTTTATTTTGGAAAGGCTCACAGAAACTTTTTGTACTCAGGTGGGACTAGCCCGGGTCACTGATGCGCGGGGTCCCACGCTGACTCAGCGGCAGGCGGGGCAGCGGCTCTACGCGGGGCTTTTCTCACCGCGGGTTGACCCAGCCGTAGAGACGGACGGGTGGGCCAACGTATCACAGGGCCACTGCGCGGGCGCGCCACCCGGGGTCGGATACGTGGCGGATCGGGGACTGCGGGTGGAGGCGGGAAAAACCACAGGGACTTTTAAGCAAAACCTTCCGCGAAGGCTGACGAACTGAATTTTATATCTGGGAAAAACAGTAGCTGGAGCCAAGTTCAGAGGACGATGGCGACGAATCTAGCGATAATCTGGAGATGATGTAAAAACGAAAAGTGTAGATCTCACTTCGCTCTACAATGTTCGTGTACAAGGTTTCTCAAACGGAGGTCTACAATGGCCGGGATCCTGCGAGGAACAGAGGCAGAAAAACACGTCCAGCGCGGACCGGTTTTCGTCAGGGAACACCTGAGCTGCAGCGATCTTGCGAGGACGATTACTACCGCATCACTGAACCGTGGCCTAGCTCGTTCGAAAGAGGGTAGATAGGGCTACGATTTTGGTGTTTGGGGATTTCGCGAAGGAGGTCTACAGCAACGGGAATAACATGAAGAACAGAGGGGTCTGCAAATTACTCGACGGACCGGTTCAGAGATAGAGTTCAAGATAATCTTCTCCTGACGATTCCGAGCAAACTAGAGCAAGATAACGAACGTGGTTTGATCCTAGAGGTAGCTGGTTCATACCTCTACGCGTAGATCTATGGGTTAGCGCCGGGAAGGAAGTGGGGCGGCTGGAAAAGAGGAGGGAACAGGAGCCTGCATCACTGCTGCTGCTACTACGCGCGCTGTGCAGCTGCTGTGCACGCGCGCGGGCGTGGCATCGACGCGTGCTGGCGAACAGGAGAAAGCGAGACAGGGGAAGCTCACCGAGATGTGGTCAGCGTTGTGGTGGCCGGCCGGGAGACGATGGTGGCGTGGCGACATTGGTTGCCAGGGCACAGGCGTGGGGAAAAGTGGAGGAAGAAGGGGAATAGGGTGATGCGATTGGCAGGAGTGGTTGGTGTGGCTGGGGTTGCCAGCTGCTGCTGATCTGCTTTAAGCAGAGTAGAGAGGGTGCACGCGAGGAAGGGATGGGGTTGGCGATCCCGTGCGCAAGAGGGGAAGACCAATAGGACTTGGCACGGGTGCAGGGTCAGTCGGCTGTCGAGCCAGCCAGCAGGATGCCGGGTTGGGGTTCAGCTGGAACCAGATGGTGGAGTGGTGATGCGTGATTAGGTGTAGAAGAGAGAGAGAGAGAGAGAAAATGGCCAAGCTAAGTAAAAGAGAGGGTCTAAGCTAGGGATGAGGGAGAGAGATTAGGGTTTAGGGATTCGATGAAGAGAAACTCATCCTAGGTTGTTTGATGCATATCCCTTTCGGTCTCGTTTAAAACAAGCCATGCAAGAAGGTTCAAATATGAAATATTTCAAAACAACAAATAAAATATCACAAGGAGGAAAGGAAGGAAGAGATGCCCTATGTTGCATGTACATGCAATAATAGGCATGCAAGAAATAAAAAGAGACAAGATGGTCTATTAGGATCCTTTTGAATTTGGCTATTTGATGGATTCCAAACCAAACAATCTTTACACCAAATTCAAAAGAAACCCAAATAGAGGAGGTATGGCAAGCTTGCATGGGCCATGCATAATTAGTAAATGCCATATTTATTATTGTGAAAACAATTGTAAATGACCATGGGCATTCATTAACACATGCACTCCCAAAAATATGGAATTAAGGCCAAGCAAAAAGAAAGAGTTGTGTCCCAAGTGGAATAGATGGAGTATGCTCATCTTTGAAAATAATTTGGGCATGCTAGTGTGTATGTCCCACTAGGTGCATTATAGCCTCAAAATATTCCAACATGAGCATACATTCAAAACAATCCATATGGAAGCTTGACAAGGGGTTCCACTCACATAGCATGCAAAGGTGGCCATGTGGCTCACCACATATCAATAATGTAAAAACAACATGATGCATATATGGGAGCATGTGGAATTATAAGTGAAACCATCCCAACCCACATGAGCTAGAGGTAAAACCAAATAAATTGCAAGGCTCACATATAGTGGGATGGTGGAGTAATGGGGTGTTGACCAAGAAAGGTGGTGGAGTTAATAAAAGATATTCCCCCAACTCAACTTGGGTATCAAGCATTTATCAAATACCAAATACAATTTATTAAGAACCAAATACAATTTATTAAGAACCAAATACAATTGATAAATGCATATGAGACAAGATCCAAAAGAAAAGGGTTTTATATGATGCTCAAATGCAAGGTGGCATGATGACATGAGCATGATATAATTATGATGCAACAATTATATGTAGGAAGTAGCATTTTATTATTAGACCATGTAGCATTACAGATGTTAGACAGATGGGATGCTACAACTCTCCCCCACTAAACAGGAATCTCGCCCCGAGATTCTAGGAAGAAGAAGAAGACATGAAGAGGGTAGGATACTTGGCACGGAGCTCATCCTCGCATTCCCAAGTGGCTTCATCAACGGAATGGTGCGACCACTGCACCTTGCAGAACTTGATAGACTTGTTGCGAGTCTTTCTTTCTACGACTTCTAGGATTTTTGTGGGGTGTTCTTGATAAGACAGATCTTCTTGGAGATTGATGAGCTCATGGTCCACAGTCCTGCCGGGATCCTTGAAGCACTTCTTGAGTTGAGAGATATGGAAAACATCATGGACCTTGAGTTTTTAGGGAGCTCAAGAGCATAAGCAACTTCTCCTCTTCTTCCACGAACTTTCAAAGGACCGATGTATCTAGGAGCCAGCTTCCCTTTGATACCAAACCGGTGCGTGCCTCTCATGGGAGTGACACGAAGGTAAACGAGATCACCAGGGACATACTCCATGTCTGTGTGCTTTCTGTCATAGTTGCTCTTCTGGCGACTTTGAGCAACCTTTAGGTTTTCGAGAATGATGTGAACCTTCTCCTTCGCTTGAGTTACAATGTCGGGGCCAAACAATGTTCTTTCACCTGCGCCCGACCAACCAATCGGAGTTCTGCATTTGCGGGCATAGAGAACCTCAAATGGTGCCATCTTTAGACTCTTCTGGAAGCTGTTGTTGTAAGAGAATTCAGCATAAGGAAGGCATTCTTCCCACTTCATGCCGAAAGAGATGACGCAAGCACTGAGCATATCTTCCAGAATCCGATTGATCCTTTCAACTTGCCCTTGTGACTGAGGGTGGTAAGCTGTGCTGAAGTTCAACTTTGTTCCCAAAGCATTTTGGAAACTTCCCTAGAACTTGGAAGTGAAGATGCTTCCACGGTCTGAGCTGATCTCAAGAGGAACCCCATACAGAGAGACAATTTTGTTGATATAGAGCTCAGCCAACTGAATTGCAGAAATTGTTTCCTTGACTGGAAAGAAGTGAGCCACTTTAGAAAGCCTGTCGATGACAACAAAGATTGCATTGTTGCCTTTCTGCGACCTTGGAAACCCAGTTATGAAGTCCATCTCTACTTTCTCCCATTTCCATTCCGGAGGCTTCAATGGTTGAAGAAGACCAGAAGGTTTCTGATGGATAGCTTTTACTCTACGGCAGACATCACACTCCGAGACATACTTGGCACAATATCGTTTCAACCCAGGCCACCAATATTGTGTTTTCAAGTCCATGTACATCTTAGTGCTGCCAGGTGGATAGAAAGAACCGAATCATGAGCTTCTTTAAGAACTTGCTCTCTCAAACCCGGATACTTCCCAATGAACATCCGGTGCTTAAAGAATAGAGTGCCTTGGTCGTCAAGGTGGAAAGGTTCATACTTCGAAAGCTAAATCTTGGAGATGATGTTTTTAGTGTAAGGATCACAAAGTTGAATGGAGCGAAATTTTTCTTCCAAGAGAGGGGTTGCCAGAAAATTCAGAAGATACCCTTGATCCACAATTTCAAGGTTGAGCTGGCGGAATTCCTCGCACAAGAGAGGCTGTTGTTCTTCCACCATGAGGTTGTTGACATAAGATTTTCGGCTGAGAGCATCGGCCATGACATTAGCTTTGCCAGGAGTGTAGTTGATGGTTAGATCGAAATCATTAATTGCTTCAATCCACCTCCTCTGACAAAGGTTGAGATCAGGTTGTGTGAAGATATACTTCAGACTCTTGTGATCAGAAAAGATCTCACAACGGTTGCCAAGCAAGTAGTGCCTCCATACTTTCAAAGCAAAGACAACTGCTGCGAGTTCGAGGTCATGTGTAGGATAGTTGATCTCATGCGTCTTCAACTGACGAGAGGCATAAGCAACAACTTGCTTTTCTTGCATAAGGACCGCACCCAATCCTTGCAAGGAGGCATCACAGAATATCTGGAAAGGCTTTGATGTATCTGGAGGAATCAAGACTGGTGTGGAAGTGAGTTTCTCTTTGAGCATTTCAAAGCTAGCTTGACATGCAGGAGACCAAAAGTATTTCTTGCCTTTCTTGAGGAGATCGGTAAGAGGCTTCGCAATCTTCGAGAAGTTCTGAACGAAGCGACGGCAATAACTAGCCAAACCAAGGAAACTCCGGACTTCTTTGACATTTTTGGGCGGAAGCCACTCAACAATTGTCCGAACAGTTTCTGGGTTGACGGCAATGCCCTTAGCAGAGATGACGTGACCCAGATAGGTGACTTCAGGCAGCCAGAACTCACACTTGGAGAACTTTGCATACAGGCGGTTCTCACGAAGCTTGTTTAGGACACACCGAAGGTGTTCTTCATGTTCTTCCTTTGACTTAGAATAGACTAGAATGTCATCCAGATAGACCACGACGAACTTATCAAGATACTCCATGAAAACCTAGTTCATAAGCCTCGAGAAGGTAGCAGGTGCGTTGGTGAGACCGAAGGACATGGCCGTGTACTCGTACGGCCATAGCGGGTGGTGAAAGCTGTTTTGGGAACATCTTCCTTGCGAATCTTGATTTGATGATATCCACTTCTCAAGTCAAGCTTAGAGAATACCACAGTTCTAGCTAGCTCGTCGAAGAGATCATTAATCCGTGGAAGGGGATATTTATTCTTTGATGGTTTTAGCATTTAGAGCCCGATAGTCAACACAAAGTCTATCAGTGCGGTCTCGCTTCTTCACAAAGATGGTCGGGCTACCCCAAGAAGAAGTGTTGTGCTGAATGAAACCCAACTTCTCTTGTTCATCAAGTTGGCGTTTGAGTTCAGCCAACTCAGCAGGACCCATTTTATAAGGCCGCTTGGAGATAGGAGCGGTTCCAGGTTCAAGCTCAATCACGAACTCGACCTCTCGGTCAGGAGGCATACCTGGCAACTCTTCAGGAAAAACATCTGGGAACTCACGGACCACCGGAACACTCTGAATAGCATCCATAGCATCATCATTCAGAGCAGACAAAGAGAAGAGCTGAATTGCAGGAGTCAGACTTGGAGAATAGACTATATGGCCTTCAGGAATTTTCAGAGAAACCAAACGTTCGGCACAATCAATCACAGCTGCATTTGCTGTTAACCAATCCATGCCCAAGATGACATCAATGTCAGAATTTCCCAGAATAATTAAGGAAGCCGGGAATGAAGAACCACCAATTAGAATTTGATTGCCATGACTGATATGAGCAGCCCTCATGTTTGACCCAGGAGATTGTACCACGAGACGATGCAATAGAGGACCCATAGCCAGATCATGCTCATGTGCAAACTTGTGAGAAACAAAAGAATGTGAAGCACCAGAATCAAACAAAACTCGTCCAGGGACTGAGTTAACGGGAAGCGTACCCATCACAACTCCAGGTGCATGTTCAGCTTGAGCGACGTTGACACAGTTGGCACGAGCAACAGTGGACCCGGGCTTAGTGTTGATGTTGAGAGCCTGAGGTGGAGGTGCACGAACCATAGAAGAACTTGCTGCAAGTCTTGGAGGTGGTGGTGGAAGAGCTTTGTTGTTCATGGGACAACTCCAGTGTTGATGCCCAGTGTTCCCACAAGTGTAACAAGCACCAGGTGGACGTGGAGCAGCGTAGCCAGGGACTCCGCCAGGCGCTCCAGGGTAGTTGTGGTTGTAGCCCCTAGGAGCAGCGGTGAAGGAGTTTGGTGGCCTTGCCGTGTAGCTTGAAGGTCTTGGTGGAGCTGGGAGCGGTGGTGCGGTATTAGGAACCCACACGCGGCGTTTAGAAGGAGTTGTCATAGCTGAAGAGCTTGCTGCGTCACGACTGTGTTTCTTGGACTCCTCGAACACTTGCCTACTGGCTTCTTCCTGTAGAGCTATATGTTGGAGTTCCAGAAAAGACCCCGGCCTTGCATGAGTGATTGCATATTTGATAGATGCATTGGGCCCTTGCCCGAACCTCTTTTGCTTCTTCTTGTCATCAGAGATCTCATCGCCACCATACCGAGAAAGATTCATGAAGTTTCTGATATAGGTGTTGACATTGTCATTGCCCTGCTTGAGGTTGAGAAACACTTCCTTCATCCTTTCCATGACAATTTCTAACAGGTATTGCTCTTTGAAAGCCCCAGTGAACTGCTCCCAAGTAGGCTGAAAACCAGAGTGGTTTGCCTTCAGGTAATTTTCCCACCATAGAGCTGCGTCTCCCTTCAGAAGGTGAGTGGCACATTTTACCCATTCTTGTTCAGGTACATCAGCAGTCCTCAGCAACCTTGACATCTCACGAAGCCAATCATCAGCATCCAGTGGCTGATCAGACACCTCAAAGTGACGCGGGTTAAACTTCAGAAAGCCCTTGATGTCTCCTCGCTTGGGAGGTGGAGGTAGCGGAACAAACTCATTCCTCCTGACACTTTCTTCAAAGCGTTGCTGGTTCTGTTGCATTGTTCCCAAGGCATTAGCAATACTTGCCAACGCAGCCCCCAGTTCAGGTGGTATGTCCTCCTCAGTACGGCGTGGTGGTGCCATCCTGGGATTGATATAAAACTCAAGTCAGTACCATAATGGAGAATAATAATAATCCAAAATAGTACCAAAATGGAATTAACCAAGATTAAGGATACAAATTACTAAGATGATATTAAAATATCAGCAAAGTTCAAAGCACCTAGAAGCTATTAAGCATATCGCACACGACTGAACAAGGAGTGTGGTACATAAAGCTATCAAAGAAAAAATTTCCGCAAATTTCGGCATTAAAATACCACTATATGCGCAAAACCACTTAACGAATCAAGATTAGTAACTCTACCAATTCAATATACAAGAGCGAATGATAAAAGTAGTGGTATGGTCGCGACTCCATCCCGCACTCAAATCATTACTCTGCACATGAATAAGTAAAACACATATCCCGACTCTCTTCCTTCTTAAGATGAACCTAAAGATTAACAACTATGGAAAACAAACACCCCAAACAAGATAGCGTCGGATAACAAAGAGTAAGACAGATCGCGTCGGTTTACAACGAATCAGATAGATCGCGTCGGTTTACAAAAGCTTGTCGGTATGGAATGTACCAACAGTTGATAACCAAAAGGCAGATAGCGATAACAAGTTGGATGCAACAGATAGACAAGGAATTACACACACACACACACACACACTCACACAACCTATGGTACTACGGAACCTAGAACACGTGAATCCTAGTTTGAATTTTAGAAGAGGATTGAAAACGTTACACTTCCTTACCAGAAAAAGGGTGGGTGGGTGGGTAAGAAGAAAAGTGGAAGCAGTCCTACTCTCACGTTTTGTTTTTCCCTAGTATACATAACTACCAAAATATTTGCTAGACTGACAATGACCATTTGGCTGAGACCCTGAAGGGCGGGATGGCTCTGATACCAATTGTAACAACCTCGGACCCTACGCTCAAAGTTCAAGCCTGGATGAACCAAAAGTGGTTAAGGGTTTTATAGCGGAGACCCAGGGCCACCCATGTGTAGGCCCGTCGGCCGCCCTAACCACTTCCAAGAACATCAGGACAAGAGCGAGCGGCGTAGGCAACATGCGAAGAGATCAAATACATACACAAGTGAGTATGTATGCAAGCTACCTTACAACAGTTCTCAGAGCCATACCATCTAAAAAGAAATAGAAATATTGCAACGCCATACGGCAAGATCCAAATGTTCTAGATAGAGATAATAGTGTAGGATAGCTCCTCATACATCAATCAACAGAGTATCAAGCGGAAGTGGGAAACAAGATCCGAGTACGGATAAGAAGCAAATCGGCATAAGATGCCACATAAATAAGCACATCCCGCCCACAGATCTCACGGATCTCCATCCCCGGAATCTCTACACCGAGTGATCGTTGCCAACATCATCTGTCTCCTCCACCCGGTATCCATCTAGCGAATACACCTGTTCATCTGAATCAAACAATTTATCGTGTGAGACCCTAGGGGTACTCAGCAAGTCTTTATGCCTCTAAAGGGAACATATACCTGGGGTGACGCAATTGCAGCAAAAGAGAATAACTAACAAGCCTATAGATACTCGCTAACCATCCGCCTAACCAAAGATAGGCGGATGTCCGTTAATTGGAAACAACAGTTATAACAGTATAAAGTAACAGATCCGTCCTCCTTCTCGCTTACCAACGAGAAAGCGGACGAACAACCCATCAGTATTTAGTCAAATTAAAGACGGTACTTTAGTTATACTTGTCTATGATCGAGAAACTGTGCTCCAAGTCGTCCATAACCGCGGACACGGCTTTCAGAAAGATTTACCCTGCAGGGGTGCACAAATAGCAACACACACACGATCGACCTCGGAAAAAGCAAATCAAAACCCAACGAGGCTTTCACGACAAAGCAATCACAGGATTCATAAAATATTTCAGGGGGCCACCCCACTAAGCTACCCGCAACGAAGTTGGCCAGCTCCGGAACGGACCCAGGGTTTCTGTGGACGGCGGTAAATGACTGGGAACCTGAAAGTGTGACTGGGCTTGTCGATACAGCGAAAACGTGTCACGATCCAAAACAGTACAGGTGCTCCACGCACATTCTTAAATAAAGCAGTAAAGCATGGCATAAGTACGTGTAGTAATAAAGCCCCAAACTACTTTGTGGCCCCAAGAAATAAAGTACAAATCAAGCTCTTGCAAAGGGGGATTCATAGAGTCTCCCGTATGTGGATAGTGCGAATATTCAAGGAACAGGTATCAAGTACTCGGGGTCCTACGGGACACAAGTGAGCATGAAAAACCAAATAACAGATTTTGCTCACCGGTGCCTCTTTCATTAGTTATCCCATTACTATTCAGGTTAAGTTGTTTAGGTACCTCGTTATCCATCAGACACTCACATACCCTACACATGCTGTTCTACGACTCGCATGGCTCAAACAACTCCTGTAGTAATGGCTCATAGGATGGAGGAACAAGCTCGGTGGGGTTTAGAAGTAAAGGCTATGCAGTACTTGGGATTCAATTTAATGCAATCGCGACTTAATGATGCAAGAATAAGATAGAAGCAATAGGTACTATATGTATGCAAGCATGTGGTAGTGCTTTCCTGGCAGCTCAGTTGAAGCGAGAGATGGATCTGGGTAGTACTCCTGGGATTCTTGATAATTCCCCTGCTCGGCGTCTATTCGAAAGAAGAACCAAACAAACAAGGGCCAACATAAATAAAGTGCACAAGCATATGAATAAAATGCGACAAACAACCAAGCATGCCATGATGAATGATGCACAATTTACATGGCAATAATGTAGCATGGCAAGGGTGAGGTGTGGGGACAAGAATAACTCATTTTATTATTTATTTGGTCAAGTTTTATTACCATAAACAATTCTGATTATTTATTATTTATATGATGCATGCTTCAATTCATATCATGGAATGCGTAGTTAGAACGGGCTCGTCGCGCTGATCGATTTAGACATATTATTTGTCAAATTTGGAGTTATAGAATTAAAGTTATTAATTAATTGAGAAAAGGCATTTTTATTGCAATTAAACATTTTCGAGAAAAAATTAAATTAGTCAAACATTATTTTGAATGGCATATTTGTATTCCTCACATTTTTCTGATTCAAAAACATATATTATTTGGATTTATCAATAAAAATTTATTAATTTATGGATATTAAAACATATATGCACTTTTCTGGAATTATTTTTATTTTGGAAAGGCTCACAGAAACTTTTTGTACTCAAGTGGGACTAGCCCGAGTTACTGATTCGCGGGGTCCCACGCTGACTCAGCGGCAGGTGGGGCAGCGGCTCCACGCGGGGCTTTTCTCACCGCGGGTTCACCGAGCCGCAGAGACGGGCGGGTGGGCCAACGTATCGCGGGGCCACTGTGCGGGCGCGCCAGCCGGGGTCGGACACGTGGCGGATCCGGGGACTGCGGGTGGAGGCGGGAAAAACTACAAGGACTTTTAAGCAAAACCTTCCGCGAAGGCTGAGGAACTGAATTTTGTATCTGGGAAAAACAGCAGCTGGAGCCAAGTTCGGAGGACGATGGCGACGAATCTAGCGATAATCTGGAGATGATGTAAAAACAAAAAGCGTAGATCCCACTTTGCTCTACAATGTTCGTGTACAAGGTTTCTCAAACGGAGGTCTACAATAGCCGGGATCTTGCGAGGAACAGAGGCAGAAAAACACGTCCGGCGCGGACCGGTTTTCGTCAGGGAACACCTGAGCTGCAGCGATCTTGCGAGGACGATTACTACCGCATCATTGAACCGATCTGACCGTGGCCTAGCTCGTTCGAAAGAGGGTAGATAGGGCTATGATTTTGGTGTTTGGGGATTTCGCGAAGGAGGTCTGTAGCAACGGGAAAAACATGAAGAACAGAGGGTCTGCAGATTACTCGACGGACCGGTTTAGAGATAGAGTTCAAGATGATCTTCTCCCGACGATTCCGAGCAAACTAGAGCGAGATAACGGGCGTGGTTTGATCCTAGAGGTAGCTGGTTCATACCTCTACGCATAGATCTATGGGTTAGCGCCAGGAACAAAGTGGGGCGGTGGGAAGAGAGGAGGGAACAGGAGCCTGCATCGCTGCTGCTGCTACTACGCGCGCTGTGCAGCTGCTGTGCGTGCGCGCGGGCGTGGCATCAGCGCGTGCTGGCGAACAGGATCAAGCGGACAGGGGAAGAGAGGGAGGGGAGCTCACCGAGATGTGGTCAGCGTTGTGGTGGCCGGCCGGGAGACGATGGTGGCGGTGGCAGTGGCGTTGCAACGTTGGTTGCCAGGGCACAGGCATGGGGAAAAGTGGAGGAAGAAGGGGAATAGGGTGATGCGATTGGCAGGAGTGGTTGGTGTGGCTGGGGTTGCCAGCTGCTGCTGATCTTCTTTAGCAGAGGAGAGAGGGTGCACGCGAGGAAGGGATGGGGTTGGCGATCACGTGCGCAAGAGGGGAAGACCAACAGGACTTGGCGCGGGTGTAGGGTCAGTCGGCTGTCGAGCCAGCCAGCAGGATGCCGGGTTGGGGTTCAGCTGGAACCAGATGGTGGAGTGGTGCTGCGTGATTAGGTGTAGAAGAGAGAGAGAGAAAATGGCCAAGCTAAGTAAAAGAGAGGGTCTAAGCTAGGGATGAGGGAGAGAGATTAGGGTTTAAGGATTCGATGAAGAGAAACTCATCCTAAGTTGTTTGATGCATATCCCTTTCGGTCTCGTTTAAAACAAGCCATGCAAGAAGGTTCAAATATGAAAGATTTCAAAACAACACATAAAATATCACAAGGAGGAAAGGAAGGCAGAGATGCCCTATGTTGCATGTACATGCAATAATAGGCCAAGCAAAAAGAAAAGAGTTGTGTCCCAAGTGGAATAGATGGAGTATGCTCATCTTTGAAAATAATTTGGGCATGCTAGTGTGTATGTCCCACTAGGTGCATAATAGCCTAAAAATATTCCAACATGAGCATACATTCAAAACAATCCATATGGAAGCTTGACAAGGGGTTCCACTCACATAGCATGCAAACGTGGCCATGTGGCTCACCACATATCAATAATGTAAAAACAACATGATGCATATATGGGAGCATGTGGAATTATAAGTGAATCCATCCCAACCCACATGAGCTAGAGGTAAAACCAAATAAATTGCAAGGCTCACATATAGTGGGATGGTGGAGTAATGGGGTGGTGACCAAGAAAGGTGGTGGAGTTAATAAAAGATATGCCCCCAACTCAACTTGGGCATCAAGCATTCAAATACCAAATACAATTTATTAAGAACCAAATACAATTTATTAAGAATCAAATACAATTTATTAAGAACCAAATACAATTGATAAATGCATATGAGACAAGATCCAAAAGAAAAGGGTTTTATATGATGCTCAAATGCAAGGTGGCATGATCACATGAGCATGATATAATTATGATGCAACAATTATATGTAGGAAGTAGCATTTTATTATTCGACCATGTAGCATTACAGATGTTAGACAGATGGGATGCTACAGTGGAACCCGAGTTGGTTCCACCCAACCTGGATACAAACCGGCCACAAGTGGCTCGGCCAAGACTGGCTCTGCCGTGGTAGAGTCCTAGTCGGTTTTCCTGTCGCGGCAGCCTGCCGTGACAGAGAAACGAGGCTTTTCTCTGCCACGGCAGAGAACTTCCTCCTCTTGTTGATCTTCATCTTGGACAGCTCCTTGCGCTTCCTCCCTCTCCTCCCTCGCGCATTCTTCATTGATCAACACGCCTTGTTCCATTTGCTCCTTGCTCCTTGCTATACCTTCTTCTCCTAAGTACCTGATCATGCAATAATTCAAAGACTTAGGTAGTATAAAATTCTCATTGATTAAAACACTAGGTCCATTAAGAAACAAGTTCACCTGTTGTTCTAGTAACTTAGCACGAGCTCTTGTGATTGGTCCAATCCTTATCTCATTGGATTGATCCTTCTTTGCAATTGGAACATCTTCATTATCAATTGGGGTAGGTGTAACTGTAGGGATGTCCTCATCACTTAGGCAATATATAGTTCGTATAAATGAAAGCATCATGTTCAACTAGGAATGAATTCACCTGATAGTCATCATTGATTTGACTCAATATTTCCTTCCAGTTCAAGCAGTCTGAATCATCATAATCCCTGTATATATCCTCATTAGGAACTTTTATGTATTCTCAACTCAAAATAATTTCAACTCCCCCTTTACAACAGTGCACACCCCTGGCTTTATATAGTAGCTGACTCAACTCGACTTACAAGAAAGAAACCAACTAGGAAAATAAAAACAACTTGACGCGGACCCACTTTTCCTAAACAGAAAATAAAACAACACACTCAAATAAAAAAGACTCTTTTGTAGGCGTGCCTCCATCTTCAGCATGCTGCTAGGTGGCCCCCATCCAGACTCCTTCAAAGACATCATGCTCCAACAATATTGGACTCCAATTGCCTCCCTGATATTTTCCTTACGGGGTAAAAATAAAAACAAAAACTTTGTCTTGATAGTAGCAGCAACAACATAATCAGGGATAGCACAATAAGCACTATCAAGCATGGGAGACGCCACATCATCCTCCCCCTTCAGGAGAAACCGTCCTCGGTTTCAAGTCAGTTCTCAAAACAAAAATATGTGGAGGTGGCACTATCACTTCAACACATGCAGCAACAGGAGTGTCAGAAGTCCCTTCCATAGATTGAACAGGTGCAGAAAATATTTCAGCAACTTCGTCCTCCTTCTTCACCTCTTCTTGTCCCCGATGTTGCTTCAGCCGTTCATCATGCTAAGACTTGAATAATACCTTGTTCATGGTCAACAGATTGTATACTGTCTTGCCGCAACAAACTGAATACTTGAAATAATTGTAGGCGTCATCCATATGGTAAACTGCACCTTGTGCATTGCACCATGGTCTACCTAATAGTAGATGACACGAGACAATATGCAATGGAATCACGTCACACAAAACTTCCAATGATAGCTTTCCCAGTGAAAATTGGATTGTTGTTTGTTGCGTAATGGCGAGATTGTTCTGACCCCAATGCAGCAGGTACAGTTGTGGATGCATCGTTGTAGGTAGATTTAACTTCTCAACCATCTCAAAACTCGTAGCATTGATCGGATTGTTGTAGTCGATTGTTAACGCACAAGCTCTGTCTTGAACTTTTGCCTTTGAATGAAATAACCTATCTCCATAGCCTGCGCCTTCCTCCTCTATCCAAAATCCCGTGCATACATAGATCACCTCGTCCATGATCTGGGTAACTGAACCAAAAACGCTCCTTGTAAGACTGAACCAACAACAACAGTTTTAGGTTGGGCAGCACTAGAAAGCTAGCGATCGAGGCTAGCAATCGCTGTCGATCATGCCAGGGAGCATGAGGCAAGAATTAGATAGATCCACAAGGGGTTTCCACTAATTCCAATATCATGCCTAGGGTTTACAATAGAGGTGTGGGGCTATATATAGGCCAGCCACAAGTTTAGGGGTAGTTTAGGCAACTAAAGTATCAAAAGGGTGCGTGACAAGGCAAAAGGGTCGAGCTGGAGCACGCAGGCCCTGGGGTGTCCAGTAGTACCGGTCGGTTGAGCGGTAGTACCGCTGGAAGGGCGCGGTAGTACCGGAGCGGGCAGAAGCTTTGGCGTGATTATTCAGGTGCGGGCGGTGGTACCGCCTGCTGAGTGCGGTAGTACCGGTGGGATCTGGGGCTTCGGGTCCATCTCTCTATCCGGGGCGGTAGTACCGTTGTTCATGAGCGCTAGTATCGGTTGTGCAGTAGTACCGCTTCCAGGGGCCAGTAGTACCGCGTCCTCCTAGCAGCTGTTGGCTGCTGCGTCGCTCCTCTGGCTCGTGTCTTCATACCTGATGATGCACAGTGTTGGGGCATGAAGTCGCAAGCCGTCCAGGGGTGTATCGAAGTCACATGAGTACAAGAGTGAATTCACTTTAGCTTGGAGAAGCTTGGCTCTAGCACGAGTCATGGGTCCACTTGGGGGACTTGGTGGTGTAGATGTAGGAGTGTCCGTAGGACGGGCTGCATCAGCTCCCCCCTTGGGAAAGAGTCGTCCTCGACTCTTCATGGTTATCATCTTGAGAATCTCCATGGTAGGGTGAAAGGTCTTTGACATTGAATGTATTGCTTGCAAGGTACTTGGAGGTCGGTATGTCGATGATGTATGCGTTGTTGTTGATTCTCTTGAGGACCTTGAAGGGGCCATCTCCTTGTGGCTTGAGCTTGGAGTCGTGTTCCTTGGGGAAGTGGTCTTTGTTTAGGTGTATCCACACAAGGTCACCTTCTTCAAATATCCTTTCCTTCTTGTCCTTGTTTAACCTTGAAGCTTGGCGAAGTACTTGTTGCTCAATAGTAGCTCTTGTTTCTTCATGAAGTTTCTTCATGGCTTGTGCATGCTTCTCGACGCCCATGTTCGTGCACTCATGGAGAGGTAGAGGTAGGATGTCGAGCGCTGTGAGTGGCTAGAAACCATAGACGATCATGAATGGACTCATCTTGGTTGTTGAGTGCTTGGCAAGATTGTAGGCAAACTCGGTGTGTGGAATGCATTCCTCCCAATCCTTGAGGTTTTTCTTGATAAACACACGAAGGAGAGTCCCGAGGCTTTGGTTGACAACTTCAGTTTGGCCATCGGTTTGAGGATGCGACACGGATGAAAAGAGTAGCTTGATGCCGAGCTTGGCCATGAGGGTATTCCATAAGTAGCTCATGAATTTGACGTCGCGGTCGGAGATGATTGTTCTTGGCATACCGTGAAGACGGACGATTTCCCTGAAAAACAGGTTTGCAACATGTGAAGCATCGTCGGTCTTATGGCACGGTATGAATTGTGCCATTTTGGAAAAGCGATTCACGACAACAAATATAGAGTCATGACCATGCTTAGATCTAGGTAATCCTAACACAAAATCCATGCTAATGTCAGACCAAGGTGTATGAGGAATAGGCAATGGCATATAAAGACCATAAGGGTTAGCTTGCGACTTAGCTTGAACACATGTCGTGCATCATTGAACATAGCGCTCCACGTCTCGCTTCATCTTGGGCCAAAAGTAGTGAGTGGAGAGCATGTCCAAAGTCTTGTCATGGCCAAAGTGACCCATAAGGCCTCCACCATGAGATTCTTGGAGAAGCAAAAGTTGGAGCGATGATTTCGAAATGCAAATCTTGTTTTGTTTAAAGAGAAAGCCCTTATGCAAATAGAAATCATCAACTCCTTTTCAATGGAGCACTTTGCGAAAATTGGTTCGAAGAACGGATCAGAAGCATACAGCGGTTTTATTTCCTGAAGAGCCAACAGGTTGATTTCAAGTCTCATAAGAAGGCTTGTATGTTTGCGAGACAAAGCGTCCGCAACTACATTGTCTTTGCCCTTCTTATACTTGACAATGTACGGAAAAGACTCCATGAACTCAACCCACTTAGCGTGTCTCTTACTCAAGTTGGCTTGCCCTTTGAGGTATTTCAACGACTCATGGTCGGAATGTATGATAAATTCTTAGGGCCATAGGTAGTGTTGCCAAACATGAAGGACACAAACTAAGGCAAAAATCTCTTTGTCATAAATTGGATAGTTAAGGCGAGCACCATCAAGTTTCTCGCTGTGGTAGGCTATAGGACGTCCGTTTTGCATAAGGACTCCTCCAATGCCAATACCACTAGCATCACACTCTATCTCAATTTTTTTTGTGAAATCTGGTAAAGCAAGAAGAGGTGCTTCGGTGAGCCTCTTTTGAAGTTCATCAAAAGCATTTTGTTGTGCCTTGCCCCACACGAAGGTGACATTCTTTTTGGTCAATTCATTGAGGGTACAAGCAATGGTCCAAAAGTCTTTCACAAAGCAACGATAGAAACCGGCCAACCCATGAAAACTTTGGAGTTCACTCACATTTGTTGGGATGGGCCAATCTCGTATGTCCTTAACCTTGGAAACATCAATTTCAATTCCCTCTGAAGAAACAACAAATCCAAGAAAAATCAACTTGTCTTTAGCAAAAGTGCACTTGGGAAGATTAGCATAAAGCTTTTCATGTCGAAGGATTTGCAAAACTTCCTTGACATGTGTTATATGGTCCTCAAGTGATTTGCTATACACAAGAATATCATCGAAATAGACAACAACACTTTTTCCAATGGGAGAACACAAGATGATGTAGCCCAACATGTGGAAACCACCTTTGGTCCACATCATGCCACGCTAATCATCACTCCAAAGGTGAACTCATTCCATGCTTTGCCTTTCGTTGGTTATTGTGCGAATGGAATCCTACTTGAGACAAATGCCCATGATGTGACTAGGTCCATGAACATGATGCCAATGAGATGCAACAAGGATGGGTCTGGAGCCAAGACACCCAAGCAAGAGGCCTGGAAGAGAAGACGCAAGAAGCTGCTGAAGCCGGACCGGAGTCTTCGGACCAGCAGACCGGAGTCTCTGGTCTACCACACCGGAGTCTCCGGCCTGGTCTCCGGATCGAGCCCCGAACCTGCGCCTGGGACAGTCTGCGACCCCCTCCGGAGGCGACACCGGAGACAGATCGGAGTCTCCGGCCTACACCGGAGTCTCCGGACGCCCACACCGGAGTCTCCGGACCCCCACACCGGAGTCTCCGGACCGTGCATCGTGGGCCTGCGTGCCTTAAGCTAGGCTTAGCCCATGTAACGCCCTAAACTTCCTGCTTATGCTTGTTTTACCCCTAGCTCGTGGCTGGCCTATATATATGCCCCCACCCCCTCCTTGAAACCCTGGAGATGATGATGAATTGAGGCATGTGCCAAACCCTAGATGGGAACCCCCTCTCATTAGTAGATCTATGAGTTGTACAAGGCCTTGGAGTCGGTGCCCTTCTCCAAGTTGTCAAGACCCTCCTCAAGTGTTTGGTCTCTCCCTATCAAGGATTCAAGTAGTGATTGGTCTCTCCCCTTTGGGATTCTACTTGGTTGCTACTCTCTCTTTGATTTGGATTCTACCATCCGCTTACCGATCTCTCCTTTGGTGATTCTACCACAAGGTCTCTCGTCGAGGATTCTATTGGATTGGTTGTTCGAACCAATAGGAGCAAATCGAATTGGGTGTGATTTGGCGTGTGTTTGTATCTTTACCTTGCATTAGAGTTGTGTTCATCATGTTCATCGTGTTTTCCCTCACTTCCGCCTCAAATCCGTGAAGATCGGGCCACTCCAAGGGTAATTCCACAAGGAGACCCATAACACAAGATGTGATTCATAAGGCGCATGAAGGTGGATGTGGCATTAGATAAGCCAAAGGGCATAGCCAACCATTAATAGAGACCAAGTTTGGTCTTGAAGGCAGTTTTCCACTCATCAGCTTCAGCCATGCGTATTTGATGGTAACCACTACGAAGATCAATTTTCAAAAAAATAGTGGCTCTACACAACTCATCAAGCATGTCATTGAGACGTGGTATGGGATGTCGATAACGCACGGTGATAGCATGGATTGGACGGAGTCCATGCATAACCATAACGTATCATCCGTCTTTGGAACACGAATCACGGGTACGGCACTTGGACTAGTGCTAACTTGGATCAAACTGATGCAGCCAGTCCTACGTACGCTTCTACATCTACACCAACAAATCCACCAAGTGGACCCATGACTCGTGCCCGAGCCAAACTCCTCCAAGCTAAGGTGAACTCGCTCCTGTCCTCGTGCCAATTTGATACCTCCTTGGATGGTGTGCTACTTCATGCAACTACCCTATGCATCATCAGGTACGAAGCTTCGACACATGACCAAGCACCCAAGGATGGAGAACAAGGAGCAGAACGTGAAGCAAACGCCGCTGGAGCTGCTCAGACCGGAGTCTCTAGTCTGCGCACACCGGAGTCTCCGGCCTGCCAAAGTCTCCGGCCTAAAGACACCGGAGACTCCAGCCCTCTCCCCGGTCTGACCCCCAACACCAGGCCCTGGGACAATCTGAAGGCCCCTCCGGAGGCTGGTCCAGAGGCTACCCCGGAATCTCCGGCCTAGACCGGAGACTCCGGTCCACACCGGAGTCTCCGGTCCGACCGTCGCCAGGCATGAAAAGTCCTTTGGGCCTTCGGCCCATGTACCCCTTAGTCCGTCCAGAACTTGTCTTTTATTCCTAAAGTACCCCAGTTTAAGTGGCTGGCCTATATATAGACCCCCACCTCCATTGTAAACTCTAGGCATGATATTGGAATTAGTGGAAACCCCTTGTGGATCTATCTACTTCTTGCCTCATGCTCCTTGACTAAGGAGCACCAATATCCCCAAACCTCGTTGGAGTTCGCATCGTGCCTCCGCGTTGTACAAGGCCTAGGCATCGGTGTCCCTTTGCCTAGACGTCAAGATCTCACCGAGTCTCCCATCTAGCCGTGCCGGTTCGAGAGAGAGTCCCCCGCCCGACGCCGATCCTAGGGATTGCGCCGGACCGGTCACCGCCGGCGTGAGCTATTGGTGTCTATCGTGGTTTTGCGTGTGTGTGTTCATCGCGTTCTTCGTGCGTGTGTTCGTCGTGTTCAACCTTTCCTCCTTCCCCCGCACTACACCTGCGATTTGAAAGGAAATCGTGAAAGATCGGGCCACCCTAGAGGTTTTCCCTCAACATATTGGTATCAAGAGCTTCGTTGCGCACGATTTCCCCCACAAACTTTTCTTCTATCCGCCAAAAATTCGAAAATCCCCAAAAAAGAGCCCCAAATTTGCCTTTGGATCGATCTCTTGACTTGGAGTGTTATTTGTGGTTTTGATCCGACCAAACCTTGTCTTAGGAGTTGGTCTAGCTTTATCCTGCGTTTTCCCAGCCCAATTTGGCCAATTTTTCGTGGAGTTGAGGACCCAAGGCGTGGATTTCCACTCAAGAACATGAGCAGTTCGCGATCTGACTCCATACCAGAGTCTCTGGCCTGCACATCAGAGTCTCCGGCCCACACCGGAGTCTCCGGCCCGCACCGGAGTCTCTGGCCTGGACTGGAGTTTCCGGCCTGAAACCCCGGAGTCTCTGGCCTGATGCCTGATTTTGACAGTTTTACCTCTAATCTTGCATTGGCTAATTTCCTCTTGTTTGTTTGTGCCCGTGTGCGTGTCGTCAACTAACAACAAGCTTCCGCATCAACAAACCCCGCGCTCATCGACACCATGGCCCACGGACATCATCCCGCACCACCGACGGCAAATTCATCATCACCAACGAAGGTATAACTTGCGTCACCTTGTTAACCCAAATCTTCCTTTGTGTGTACCTATCCCATGAGAGTGGCTCATCTTGTGTTTGCTTGAACAATGTGCATTTGTCCTTGGATAGTGAGAGTGCAAGAGCAATATCAACTATGACTAGGTAGCATCAAGGGAGAGCAAAAAAAATACAAAAGAAAGAAAAAGATACAAAGACAAAGCAAAAGAAAAATAGTCTCCACTTGCAAAAGAGAGTCTCAAAGCTTGTAAGCAAGAGAGAAAGAAGAGAGCCCAAGGCAAGTGCACAAATCCGTTGCTCACTTTTCTTCTTTGCAAACGAGCCACGGTCTCTCCTTGCATTGGCATGACAACGAGCTTAATCTTCGTTAGGACATTTTGTTTTCTCATTTCCATAGTCGTGTCAATCCCAACTTTCTCCACATGTGTGTACATAGTCGTAGGTTCCCGTCACCCTTTTGAGTTGTTTACCTTCGCCTTTGACTTGAGTTTTGTTGGATTTTACCCACTTTTGACTATCCCTTTTCTTTTGGTTGGTTCTTTGGCATTCCACAACCCTAACCTACCACAAACAAGCTTTTGAGAGTTAGTTCTTTCTTTAGTGTGATTTTTCTTTGCATTTCCACTTTGCACGCTTATAGCTCTCACTTGTGGTTTCTAGTTTGGTGCAATCCCCAAGGTGAGGTACAAGGCTAACACCACCATATTCCACTTCCATATACAATACTTGTGTGTTTCGCATGATGGATAGGCACGGTGAGGCGAGCCAACCACCTCCCCACGAAGAAGATCAAGGACCATACCTGACGCGCGCAAGTCTCTTCATCGTTCGACAAGAGTTCCGTGAACGTTGCCAAGCCCTTGAGACACGACAAGATGAAAAATTTGGTGAGACACAAACCGAGTTCAAGAACTCGACAACCGCTTCGATGGCCTCGAAAGGCAAATGCAAGCAATGCATCACAACTTCGGGCACCAAAATGAGTCACCTCAACACTCCGTCGCCAAAACAAATGACAATCTTCGATGCCTCATCGACGGAATGGCAAGACCGCGTTCACGTGCTTCAAGCTCTTCAAGTTCTTCATGTCCTCATGCACCTATGCAACACGATCTATCTCCAAGTGCTCCAAGACACAATGGCGCCCCCGTGGTTGAAGATGGAACCTCTTTGAACTATGTACCTTCCCCACGGCATGCCGCAACGTCAAGCTATGATGGTGATTTCTCTTCAAGGCCAAGAGAAAGGCAAGAAGCACACCATCATCACGCAAGGGCACTAGTGATCCAACAAGTGCAACCACAAGAGGAACCGCAAGCGCAACTGCAAGTCTACCACCATCAACCGCGACACATACTTGACACAACAAGTGATGACTCCAATTTGGAGAATCAAGCTCGTCATCGACGTGAAGCTCTCCAAGACCCTCCTCCTCGTCATCAACGTCATGAACGTCAACAACGACACCATGGTCATCACGAGGCGCCTCCTCCACATCAATAAAACTTGGAGCGTCAAGTGATACAAGTTGAGCGACGCCCACCATGTCAAGAGGCTCACGACCATGTTTGATGTGGGGTGGCCCGATCTTCTCAGCAAGCTCTTGTCGATGGTGATGGTGGATGATAGATAACTAGTGCGTAGCTATGATCTCTCCAGCTCGATCCCTGATGCCAATGCAACAGCTCTCGAACCTTGTAGGATATTCACAACACCACACTCTTGCACACGCAGCCGTGACCACGAATGGTAGTCTGCAATCTACTAATTCCCAATGGAACAACAGATCACACTCAATTATAGTTGGTAGATTCAAACACAGGGTAATTCCAGAGGTTCTATGAAAGAAACAACTCCAAAATATTTTAACGTGGTCTGAAACCTAACTTGTGATGGCTACGGAGGTTTATATGAGGGCTGGGGCGTCCTCCCCTCTAAACGGCCTAAAAACAGCCATAACTTGGCCCAAACTGACTCGGTTCGACTCAAACTGATACATACCGACCCATATATGGGTTCGGCCTTATTGGCACACAGTCCAAACGTCGTGGAACACCTCAAACATGTAATTCTTGGTGCGCCATCTCTCTCTCTTGCTCATACGTGATTTCCTCATTGCGTCCTAGTGCGCCTGCCCCCCGCTCCTCCCTCGCGCACTTGTTGATATTGGAAATCAGCGCTTGTCCTTCTTGCTGCAACTCTCCTCCTCCTCGCGCAACGCTTGTGTTATCAATAAACCTGATCATACAAATATGCATAGACTTAGGTAGTATAAAGTTCTCATTAAGTAAAACATCAGGTTCAATTAAGAATGAATTCACCTGATAGTCATTATTCATTTGACTCAGTATTTCCTTCCAGTTCAGGCAGCCAGAATCATCATAATCCCTGTAGATATCCTCATCATCCCCCCTTTGTTCATGAAAAGCCGTCCTCGGCTTTAGGTAAGCTGAAAGTGGGAGAAACAAAAAGAATAACGTGTACGCAAAGTATATGTATATATAACATGTTGTATTATTGTTGTTCACATGAAAAGTATGTCTAGTATACATCAAGCAACTTAAATTGCAGGTATAAGTGAAGTACAAAGAATCATGATCATGGTAAAAAACAACTAAATAGATAGTCATGTTCTTCAATATTAAATTCAGTTTTCTCAAAGAAGATCTATGATCAAATTTGTGAACAAGATCAAACCAATTTAATATGTCTGAAAACCAAATTGAATCATGCCATGATTCAACTATGCTACTCTGATTATCATGAACATGATCATGTTGTCCAGTATGTAAAATGCAACTCAATTTGGAAATATAAGTGAAGTATAAAGCATTAGCACAACTAGACAACGAATTTTGGGATAAACACAACGAATATGAAAACTGGGGTTCTATTCTAGCAAGATTACAACGATCCAACATAGGTAAAATTACTTGTGTTGGCTGCATTATATCAACTAGACCTGACTTTAGTTTCATATTATCACAAATTTTAGCATATATCTCACAACACAAAATCGTCGACACACAACATGTATGGCTGAAAACAACATGTTTCAGTTTAGCGATTCAATCAAAAGTAATGCATATGTGATCCACAAGAAAATTTTCATGCATGCTATATTCACCAATCAGATTGAAAGTGAAAGAAGGAGAATATGTGCTAGAATTCAGAAATGAAATTTCAGAAATCTTATCCATAGCACAACTCATACTCATAGGTTCATTTAGCATGATGGAATACACAATATCAGCAGGTGGTATTAGAGCAAGTATTTCCTTATGTGTTATCAGTACCACATGATCAAAATTTGAATTTGGTAAACTATCACATGGTGCTAAAACAGTAGTGCAAGGCAAATTACAAGGAGGCTTCAGTAAAGGAATAGACTCACAATATGTCGCACATGTTGGCTGAAGCTCCAAAACAGTACCAATGTCATCAACAATCTCCTTAGTTGTAGTAGGTACTAAAACATCCGCCGCAAGTGACAATGCACAGTCCGACGATGTAGGTTGTAAAATAGATTGCTCCCTTTCTTCAAAAGCAACCTGCATAGCACAAGAAACAATACCAGGAGTAGAGATGATTACATTAGTAGAAATATCCTCACATGTATTAGCATCTACTGCCCTGATGTTTTCTTTTTCTCTCATACTCTTAGATTGGATGCTCTCAACCTCACGTTTAGTGGAATCACACAGCTCACTTTTGATAACACTCTCACTCAGCTTGGCTATGTGGCTCTCATTCTCACATGGGTTGTAATGCACACCGTGTTCAAGATGACAAATAATAGAATTGTCACCGTTCATCATGACCTTGTACTTAGCAGACAAACTGAACTCTTTTGTCCTCTCCTTGCTAAGAAGATGATACTCGTGAAAATTTGTCTACTGAAATCCTGAGCATAACACGCCTCTTCATGTTCCATTTGAAAGAAATCCTTCCAACAACAGGACATATTTGAGCGACAAACCTTCTACTCCAAGGTTCTCCCAATAGTATGTGGCAAGAATCAAGAGGTATAGGAGATACATCACAGCGCACAATCTCAGTATGCTCTTTAAAAGTCATAGGAACATCAGCGGTGTGTGAAATCAGCAGTGTGTGAAATCAGCAAGAGATATGGCACCGCACGGGCACATGTGGGTAGCTGCAAATTTTGTACAACTTCAACGCTGATCAAATTAATAGTAGAGTTACTATCAATGGTAATGGAAGCACATCGCTCACCAATCATCACACTATGGTGGAAAAGACCATGGCCATCAAAAATACCGCGTTCTTCCTTCCAAAAAGTTCCACTACAACGCCAATTGTCGATGAATTTGTAACTGTACGTCTCCACATTATTTGTAACATCACCTGCCTCCATTTTCTGCATCACATCAACACTACTAGAAGACATGATTAGTACATTAGTGCACAAATCAAAATCAGTATGGTGGAAACTCTCACAACTCACTCACAACTGATAAGAAAGAAGATCTTACCGTTCCAAAGTGAATAGAGATGCTCTACCAAACTTAATCAAAGACTGATGCACTGAAGTGATGAAGTGAATATCAAAGGTATAGAGAACGATCACAGGGCACATAGGTTATTTATGGTGGAGCTATAGGTATGGTATCCTAACTACACCGCAAACAAGTCCTAGTGCTGATCGTATGACAAAGACCCACGGAAACACACACGGTGGAGATAAATGGGGCAGTTGCAACTATGAAAATGAGCTCAAAAAGTAAGGTATGTCGGAGGAATGCTCGTGTTGCAATGCACAAGGAGAGACGCTAGCAATGTCTCAACGAAATGGGCACAAGATTGCTAACTGAGCAGCCCGTAGAGCACTAAGCACGCTAGTCTCGTAGGATAGTTATAGACACAAAGAAAGGCTTACTAAGGCTCACAAGGATAGGTACGCTATGTGGACTCAGTAAAAAAAATAAACAAAAAAAATTTGACCTGAGAATTGTTCTCTACCACGGCAGAAAAACGGCCTAAAATCCTGCCGCGGCAGGATGGCGGCACAATTTTTTTTCTCGTACTAGCACAGACTGGTCTGTGGTAAGGCGACGGTTCGATTTTTTTTTCGGAATTTTTTTTGGTCACGCTAGAGCACAGACTTGTCTGCGGTCAGGCGTGAGGCAGCGAGCCGATTTTTTTTTTCCGGCTCGCCAAGTAGTACACAACTAGGACTCTTTACTTGGATCGGATCTGACTTGATGGTAGCGGAAAAAGATGGTGGAAAACAACTAGAACAACTGGAAAACAAATCTACAAAGAACAGATCTAGATCTAATCTAATAGAGGAACGCGGCCAGCAACTATTACTCAAATACGTTGTAATCTAGGCTATGGCAACTCTTTTTGTAAGGCTTTTTCTGTATAGGATGAAAAACACTCTCTAATCTATGGATGGATTATGGATTGCTTACCGAGGCAACGAGGAAATCTGATACCAAGATGATATTGCTCACCGAGTAAACCCAGTGCTCTGATACCAAGATGATATGGGGTGGCCCGATCTTCTCAGCAAGCTCTTGTCGATGGTGATGGTGGATGATAGATAACTAGTGCGTAGCTATGATCTCTCCCGCTCGATCCCTGATGCCAATGCAACAGCTCTCGAACCTTGTAGGATATTCACAACACCACACTCTTGCACACGCAGCCGTGACCACGAACGGTAGTCTGCAATCTACTAATTCCCAATGGAACAACAGATCACACTCAATTATAGTTGGTAAATTCGAACACAGGGTAATTCCAGAGGTTCTATGAAAGAAACAACTCCAAAATATTTTAACGTGGTTTGAAACCTAACTTGTGACGGCTACGGAGGTTTATATGAGGGCTGGGGTGTCCTCCCCTCTAAACGGGCCTAAAACAGCCATAACTTGGCCCAAACTGACTCGGTTCGACTCAAACTGATACATACCGACCCATATATGGGTTCGGCCTTATTGCCACGCAGTCCAAACGTCGTGGAACACCTCAAACATGTAATTCTTGGTGCGCCATCTCTCTCTCTTGCTCATACGTGATTTCCTCATTGCGTCCTAGTGCGCCTGCCTCCTGCTCCTCCCTCGCGCACTTGTTGATATTGGAAAGCAGCGCTTGTCCTTCTTGCTGCAACTCTCCTCCTCCTCGCGCAACGCTTGTGTTATCAATAAACCTGATCATACAAAGATGCATAGACTTAGGTAGTATAAAGTTCTCATTAAGTAAAACATCAGGTTCAATTAAGAATGAATTCACCTGATAGTTATTATTCATTTGACTCAGTATTTCCTTCCAGTTCAGGCAGTCAGAATCATCATAATCCCTATAGATATCCTTATCAATGTTCTTCTCCGTGAGGCCAATGTGCCTAACCAACATCACCAACCAAGGAACGAGCCTCCTCTTCGTCATCAACCACGTCAACAGGCTCCACACCCTCGCCACCATGAGGCCCAAGCGCCTCAACCACGTCAACATCCGTGCCAAGAGCAAGAGCAAGCTCTGCAACAAGGTCACGAGAACCAAGTTCCACCACCCCAACTACAAGATCATCAACAAGGTCACTAAGCTCGTCGCAATGACCGCAACGATGAAGAAACTTTTGGCAAGCTCAAGTTTACAATGCCCAAGTTCACCGGATCCAATGACCCCGAAGAATACCTCTCATGGGCACTCAAAGTCGACAAGATCTTCCGCATGCACAACTATAGCAACGAGAAGATGTTCGCCATGGCTTCGCTTGAGTTTGATGATTACGCCAACCTTTGGTGGGAACAAGTTCAAGTTGCTCGTGATGCAAGACAAGAACTGTCAATCACAACTTGGCATGACATGAAGGCTCACATGAGATCTCGGTTTGTCCCTGCGCACTACACGCGTGACCTCTTCAACAACCTTCAAGCGCTTCGTCAAGGGACAAAGACCGTGGAAGAGTACTTCAAGGAAATGGAACTCAACTTGATTCGAGCCAACATTGATGAGCGCATGGAGCAAACTATGGCACGTTTCCTTATTGGATTGAACGAACCCATGAAGCGCATCGTCGAGTTCCAAATATACAACACCATGGTTGAGCTTGTGCACATTGCAACAAAGGCTGAACGTCAAGTGCAAGAGGATATCAAGTACAACAAGCCCAAGACGTACTTCAACTACAAGCAAGCTTCAACCCCTACACCAACAACTTTCAATGGTAGCTCCTCAAGTACCTCCAAGCCTTCCTTCAAGCCCACACTTCCTCAAGGAAAAATGCCACCAAATGGCAAGCAAGCAAAAAGTGATACACCTTTCAACGGTGAATGCTACAAGTGTGGAGGTAAAGGACACAAGTCGGCCGAATGTGGAAACAAGAAAGTCTTATTCATCCATGACAATGTTGATGAAGAGTACTTGAGTGAAGATAAGATTGATGCCCGTGTCAAGGAAGCAATGGCAAGGCAACGAGTGGAAGATGATCAAGAACTCCTCATATGTGAACATGACGCAAGTCCATCGCTTGTCGTCACAAGGATCTTGACCACTCAAGCACAAGAGCATGAAGACCAACGCTCCAATATCTTCCAAACACGAGCCGGCATCAATGGCAAATCTATCAAGGTGATCATTGACGGAGGGAGTTGTCACAACCTTGCTAGCACCGAGTTGTGTGAGAAGCTCAACCTCACCCTCCATCCACACAAGCACCCCTACCACGTGCAATGGCTAAGTGACCAAGGGTCCGTGAAGATCAAGCATACCGTATCGGTCTGCTTCGCCATTGGTCCTTACAAAGATACGGTGGAGTGTGATGTGCTTCCTATCACAGTTTGCCACATGCTTCTTGGTCGACCATGGCAATTTGACAAGGCTGCTCAACATGCTGGTCGCACCAATGTATACACCTTCAAATGGCTCAACAAAACATGTGTTTTGAGACCGATGACTCCTAGCCAAATATTTGCGGACAATGCAAAGGCTTTCGCGAGGGCGCAAAGCACAACACCTACTTGTGAGAAGAGCGGTGAGAGAGAGAACCACCTCATAGTGAGTAAGAGCCACAAGCCAAACTCGAGTGGAAAAATAAGAGTGTTCTCCTTGCCACCAAAAGGGAGATGAGAGATGTTCGGAACAACCCATCCATCTTGCACTATGTCCTCCTTTGCAAGGGACTAGCACAAGGAACTAACGAATTAACCAATGTTCCTCCATCTTTGATGAGTGTTTTGCAGGAATTCAAGGATGTGTTCCCCAAAGAGCTTCCACATGGACCACCTCCTCTTTGGGGCATCGAACATCGCATTGACCTCATCCCCGGTGCACCACTTCCCAACCGTGGCGCTTACAGCACGAACCCAGAGGAGACGAAGGAGATCGAACGACAAATCAACCAACTCGTCTCCAAAGGTTTGATCCAAGTTAGCACTAGTCCAAGTGTCGTACCCATGATTCTTGTCCCAAAGACGGATGATACATTACGGTCATGCATGGACTGCCATCCAATCAATGCTATCACCGTGCGTTATCGACATCCCATACCACGTCTCGATGACATGCTTGATGAGTTGTGTCGAGCCACTATTTTTTCGAAAATTGATCTTCGTAGTGGTTACCATCAAATACGCATGGCTGAAGCTGATGAGTGGAAAACCACCTTCAAGACTAAACATGGTCTCTATGAATGGTTGGTTATGCCCTTTGGGTTATCAAATGCCCCATCCACCTTCATGCGCCTTATGAATCACATCTTGCGTTCTCCCATTGGAAAAGTGTTATTATCTATTTCGATGATATTCTTGTTTATAGCAAATCACTTGAGGACCATATAACACATGTCAAAGAAGTTTTGCAAATCCTTCGACATGAAAAGCTTTATGCTAATCTTCCCAAGTGCACTTTTGCTAAAGACAAGTTGATTTTTCTTGGATTTGTCATTTCTTCAAAGGGAATTCAGTTTGCCACATGCTTCTTGGTCGACCATGGCAATTTGACAAGGCTGCTCAACATGATGGTCGCACCAATGTATACACCTTCTAATGGCTCAACAAAACATGTGTTTTGAGACCGATGACTCCTAGCCAAATAATTGCGGACAATGCAAAGGCTTTCGCGAGGGCGCAAAGCACAACACCTACTTGTGAGAAGAGCGGGGAGAGAGAGAACCACCTCATAGTGAGTGAGAGCCACAAGCCAAACTCGAGTGAAAAATAAGAGTGTTCTCCTTGCCACCAAAAGGGAGGTGAGAGATGTTTGGAACAACCCATCCATCTTGCACTATGTCCTCCTTTGCAAGGGACTAGCACAAGGAACTAACGAATTAACCAATGTTCCTCCATCTTTGATGAGTGTTTTGCAGGAATTCAAGGATGTGTTCCCCGAAGAGCTTCCACATGGACCACCTCCTCTTTGCGGCATCGAACATCGCATTGACCTCATCCCCGGTACACCACTTCCCAGCCGTGCCGCTTACCGCACGAACCCAGAGGAGACGAAGGAGACCGAACGACAAATCAACCAACTCGTCTCCAAAGGTTTGATCCAAGTTAGCACTAGTCCAAGTGCTGTACCCGTGATTCTTGTCCCAAAGACGGATGATACATTACGGTCATGCATGGACTGCCATCCAATCAATGCTATCACCGTGCGTTATCGACATCCCATACCACGTCTCGATGACATGCTTGATGAGTTGTGTCGAGCCACTATTTTTTCGAAAATTGATCTTCGTAGTGGTTACCATCAAATACGCATGGCTGAAGCTGATGAGTGGAAAACCACCTTCAAGACTAAACATGGTCTCTATGAATGGTTGGTTATGCCCTTTGGGTTATCAAATGCCCCATCCACCTTCATGCGCCTTATGAATCACATCTTGCGTTCTCCCATTGGAAAAGTGTTATTGTCTATTTCGATGATATTCTTGTTTATAGCAAATCACTTGAGGACCATATAACACATGTCAAAGAAGTTTTGCAAATACTTCGACATGAAAAGCTTTATGCTAATCTTCCCAAGTGCACTTTTGCTAAAGACAAGTTGATTTTTCTTGGATTTGTCATTTCTTCAAAGGGAATTCAGTTTGCCACATGCTTCTTGGTCGACCATGGCAATTTGACAAGGCTGCTCAACATGATGGTCGCACCAATGTATACACCTTCTAATGGCTCAACAAAACATGTGTTTTGAGACCGACGACTCCTAGCCAAATAATTGCGGACAATGCAAAGGCTTTCGCGAGGGCGCAAAGCACAACACCTACTTGTGAGAAGAGCGGGGAGAGAGAGAACCACCTCATAGTGCCACAAGCCAAACTCGAGTGGAAAAATAAGAGTGTTCTCCTTGCCACCAAAAGGGAGGTGAGAGATGTTTGGAACAACCCATCCATCTTGCACTATGTCCTCCTTTGCAAGGGACTAGCACAAGGAACTAACGAATTAACCAATGTTCCTCCATCTTTGATGAGTGTTTTGCAGGAATTCAAGGATGTGTTCCCCGAAGAGCTTCCACATGGACCACCTCCTCTTTGCGGCATCGAACATCGCATTGACCTCATCCCCGGTACACCACTTCCCAACCGTGCCGCTTACCGCACGAACCCAGAGGAGACGAAGGAGATCGAACGACAAATCAACCAACTCGTCTCCAAAGGTTTGATCCAAGTTAGCACTAGTCCAAGTGCTGTACCCGTGATTCTTGTCCCAAAGACGGATGATACATTACGGTCATGCATGGACTGCCGTCCAATCAATGCTATCACCGTGCGTTATCGACATCCCATACCACGTCTCGATGACATGCTTGATGAGTTGTGTCGAGCCACTATTTTTTTGAAAATTGATCTTCGTAGTGGTTACCATCAAATACGCATGGCTGAAGGTGATGAGTGGAAAACCACCTTTAAGACTAAACTTGGTCTCTATGAATGGTTGGTTATGCCCTTTGGGTTATCAAATGCCCCATCCACCTTCATGCGCCTTATGAATCACATCTTGCGTTCTCCCATTGGAAAAGTGTTATTGTCTATTTCGATGATATTCTTGTTTATAGCAAATCACTTGAGGACCATATAACACATGTCAAAGAAGTTTTGCAAATACTTCGACATGAAAAGCTTTATGCTAATATTCCCAAGTGCACTTTTGCTAAAGACAAGTTGATTTTTCTTGGATTTGTCATTTCTTCAAAGGGAATTCAGTTTGCCACATGCTTCTTGGTCGACCATGGCAATTTGACAAGGCTGCTCAACATGATGGTCGCACCAATGTATACACCTTCTAATGGCTCAACAAAACATGTGTTTTGAGACCGATGACTCCTAGCCAAATAATTGCGGACAATGCAAAGGCTTTCGCGAGGGCGCAAAGCACAACACCTACTTGTGAGAAGAGCGGGGAGAGAGAGAACCACCTCATAGTGAGTGAGAGCCACAAGCCAAACTCGAGTGGAAAAATAAGAGTGTTCTCCTTGCCACCAAAAGGGAGATGAGAGATGTTCGGAACAACCCATCCATCTTGCACTATGTCCTCCTTTGCAAGGGACTAGCACAAGGAACTACCGAATTAACCAATGTTCCTCCATCTTTGATGAGTGTTTTGCAGGAATTCAAGGATGTGTTCCCCGAAGAGCTTCCACATGGACCACCTCCTCTTTGCGGCATCGAACATCGCATTGACCTCATCCCCGGTGCACCACTTCCCAACCGTGCCGCTTACCGCACGAACCCAGAGGAGACGAAGGAGATCGAACGACAAATCAACCAACTCGTCTCCAAAGGTTTGATCCAAGTTAGCACTAGTCCAAGTGCTGTACCCGTGATTCTTGTCCCAAAGACGGATGATACATAACGGTCATGCATGGACTTCCGTCCAATCAATGCTATCACCGTGCGTTATCGACATCCCATACACGTCTCGATGACATGCTTGATGAGTTGTGTCGAGCCACTATTTTTTCGAAAATTGATCTTCGTAGTGGTTACCATCAAATACGCATGGCTGAAGGTGATGAGTGGAAAACCACCTTCAAGACTAAACTTGGTCTCTATGAATGGTTGGTTATGCCCTTTGGGTTATCAAATGCCCCATCCACCTTCATGCGCCTTATGAATCACATCTTGCGTTCTCCCATTGGAAAAGTGTTATTGTTTATTTCGATGATATTCTTGTTTATAGCAAATCACTTGAGGACCATATAACACATGTCAAAGAAGTTTTGCAAATCCTTCGACATGAAAAGCTTTATGCTAATCTTCCCAAGTGCACTTTTGCTAAAGACAAGTTGATTTTTCTTGGATTTGTCATTTCTTCAAAGGGAATTCAGTTTGCCACATCCTTCTTGGTCGACCATGGCAATTTGACAAGGCTGCTCAACATGATGGTCGCACCAATGTATACACCTTCTAATGGCTCAACAAAACATGTGTTTTGAGACCGATGACTCCTAGCCAAATAATTGCGGACAATGCAAAGGCTTTCGCGAGGGCGCAAAGCACAACACCTACTTGTGAGAAGAGCGGGGAGAGAGAGAACCACCTCATAGTGAGTGAGAGCCACAAGCCAAACTCGAGTGGAAAAATAAGAGTGTTCTCCTTGCCACCAAAAGGGAGGTGAGAGATGTTTGGAACAACCCATCCATCTTGCACTATGTCCTCCTTTGCAAGGGACTAGCACAAGGAACTAACGAATTAACCAATGTTCCTCCATCTTTGATGAGTGTTTTGCAGGAATTCAAGGATGCGTTCCCCGAAGAGCTTCCACATGGACCACCTCCTCTTTGCGGCATCGAACATCGCATTGACCTCATCCCCGGTACACCACTTCCCAACCGTGCCGCTTACCGCACGAACCCAGAGGAGACGAAGGAGATCGAACGACAAATCAACCAACTCGTCTCCAAAGGTTTGATCCAAGTTAGCACTAGTCCAAGTGCTGTACCCGTGATTCTTGTCCCAAAGACGGATGATACATTACGGTCATGCATGGACTGCCGTCCAATCAATGCTATCACCGTGCGTTATCGACATCCCATACCACGTCTCGATGACATGCTTGATGAGTTGTGTCGAGCCACTATTTTTTTGAAAATTGATCTTCGTAGTGGTTACCATCAAATACGCATGGCTGAAGGTGATGAGTGGAAAACCACCTTTAAGACTAAACTTGGTCTCTATGAATGGTTGGTTATGCCCTTTGGGTTATCAAATGCCCCATCCACCTTCATGCGCCTTATGAATCACATCTTGCGTTCTCCCATTGGAAAAGTGTTATGGTCTATTTCGATGATATTCTTGTTTATAGCAAATCACTTGAGGACCATATAACACATGTCAAAGAAGTTTTGCAAATACTTCGACATGAAAAGCTTTATGCTAATCTTCCCAAGTGCACTTTTGCTAAAGACAAGTTGATTTTTCTTGGATTTGTCATTTCTTCAAAGGGAATTCAGTTTGCCACATGCTTCTTGGTCGACCATGGCAATTTGACAAGGCTGCTCAACATGATGGTCGCACCAATGTATACACCTTCTAATGGCTCAACAAAACATGTGTTTTGAGACCGACGACTCCTAGCCAAATAATTGCGGACAATGCAAAGGCTTTCGCGAGGGCGCAAAGCACAACACCTACTTGTGAGAAGAGCGGGGAGAGAGAGAACCACCTCATAGTGCCACAAGCCAAACTCGAGTGGAAAAATAAGAGTGTTCTCCTTGCCACCAAAAGGGAGGTGAGAGATGTTTGGAACAACCCATCCATCTTGCACTATGTCCTCCTTTGCAAGGGACTAGCACAAGGAACTAACGAATTAACCAATGTTCCTCCATCTTTGATGAGTGTTTTGCAGGAATTCAAGGATGTGTTCCCCGAAGAGCTTCCACATGGACCACCTCCTCTTTGCGGCATCGAACATCGCATTGACCTCATCCCCGGTACACCACTTCCCAACCGTGCCGCTTACCGCACGAACCCAGAGGAGACGAAGGAGATCGAACGACAAATCAACCAACTCGTCTCCAAAGGTTTGATCCAAGTTAGCACTAGTCCAAGTGCTGTACCCGTGATTCTTGTCCCAAAGACGGATGATACATTACGGTCATGCATGGACTGCCGTCCAATCAATGCTATCACCGTGCGTTATCGACATCCCATACCACGTCTCGATGACATGCTTGATGAGTTGTGTCGAGCCACTATTTTTTTGAAAATTGATCTTCGTAGTGGTTACCATCAAATACGCATGGCTGAAGGTGATGAGTGGAAAACCACCTTTAAGACTAAACTTGGTCTCTATGAATGGTTGGTTATGCCCTTTGGGTTATCAAATGCCCCATCCACCTTCATGCGCCTTATGAATCACATCTTGCGTTCTCCCATTGAAAAGTGTTATGGTCTATTTCGATGATATTCTTGTTTATAGCAAATCACTTGAGGACCATATAACACATGTCAAAGAAGTTTTGCAAATACTTCGACATGAAAAGCTTTATGCTAATCTTCCCAAGTGCACTTTTGCTAAAGACAAGTTGATTTTTCTTGGATTTGTCATTTCTTCAAAGGGAATTCAGTTTGCCACATGCTTCTTGGTCGACCATGGCAATTTGACAAGGCTGCTCAACATGATGGTCGCACCAATGTATACACCTTCTAATGGCTCAACAAAACATGTGTTTTGAGACCGATGACTCCTAGCCAAATAATTGCGGACAATGCAAAGGCTTTCGCGAGGGCGCAAAGCACAACACCTACTTGTGAGAAGAGCGGGGAGAGAGAGAACCACCTCATAGTGAGTGAGAGCCACAAGCCAAACTCGAGTGGAAAAATAAGAGTGTTCTCCTTGCCACCAAAAGGGAGATGAGAGATGTTCGGAACAACCCATCCATCTTGCACTATGTCCTCCTTTGCAAGGGACTAGCACAAGGAACTACCGAATTAACCAATGTTCCTCCATCTTTGATGAGTGTTTTGCAGGAATTCAAGGATGTGTTCCCCGAAGAGCTTCCACATGGACCACCTCCTCTTTGCGGCATCGAACATCGCATTGACCTCATCCCCGGTGCACCACTTCCCAACCGTGCCGCTTACCGCACGAACCCAGAGGAGACGAAGGAGATCGAACGACAAATCAACCAACTCGTCTCCAAAGGTTTGATCCAAGTTAGCACTAGTCCAAGTGCTGTACCCGTGATTCTTGTCCCAAAGACGGATGATACATAACGGTCATGCATGGACTTCCGTCCAATCAATGCTATCACCGTGCGTTATCGACATCCCATACACGTCTCGATGACATGCTTGATGAGTTGTGTCGAGCCACTATTTTTTTGAAAATTGATCTTCGTAGTGGTTACCATCAAATACGCATGGCTGAAGGTGATGAGTGGAAAACCACCTTCAAGACTAAACTTGGTCTCTATGAATGGTTGGTTATGCCCTTTGGGTTATCAAATGCCCCATCCACCTTCATGCGCCTTATGAATCACATCTTGCGTTCTCCCATTGGAAAAGTGTTATTGTTTATTTCGATGATATTCTTGTTTATAGCAAATCACTTGAGGACCATATAACACATGTCAAAGAAGTTTTGCAAATCCTTCGACATGAAAAGCTTTATGCTAATCTTCCCAAGTGCACTTTTGCTAAAGACAAGTTGATTTTTCTTGGATTTGTCATTTCTTCAAAGGGAATTCAGTTTGCCACATCCTTCTTGGTCGACCATGGCAATTTGACAAGGCTGCTCAACATGATGGTCGCACCAATGTATACACCTTCTAATGGCTCAACAAAACATGTGTTTTGAGACCGATGACTCCTAGCCAAATAATTGCGGACAATGCAAAGGCTTTCGCGAGGGCGCAAAGCACAACACCTACTTGTGAGAAGAGCGGGGAGAGAGAGAACCACCTCATAGTGAGTGAGAGCCACAAGCCAAACTCGAGTGGAAAAATAAGAGTGTTCTCCTTGCCACCAAAAGGGAGGTGAGAGATGTTTGGAACAACCCATCCATCTTGCACTATGTCCTCCTTTGCAAGGGACTAGCACAAGGAACTAACGAATTAACCAATGTTCCTCCATCTTTGATGAGTGTTTTGCAGGAATTCAAGGATGCGTTCCCCGAAGAGCTTCCACATGGACCACCTCCTCTTTGCGGCATCGAACATCGCATTGACCTCATCCCCGGTACACCACTTCCCAACCGTGCCGCTTACCGCACGAACCCAGAGGAGACGAAGGAGATCGAACGACAAATCAACCAACTCGTCTCCAAAGGTTTGATCCAAGTTAGCACTAGTCCAAGTGCTGTACCCGTGATTCTTGTCCCAAAGACGGATGATACATTACGGTCATGCATGGACTGCCGTCCAATCAATGCTATCACCGTGCGTTATCGACATCCCATACCACGTCTCGATGACATGCTTGATGAGTTGTGTCGAGCCACTATTTTTTTGAAAATTGATCTTCGTAGTGGTTACCATCAAATACGCATGGCTGAAGGTGATGAGTGGAAAACCACCTTTAAGACTAAACTTGGTCTCTATGAATGGTTGGTTATGCCCTTTGGGTTATCAAATGCCCCATCCACCTTCATGCGCCTTATGAATCACATCTTGCGTTCTCCCATTGGAAAAGTGTTATGGTCTATTTCGATGATATTCTTGTTTATAGCAAATCACTTGAGGACCATATAACACATGTCAAAGAAGTTTTGCAAATACTTCGACATGAAAAGCTTTATGCTAATCTTCCCAAGTGCACTTTTGCTAAAGACAAGTTGATTTTTCTTGGATTTGTCATTTCTTCAAAGGGAATTCAGTTTGCCACATGCTTCTTGGTCGACCATGGCAATTTGACAAGGCTGCTCAACATGATGGTCGCACCAATGTATACACCTTCTAATGGCTCAACAAAACATGTGTTTTGAGACCGACGACTCCTAGCCAAATAATTGCGGACAATGCAAAGGCTTTCGCGAGGGCGCAAAGCACAACACCTACTTGTGAGAAGAGCGGGGAGAGAGAGAACCACCTCATAGTGAGTGAGCCACAAGCCAAACTCGAGTGGAAAAATAAGAGTGTTCTCCTTGCCACCAAAAGGGAGGTGAGAGATGTTTGGAACAACCCATCCATCTTGCACTATGTCCTCCTTTGCAAGGGACTAGCACAAGGAACTAACGAATTAACCAATGTTCCTCCATCTTTGATGAGTGTTTTGCAGGAATTCAAGGATGTGTTCCCCGAAGAGCTTCCACATGGACCACCTCCTCTTTGCGGCATCGAACATCGCATTGACCTCATCCCCGGTACACCACTTCCCAACCGTGCCGCTTACCGCACGAACCCAGAGGAGACGAAGGAGATCGAACGACAAATCAACCAACTCGTCTCCAAAGGTTTGATCCAAGTTAGCACTAGTCCAAGTGCTGTACCCGTGATTCTTGTCCCAAAGACGGATGATACATTACGGTCATGCATGGACTGCCGTCCAATCAATGCTATCACCGTGCGTTATCGACATCCCATACCACGTCTCGATGACATGCTTGATGAGTTGTGTCGAGCCACTATTTTTTTGAAAATTGATCTTCGTAGTGGTTACCATCAAATACGCATGGCTGAAGGTGATGAGTGGAAAACCACCTTTAAGACTAAACTTGGTCTCTATGAATGGTTGGTTATGCCCTTTGGGTTATCAAATGCCCCATCCACCTTCATGCGCCTTATGAATCACATCTTGCGTTCTCCCATTGGAAAAGTGTTATTGTCTATTTCGATGATATTCTTGTTTATAGCAAATCACTTGAGGACCATATAACACATGTCAAAGAAGTTTTGCAAATACTTCGACATGAAAAGCTTTATGCTAATCTTCCCAAGTGCACTTTTGCTAAAGACAAGTTGATTTTTCTTGGATTTGTCATTTCTTCAAAGGGAATTCAGTTTGCCACATGCTTCTTGGTCGACCATGGCAATTTGACAAGGCTGCTCAACATGATGGTCGCACCAATGTATACACCTTCTAATGGCTCAACAAAACATGTGTTTTGAGACCGATGACTCCTAGCCAAATAATTGCGGACAATGCAAAGGCTTTCGCGAGGGCGCAAAGCACAACACCTACTTGTGAGAAGAGCGGGGAGAGAGAGAACCACCTCATAGTGAGTGAGAGCCACAAGCCAAACTCGAGTGGAAAAATAAGAGTGTTCTCCTTGCCACCAAAAGGGAGATGAGAGATGTTTGGAACAACCCATCCATCTTGCACTATGTCCTCCTTTGCAAGGGACTAGCACAAGGAACTAACGAATTAACCAATGTTCCTCCATCTTTGATGAGTGTTTTGCAGGAATTCAAGGATGCTGTTCCCCGAAGAGCTTCCACATGGACCACCTCCTCTTTGCGGCATCGAACATCGCATTGACCTCATCCCCGGTACACCACTTCCCAACCGTGCCGCTTACCGCACGAACCCAGAGGAGACGAAGGAGATCGAACGACAAATCAACCAACTCGTCTCCAAAGGTTTGATCCAAGTTAGCACTAGTCCAAGTGCTGTACCCGTGATTCTTGTCCCAAAGACGGATGATACATTACGGTCATGCATGGACTGCCGTCCAATCAATGCTATCACCGTGCGTTATCGACATCCCATACCACGTCTCGATGACATGCTTGATGAGTTGTGTCGAGCCACTATTTTTTTGAAAATTGATCTTCGTAGTGGTTACCATCAAATACGCATGGCTGAAGGTGATGAGTGGAAAACCACCTTAAGACTAAACTTGGTCTCTATGAATGGTTGGTTATGCCCTTTGGGTTATCAAATGCCCCATCCACCTTCATGCGCCTTATGAATCACATCTTGCGTTCTCCCATTGGAAAAGTGTTATTGTCTATTTCGATGATATTCTTGTTTATAGCAAATCACTTGAGGACCATATAACACATGTCAAAGAAGTTTTGCAAATACTTCGACATGAAAAGCTTTATGCTAATCTTCCCAAGTGCACTTTTGCTAAAGACAAGTTGATTTTTCTTGGATTTGTCATTTCTTCAAAGGGAATTCAGTTTGCCACATGCTTCTTGGTCGACCATGGCAATTTGACAAGGCTGCTCAACATGATGGTCGCACCAATGTATACACCTTCTAATGGCTCAACAAAACATGTGTTTTGAGACCGATGACTCCTAGCCAAATAATTGCGGACAATGCAAAGGCTTTCGCGAGGGCGCAAAGCACAACACCTACTTGTGAGAAGAGCGGGGAGAGAGAGAACCACCTCATAGTGAGTGAGAGCCACAAGCCAAACTCGAGTGGAAAAATAAGAGTGTTCTCCTTGCCACCAAAAGGGAGATGAGAGATGTTCGGAACAACCCATCCATCTTGCACTATGTCCTCCTTTGCAAGGGACTAGCACAAGGAACTACCGAATTAACCAATGTTCCTCCATCTTTGATGAGTGTTTTGCAGGAATTCAAGGATGTGTTCCCCGAAGAGCTTCCACATGGACCACCTCCTCTTTGCGGCATCGAACATCGCATTGACCTCATCCCCGGTGCACCACTTCCCAACCGTGCCGCTTACCGCACGAACCCAGAGGAGACGAAGGAGATCGAACGACAAATCAACCAACTCGTCTCCAAAGGTTTGATCCAAGTTAGCACTAGTCCAAGTGCTGTACCCGTGATTCTTGTCCCAAAGACGGATGATACATAACGGTCATGCATGGACTTCCGTCCAATCAATGCTATCACCGTGCGTTATCGACATCCCATACCACGTCTCGATGACATGCTTGATGAGTTGTGTCGAGCCACTATTTTTTCGAAAATTGATCTTCGTAGTGGTTACCATCAAATACGCATGGCTGAAGGTGATGAGTGGAAAACCACCTTCAAGACTAAACTTGGTCTCTATGAATGGTTGGTTATGCCCTTTGGGTTATCAAATGCCCCATCCACCTTCATGCGCCTTATGAATCACATCTTGCGTTCTCCCATTGGAAAAGTGTTATTGTTTATTTCGATGATATTCTTGTTTATAGCAAATCACTTGAGGACCATATAACACATGTCAAAGAAGTTTTGCAAATCCTTCGACATGAAAAGCTTTATGCTAATCTTCCCAAGTGCACTTTTGCTAAAGACAAGTTGATTTTTCTTGGATTTGTCATTTCTTCAAAGGGAATTCAGTTTGCCACATGCTTCTTGGTCGACCATGGCAATTTGACAAGGCTGCTCAACATGATGGTCGCACCAATGTATACACCTTCTAATGGCTCAACAAAACATGTGTTTTGAGACCGATGACTCCTAGCCAAATAATTGCGGACAATGCAAAGGCTTTCGCGAGGGCGCAAAGCACAACACCTACTTGTGAGAAGAGCGGGGAGAGAGAGAACCACCTCATAGTGAGTGAGAGCCACAAGCCAAACTCGAGTGGAAAAATAAGAGTGTTCTCCTTGCCACCAAAAGGGAGATGAGAGATGTTTGGAACAACCCATCCATCTTGCACTATGTCCTCCTTTGCAAGGGACTAGCACAAGGAACTAACGAATTAACCAATGTTCCTCCATCTTTGATGAGTGTTTTGCAGGAATTCAAGGATGTGTTCCCCGAAGAGCTTCCACATGGACCACCTCCTCTTTGCGGCATCGAACATCGCATTGACCTCATCCCCGGTACACCACTTCCCAACCGTGCCGCTTACCGCACGAACCCAGAGGAGACGAAGGAGATCGAACGACAAATCAACCAACTCGTCTCCAAAGGTTTGATCCAAGTTAGCACTAGTCCAAGTGCTGTACCCGTGATTCTTGTCCCAAAGACGGATGATACATTACGGTCATGCATGGACTGCCGTCCAATCAATGCTATCACCGTGCGTTATCGACATCCCATACCACGTCTCGATGACATGCTTGATGAGTTGTGTCGAGCCACTATTTTTTTGAAAATTGATCTTCGTAGTGGTTACCATCAAATACGCATGGCTGAAGGTGATGAGTGGAAAACCACCTTCAAGACTAAACTTGGTCTCTATGAATGGTTGGTTATGCCCTTTGGGTTATCAAATGCCCCATCCACCTTCATGCGCCTTATGAATCACATCTTGCGTTCTCCCATTGGAAAAGTGTTATTGTCTATTTCGATGATATTCTTGTTTATAGCAAATCACTTGAGGACCATATAACACATGTCAAAGAAGTTTTGCAAATACTTCGACATGAAAAGCTTTATGCTAATCTTCCCAAGTGCACTTTTGCTAAAGACAAGTTGATTTTTCTTGGATTTGTCATTTCTTCAAAGGGAATTCAGTTTGCCACATGCTTCTTGGTCGACCATGGCAATTTGACAAGGCTGCTCAACATGATGGTCGCACCAATGTATACACCTTCTAATGGCTCAACAAAACATGTGTTTTGAGACCGATGACTCCTAGCCAAATAATTGCGGACAATGCAAAGGCTTTCGCGAGGGCGCAAAGCACAACACCTACTTGTGAGAAGAGCGGGGAGAGAGAGAACCACCTCATAGTGAGTGAGAGCCACAAGCCAAACTCGAGTGGAAAAATAAGAGTGTTCTCCTTGCCACCAAAAGGGAGATGAGAGATGTTCGGAACAACCCATCCATCTTGCACTATGTCCTCCTTTGCAAGGGACTAGCACAAGGAACTACCGAATTAACCAATGTTCCTCCATCTTTGATGAGTGTTTTGCAGGAATTCAAGGATGTGTTCCCCGAAGAGCTTCCACATGGACCACCTCCTCTTTGCGGCATCGAACATCGCATTGACCTCATCCCCGGTGCACCACTTCCCAACCGTGCCGCTTACCGCACGAACCCAGAGGAGACGAAGGAGATCGAACGACAAATCAACCAACTCGTCTCCAAAGGTTTGATCCAAGTTAGCACTAGTCCAAGTGCTGTACCCGTGATTCTTGTCCCAAAGACGGATGATACATAACGGTCATGCATGGACTGCCGTCCAATCAATGCTATCACCGTGCGTTATCGACATCCCATACACGTCTCGATGACATGCTTGATGAGTTGTGTCGAGCCACTATTTTTTCGAAAATTGATCTTCGTAGTGGTTACCATCAAATACGCATGGCTGAAGGTGATGAGTGGAAAACCACCTTCAAGACTAAACTTGGTCTCTATGAATGGTTGGTTATGCCCTTTGGGTTATCAAATGCCCCATCCACCTTCATGCGCCTTATGAATCACATCTTGCGTTCTCCCATTGGAAAAGTGTTATTGTTTATTTCGATGATATTCTTGTTTATAGCAAATCACTTGAGGACCATATAACACATGTCAAAGAAGTTTTGCAAATCCTTCGACATGAAAAGCTTTATGCTAATCTTCCCAAGTGCACTTTTGCTAAAGACAAGTTGATTTTTCTTGGATTTGTCATTTCTTCAAAGGGAATTCAGTTTGCCACATCCTTCTTGGTCGACCATGGCAATTTGACAAGGCTGCTCAACATGATGGTCGCACCAATGTATACACCTTCTAATGGCTCAACAAAACATGTGTTTTGAGACCGATGACTCCTAGCCAAATAATTGCGGACAATGCAAAGGCTTTCGCGAGGGCGCAAAGCACAACACCTACTTGTGAGAAGAGCGGGGAGAGAGAGAACCACCTCATAGTGAGTGAGAGCCACAAGCCAAACTCGAGTGGAAAAATAAGAGTGTTCTCCTTGCCACCAAAAGGGAGATGAGAGATGTTCGGAACAACCCATCCATCTTGCACTATGTCCTCCTTTGCAAGGGACTAGCACAAGGAACTAACGAATTAACCAATGTTCCTCCATCTTTGATGAGTGTTTTGCAGGAATTCAAGGATGTGTTCCCCGAAGAGCTTCCACATGGACCACCTCCTCTTTGCGGCATCGAACATCGCATTGACCTCATCCCCGGTACACCACTTCCCAACCGTGCCGCTTACCGCACGAACCCAGAGGAGACGAAGGAGATCGAACGACAAATCAACCAACTCGTCTCCAAAGGTTTGATCCAAGTTAGCACTAGTCCAAGTGCTGTACCCGTGATTCTTGTCCCAAAGACGGATGATACATTACGGTCATGCATGGACTGCCGTCCAATCAATGCTATCACCGTGCGTTATCGACATCCCATACCACGTCTCGATGACATGCTTGATGAGTTGTGTCGAGCCACTATTTTTTTGAAAATTGATCTTCGTAGTGGTTACCATCAAATACGCATGGCTGAAGGTGATGAGTGGAAAACCACCTTCAAGACTAAACTTGGTCTCTATGAATGGTTGGTTATGCCCTTTGGGTTATCAAATGCCCCATCCACCTTCATGCGCCTTATGAATCACATCTTGCGTTCTCCCATTGGAAAAGTGTTATTGTCTATTTCGATGATATTCTTGTTTATAGCAAATCACTTGAGGACCATATAACACATGTCAAAGAAGTTTTGCAAATCCTTCGACATGAAAAGCTTTATGCTAATCTTCCCAAGTGCACTTTTGCTAAAGACAAGTTGATTTTTCTTGGATTTGTCATTTCTTCAAAGGGAATTCAGTTTGCCACATGCTTCTTGGTCGACCATGGCAATTTGACAAGGCTGCTCAACATGATGGTCGCACCAATGTATACACCTTCTAATGGCTCAACAAAACATGTGTTTTGAGACCGATGACTCCTAGCCAAATAATTGCGGACAATGCAAAGGCTTTCGCGAGGGCGCAAAGCACAACACCTACTTGTGAGAAGAGCGGGGAGAGAGAGAACCACCTCATAGTGAGTGAGAGCCACAAGCCAAACTCGAGTGGAAAAATAAGAGTGTTCTCCTTGCCACCAAAAGGGAGATGAGAGATGTTCGGAACAACCCATCCATCTTGCACTATGTCCTCCTTTGCAAGGGACTAGCACAAGGAACTACCGAATTAACCAATGTTCCTCCATCTTTGATGAGTGTTTTGCAGGAATTCAAGGATGTGTTCCCCGAAGAGCTTCCACATGGACCACCTCCTCTTTGCGGCATCGAACATCGCATTGACCTCATCCCCGGTGCACCACTTCCCAACCGTGCCGCTTACCGCACGAACCCAGAGGAGACGAAGGAGATCGAACGACAAATCAACCAACTCGTCTCCAAAGGTTTGATCCAAGTTAGCACTAGTCCAAGTGCTGTACCCGTGATTCTTGTCCCAAAGACGGATGATACATTACGGTCATGCATGGACTGCCGTCCAATCAATGCTATCACCGTGCGTTATCGACATCCCATACCACGTCTCGATGACATGCTTGATGAGTTGTGTCGAGCCACTATTTTTTTGAAAATTGATCTTCGTAGTGGTTACCATCAAATACGCATGGCTGAAGGTGATGAGTGGAAAACCACCTTCAAGACTAAACTTGGTCTCTATGAATGGTTGGTTATGCCCTTTGGGTTATCAAATGCCCCATCCACCTTCATGCGCCTTATGAATCACATCTTGCGTTCTCCCATTGGAAAAGTGTTATTGTCTATTTCGATGATATTCTTGTTTATAGCAAATCACTTGAGGACCATATAACACATGTCAAAGAAGTTTTGCAAATCCTTCGACATGAAAAGCTTTATGCTAATCTTCCCAAGTGCACTTTTGCTAAAGACAAGTTGATTTTTCTTGGATTTGTCATTTCTTCAAAGGGAATTCAGTTTGCCACATGCTTCTTGGTCGACCATGGCAATTTGACAAGGCTGCTCAACATGATGGTCGCACCAATGTATACACCTTCTAATGGCTCAACAAAACATGTGTTTTGAGACCGATGACTCCTAGCCAAATAATTGCGGACAATGCAAAGGCTTTCGCGAGGGCGCAAAGCACAACACCTACTTGTGAGAAGAGCGGGGAGAGAGAGAACCACCTCATAGTGAGTGAGAGCCACAAGCCAAACTCGAGTGGAAAAATAAGAGTGTTCTCCTTGCCACCAAAAGGGAGATGAGAGATGTTCGGAACAACCCATCCATCTTGCACTATGTCCTCCTTTGCAAGGGACTAGCACAAGGAACTAACGAATTAACCAATGTTCCTCCATCTTTGATGAGTGTTTTGCAGGAATTCAAGGATGTGTTCCCCGAAGAGCTTCCACATGGACCACCTCCTCTTTGCGGCATCGAACATCGCATTGACCTCATCCCCGGTACACCACTTCCCAACCGTGCCGCTTACCGCACGAACCCAGAGGAGACGAAGGAGACCGAACGACAAATCAACCAACTCGTCTCCAAAGGTTTGATCCAAGTTAGCACTAGTCCAAGTGCTGTACCCGTGATTCTTGTCCCAAAGACGGATGATACATTACGGTCATGCATGGACTGCCGTCCAATCAATGCTATCACCGTGCGTTATCGACATCCCATACCACGTCTCGATGACATGCTTGATGAGTTGTGTCGAGCCACTATTTTTTTGAAAATTGATCTTCGTAGTGGTTACCATCAAATACGCATGGCTGAAGGTGATGAGTGGAAAACCACCTTCAAGACTAAACTTGGTCTCTATGAATGGTTGGTTATGCCCTTTGGGTTATCAAATGCCCCATCCACCTTCATGCGCCTTATGAATCACATCTTGCGTTCTCCCATTGGAAAAGTGTTATTGTCTATTTCGATGATATTCTTGTTTATAGCAAATCACTTGAGGACCATATAACACATGTCAAAGAAGTTTTGCAAATCCTTCGACATGAAAAGCTTTATGCTAATCTTCCCAAGTGCACTTTTGCTAAAGACAAGTTGATTTTTCTTGGATTTGTCATTTCTTCAAAGGGAATTCAGTTTGCCACATGCTTCTTGGTCGACCATGGCAATTTGACAAGGCTGCTCAACATGATGGTCGCACCAATGTATACACCTTCTAATGGCTCAACAAAACATGTGTTTTGAGACCGATGACTCCTAGCCAAATAATTGCGGACAATGCAAAGGCTTTCGCGAGGGCGCAAAGCACAACACCTACTTGTGAGAAGAGCGGGGAGAGAGAGAACCACCTCATAGTGAGTGAGAGCCACAAGCCAAACTCGAGTGGAAAAATAAGAGTGTTCTCCTTGCCACCAAAAGGGAGATGAGAGATGTTCGGAACAACCCATCCATCTTGCACTATGTCCTCCTTTGCAAGGGACTAGCACAAGGAACTAACGAATTAACCAATGTTCCTCCATCTTTGATGAGTGTTTTGCAGGAATTCAAGGATGTGTTCCCCGAAGAGCTTCCACATGGACCACCTCCTCTTTGCGGCATCGAACATCGCATTGACCTCATCCCCGGTGCACCACTTCCCAACCGTGCCGCTTACCGCACGAACCCAGAGGAGACGAAGGAGATCGAACGACAAATCAACCAACTCGTCTCCAAAGGTTTGATCCAAGTTAGCACTAGTCCAAGTGCTGTACCCGTGATTCTTGTCCCAAAGACGGATGATACATTACGGTCATGCATGGACTGCCGTCCAATCAATGCTATCACCGTGCGTTATCGACATCCCATACCACGTCTCGATGACATGCTTGATGAGTTGTGTCGAGCCACTATTTTTTTGAAAATTGATCTTCGTAGTGGTTACCATCAAATACGCATGGCTGAAGGTGATGAGTGGAAAACCACCTTCAAGACTAAACTTGGTCTCTATGAATGGTTGGTTATGCCCTTTGGGTTATCAAATGCCCCATCCACCTTCATGCGCCTTATGAATCACATCTTGCGTTCTCCCATTGGAAAAGTGTTATTGTCTATTTCGATGATATTCTTGTTTATAGCAAATCACTTGAGGACCATATAACACATGTCAAAGAAGTTTTGCAAATCCTTCGACATGAAAAGCTTTATGCTAATCTTCCCAAGTGCACTTTTGCTAAAGACAAGTTGATTTTTCTTGGATTTGTCATTTCTTCAAAGGGAATTCAGTTTGCCACATGCTTCTTGGTCGACCATGGCAATTTGACAAGGCTGCTCAACATGATGGTCGCACCAATGTATACACCTTCTAATGGCTCAACAAAACATGTGTTTTGAGACCGATGACTCCTAGCCAAATAATTGCGGACAATGCAAAGGCTTTCGCGAGGGCGCAAAGCACAACACCTACTTGTGAGAAGAGCGGGGAGAGAGAGAACCACCTCATAGTGAGTGAGAGCCACAAGCCAAACTCGAGTGGAAAAATAAGAGTGTTCTCCTTGCCACCAAAAGGGAGATGAGAGATGTTCGGAACAACCCATCCATCTTGCACTATGTCCTCCTTTGCAAGGGACTAGCACAAGGAACTAACGAATTAACCAATGTTCCTCCATCTTTGATGAGTGTTTTGCAGGAATTCAAGGATGTGTTCCCCGAAGAGCTTCCACATGGACCACCTCCTCTTTGCGGCATCGAACATCGCATTGACCTCATCCCCGGTGCACCACTTCCCAACCGTGCCGCTTACCGCACGAACCCAGAGGAGACGAAGGAGACCGAACGACAAATCAACCAACTCGTCTCCAAAGGTTTGATCCAAGTTAGCACTAGTCCAAGTGCTGTACCCGTGATTCTTGTCCCAAAGACGGATGATACATTACGGTCATGCATGGACTGCCGTCCAGTCAATGCTATCACCGTGCGTTATCGACATCCCATACCACGTCTCGATGACATGCTTGATGAGTTGTGTCGAGCCACTATTTTTTTGAAAATTGATCTTCGTAGTGGTTACCATCAAATACGCATGGCTGAAGGTGATGAGTGGAAAACCACCTTCAAGACTAAACTTGGTCTCTATGAATGGTTGGTTATGCCCTTTGGGTTATCAAATGCCCCATCCACCTTCATGCGCCTTATGAATCACATCTTGCGTTCTCCCATTGGAAAAGTGTTATTGTCTATTTCGATGATATTCTTGTTTATAGCAAATCACTTGAGGACCATATAACACATGTCAAAGAAGTTTTGCAAATCCTTCGACATGAAAAGCTTTATGCTAATCTTCCCAAGTGCACTTTTGCTAAAGACAAGTTGATTTTTCTTGGATTTGTCATTTCTTCAAAGGGAATTCAGTTTGCCACATGCTTCTTGGTCGACCATGGCAATTTGACAAGGCTGCTCAACATGATGGTCGCACCAATGTATACACCTTCTAATGGCTCAACAAAACATGTGTTTTGAGACCGATGACTCCTAGCCAAATAATTGCGGACAATGCAAAGGCTTTCGCGAGGGCGCAAAGCACAACACCTACTTGTGAGAAGAGCGGGGAGAGAGAGAACCACCTCATAGTGAGTGAGAGCCACAAGCCAAACTCGAGTGGAAAAATAAGAGTGTTCTCCTTGCCACCAAAAGGGAGATGAGAGATGTTCGGAACAACCCATCCATCTTGCACTATGTCCTCCTTTGCAAGGGACTAGCACAAGGAACTAACGAATTAACCAATGTTCCTCCATCTTTGATGAGTGTTTTGCAGGAAGTCAAGGATGTGTTCCCCGAAGAGCTTCCACATGGACCACCTCCTCTTTGCGGCATCGAACATCGCATTGACCTCATCCCCGGTGCACCACTTCCCAACCGTGCCGCTTACCGCACGAACCCAGAGGAGACGAAGGAGACCGAACGACAAATCAACCAACTCGTCTCCAAAGGTTTGATCCAAGTTAGCACTAGTCCAAGTGCTGTACCCGTGATTCTTGTCCCAAAGACGGATGATACATTACGGTCATGCATGGACTGCCGTCCAGTCAATGCTATCACCGTGCGTTATCGACATCCCATACCACGTCTCGATGACATGCTTGATGAGTTGTGTCGAGCCACTATTTTTTTGAAAATTGATCTTCGTAGTGGTTACCATCAAATACGCATGGCTGAAGGTGATGAGTGGAAAACCACCTTCAAGACTAAACTTGGTCTCTATGAATGGTTGGTTATGCCCTTTGGGTTATCAAATGCCCCATCCACCTTCATGCGCCTTATGAATCACATCTTGCGTTCTCCCATTGGAAAAGTGTTATTGTCTATTTCGATGATATTCTTGTTTATAGCAAATCACTTGAGGACCATATAACACATGTCAAAGAAGTTTTGCAAATCCTTCGACATGAAAAGCTTTATGCTAATCTTCCCAAGTGCACTTTTGCTAAAGACAAGTTGATTTTTCTTGGATTTGTCATTTCTTCAAAGGGAATTCAGTTTGCCACATGCTTCTTGGTCGACCATGGCAATTTGACAAGGCTGCTCAACATGATGGTCGCACCAATGTATACACCTTCTAATGGCTCAACAAAACATGTGTTTTGAGACCGATGACTCCTAGCCAAATAATTGCGGACAATGCAAAGGCTTTCGCGAGGGCGCAAAGCACAACACCTACTTGTGAGAAGAGCGGGGAGAGAGAGAACCACCTCATAGTGAGTGAGAGCCACAAGCCAAACTCGAGTGGAAAAATAAGAGTGTTCTCCTTGCCACCAAAAGGGAGATGAGAGATGTTCGGAACAACCCATCCATCTTGCACTATGTCCTCCTTTGCAAGGGACTAGCACAAGGAACTAACGAATTAACCAATGTTCCTCCATCTTTGATGAGTGTTTTGCAGGAAGTCAAGGATGTGTTCCCCGAAGAGCTTCCACATGGACCACCTCCTCTTTGCGGCATCGAACATCGCATTGACCTCATCCCCGGTGCACCACTTCCCAACCGTGCCGCTTACCGCACGAACCCAGAGGAGACGAAGGAGACCGAACGACAAATCAACCAACTCGTCTCCAAAGGTTTGATCCAAGTTAGCACTAGTCCAAGTGCTGTACCCGTGATTCTTGTCCCAAAGACGGATGATACATTACGGTCATGCATGGACTGCCGTCCAGTCAATGCTATCACCGTGCGTTATCGACATCCCATACCACGTCTCGATGACATGCTTGATGAGTTGTGTCGAGCCACTATTTTTTTGAAAATTGATCTTCGTAGTGGTTACCATCAAATACGCATGGCTGAAGGTGATGAGTGGAAAACCACCTTCAAGACTAAACTTGGTCTCTATGAATGGTTGGTTATGCCCTTTGGGTTATCAAATGCCCCATCCACCTTCATGCGCCTTATGAATCACATCTTGCGTTCTCCCATTGGAAAAGTGTTATTGTCTATTTCGATGATATTCTTGTTTATAGCAAATCACTTCAGGACCATATAACACATGTCAAAGAAGTTTTGCAAATCCTTCGACATGAAAAGCTTTATGCTAATCTTCCCAAGTGCACTTTTGCTAAAGACAAGTTGATTTTTCTTGGATTTGTCATTTCTTCAAAGGGAATTCAGTTTGCCACATGCTTCTTGGTCGACCATGGCAATTTGACAAGGCTGCTCAACATGATGGTCGCACCAATGTATACACCTTCTAATGGCTCAACAAAACATGTGTTTTGAGACCGATGACTCCTAGCCAAATAATTGCGGACAATGCAAAGGCTTTCGCGAGGGCGCAAAGCACAACACCTACTTGTGAGAAGAGCGGGGAGAGAGAGAACCACCTCATAGTGAGTGAGAGCCACAAGCCAAACTCGAGTGGAAAAATAAGAGTGTTCTCCTTGCCACCAAAAGGGAGATGAGAGATGTTCGGAACAACCCATCCATCTTGCACTATGTCCTCCTTTGCAAGGGACTAGCACAAGGAACTAACGAATTAACCAATGTTCCTCCATCTTTGATGAGTGTTTTGCAGGAAGTCAAGGATGTGTTCCCCGAAGAGCTTCCACATGGACCACCTCCTCTTTGCGGCATCGAACATCGCATTGACCTCATCCCCGGTGCACCACTTCCCAACCGTGCCGCTTACCGCACGAACCCAGAGGAGACGAAGGAGACCGAACGACAAATCAACCAACTCGTCTCCAAAGGTTTGATCCAAGTTAGCACTAGTCCAAGTGCTGTACCCGTGATTCTTGTCCCAAAGACGGATGACTACATTACGGTCATGCATGGACTGCCGTCCAGTCAATGCTATCACCGTGCGTTATCGACATCCCATACCACGTCTCGATGACATGCTTGATGAGTTGTGTCGAGCCACTATTTTTTTGAAAATTGATCTTCGTAGTGGTTACCATCAAATACGCATGGCTGAAGGTGATGAGTGGAAAACCACCTTCAAGACTAAACTTGGTCTCTATGAATGGTTGGTTATGCCCTTTGGGTTATCAAATGCCCCATCCACCTTCATGCGCCTTATGAATCACATCTTGCGTTCTCCCATTGGAAAAGTGTTATTGTCTATTTCGATGATATTCTTGTTTATAGCAAATCACTTCAGGACCATATAACACATGTCAAAGAAGTTTTGCAAATCCTTCGACATGAAAAGCTTTATGCTAATCTTCCCAAGTGCACTTTTGCTAAAGACAAGTTGATTTTTCTTGGATTTGTCATTTCTTCAAAGGGAATTCAGTTTGCCACATGCTTCTTGGTCGACCATGGCAATTTGACAAGGCTGCTCAACATGATGGTCGCACCAATGTATACACCTTCTAATGGCTCAACAAAACATGTGTTTTGAGACCGATGACTCCTAGCCAAATAATTGCGGACAATGCAAAGGCTTTCGCGAGGGCGCAAAGCACAACACCTACTTGTGAGAAGAGCGGGGAGAGAGAGAACCACCTCATAGTGAGTGAGAGCCACAAGCCAAACTCGAGTGGAAAAATAAGAGTGTTCTCCTTGCCACCAAAAGGGAGATGAGAGATGTTCGGAACAACCCATCCATCTTGCACTATGTCCTCCTTTGCAAGGGACTAGCACAAGGAACTAACGAATTAACCAATGTTCCTCCATCTTTGATGAGTGTTTTGCAGGAAGTCAAGGATGTGTTCCCCGAAGAGCTTCCACATGGACCACCTCCTCTTTGCGGCATCGAACATCGCATTGACCTCATCCCCGGTGCACCACTTCCCAACCGTGCCGCTTACCGCACGAACCCAGAGGAGACGAAGGAGACCGAACGACAAATCAACCAACTCGTCTCCAAAGGTTTGATCCAAGTTAGCACTAGTCCAAGTGCTGTACCCGTGATTCTTGTCCCAAAGACGGATGATACATTACGGTCATGCATGGACTGCCGTCCAGTCAATGCTATCACCGTGCGTTATCGACATCCCATACCACGTCTCGATGACATGCTTGATGAGTTGTGTCGAGCCACTATTTTTTTGAAAATTGATCTTCGTAGTGGTTACCATCAAATACGCATGGCTGAAGGTGATGAGTGGAAAACCACCTTCAAGACTAAACTTGGTCTCTATGAATGGTTGGTTATGCCCTTTGGGTTATCAAATGCCCCATCCACCTTCATGCGCCTTATGAATCACATCTTGCGTTCTCCCATTGGAAAAGTGTTATTGTCTATTTCGATGATATTCTTGTTTATAGCAAATCACTTCAGGACCATATAACACATGTCAAAGAAGTTTTGCAAATCCTTCGACATGAAAAGCTTTATGCTAATCTTCCCAAGTGCACTTTTGCTAAAGACAAGTTGATTTTTCTTGGATTTGTCATTTCTTCAAAGGGAATTCAGTTTGCCACATGCTTCTTGGTCGACCATGGCAATTTGACAAGGCTGCTCAACATGATGGTCGCACCAATGTATACACCTTCTAATGGCTCAACAAAACATGTGTTTTGAGACCGATGACTCCTAGCCAAATAATTGCGGACAATGCAAAGGCTTTCGCGAGGGCGCAAAGCACAACACCTACTTGTGAGAAGAGCGGGGAGAGAGAGAACCACCTCATAGTGAGTGAGAGCCACAAGCCAAACTCGAGTGGAAAAATAAGAGTGTTCTCCTTGCCACCAAAAGGGAGATGAGAGATGTTCGGAACAACCCATCCATCTTGCACTATGTCCTCCTTTGCAAGGGACTAGCACAAGGAACTAACGAATTAACCAATGTTCCTCCATCTTTGATGAGTGTTTTGCAGGAAGTCAAGGATGTGTTCCCCGAAGAGCTTCCACATGGACCACCTCCTCTTTGCGGCATCGAACATCGCATTGACCTCATCCCCGGTGCACCACTTCCCAACCGTGCCGCTTACCGCACGAACCCAGAGGAGACGAAGGAGACCGAACGACAAATCAACCAACTCGTCTCCAAAGGTTTGATCCAAGTTAGCACTAGTCCAAGTGCTGTACCCGTGATTCTTGTCCCAAAGACGGATGATACATTACGGTCATGCATGGACTGCCGTCCAATCAATGCTATCACCGTGCGTTATCGACATCCCATACCACGTCTCGATGACATGCTTGATGAGTTGTGTCGAGCCACTATTTTTTTGAAAATTGATCTTCGTAGTGGTTACCATCAAATACGCATGGCTGAAGGTGATGAGTGGAAAACCACCTTCAAGACTAAACTTGGTCTCTATGAATGGTTGGTTATGCCCTTTGGGTTATCAAATGCCCCATCCACCTTCATGCGCCTTATGAATCACATCTTGCGTTCTCCCATTGGAAAAGTGTTATTGTCTATTTCGATGATATTCTTGTTTATAGCAAATCACTTCAGGACCATATAACACATGTCAAAGAAGTTTTGCAAATCCTTCGACATGAAAAGCTTTATGCTAATCTTCCCAAGTGCACTTTTGCTAAAGACAAGTTGATTTTTCTTGGATTTGTCATTTCTTCAAAGGGAATTCAGTTTGCCACATGCTTCTTGGTCGACCATGGCAATTTGACAAGGCTGCTCAACATGATGGTCGCACCAATGTATACACCTTCTAATGGCTCAACAAAACATGTGTTTTGAGACCGATGACTCCTAGCCAAATAATTGCGGACAATGCAAAGGCTTTCGCGAGGGCGCAAAGCACAACACCTACTTGTGAGAAGAGCGGGGAGAGAGAGAACCACCTCATAGTGAGTGAGAGCCACAAGCCAAACTCGAGTGGAAAAATAAGAGTGTTCTCCTTGCCACCAAAAGGGAGATGAGAGATGTTCGGAACAACCCATCCATCTTGCACTATGTCCTCCTTTGCAAGGGACTAGCACAAGGAACTAACGAATTAACCAATGTTCCTCCATCTTTGATGAGTGTTTTGCAGGAAGTCAAGGATGTGTTCCCCGAAGAGCTTCCACATGGACCACCTCCTCTTTGCGGCATCGAACATCGCATTGACCTCATCCCCGGTGCACCACTTCCCAACCGTGCCGCTTACCGCACGAACCCAGAGGAGACGAAGGAGATCCGAACGACAAATCAACCAACTCGTCTCCAAAGGTTTGATCCAAGTTAGCACTAGTCCAAGTGCTGTACCCGTGATTCTTGTCCCAAAGACGGATGATACATTACGGTCATGCATGGACTGCCGTCCAATCAATGCTATCACCGTGCGTTATCGACATCCCATACCACGTCTCGATGACATGCTTGATGAGTTGTGTCGAGCCACTATTTTTTTGAAAATTGATCTTCGTAGTGGTTACCATCAAATACGCATGGCTGAAGGTGATGAGTGGAAAACCACCTTCAAGACTAAACTTGGTCTCTATGAATGGTTGGTTATGCCCTTTGGGTTATCAAATGCCCCATCCACCTTCATGCGCCTTATGAATCACATCTTGCGTTCTCCCATTGGAAAAGTGTTATTGTCTATTTCGATGATATTCTTGTTTATAGCAAATCACTTCAGGACCATATAACACATGTCAAAGAAGTTTTGCAAATCCTTCGACATGAAAAGCTTTATGCTAATCTTCCCAAGTGCACTTTTGCTAAAGACAAGTTGATTTTTCTTGGATTTGTCATTTCTTCAAAGGGAATTCAGTTTGCCACATGCTTCTTGGTCGACCATGGCAATTTGACAAGGCTGCTCAACATGATGGTCGCACCAATGTATACACCTTCTAATGGCTCAACAAAACATGTGTTTTGAGACCGATGACTCCTAGCCAAATAATTGCGGACAATGCAAAGGCTTTCGCGAGGGCGCAAAGCACAACACCTACTTGTGAGAAGAGCGGGGAGAGAGAGAACCACCTCATAGTGAGTGAGAGCCACAAGCCAAACTCGAGTGGAAAAATAAGAGTGTTCTCCTTGCCACCAAAAGGGAGATGAGAGATGTTCGGAACAACCCATCCATCTTGCACTATGTCCTCCTTTGCAAGGGACTAGCACAAGGAACTAACGAATTAACCAATGTTCCTCCATCTTTGATGAGTGTTTTGCAGGAATTCAAGGATGTGTTCCCCGAAGAGCTTCCACATGGACCACCTCCTCTTTGCGGCATCGAACATCGCATTGACCTCATCCCCGGTGCACCACTTCCCAACCGTGCCGCTTACCGCACGAACCCAGAGGAGACGAAGGAGATCGAACGACAAATCAACCAACTCGTCTCCAAAGGTTTGATCCAAGTTAGCACTAGTCCAAGTGCTGTACCCGTGATTCTTGTCCCAAAGACGGATGATACATTACGGTCATGCATGGACTGCCGTCCAATCAATGCTATCACCGTGCGTTATCGACATCCCATACCACGTCTCGATGACATGCTTGATGAGTTGTGTCGAGCCACTATTTTTTTGAAAATTGATCTTCGTAGTGGTTACCATCAAATACGCATGGCTGAAGGTGATGAGTGGAAAACCACCTTCAAGACTAAACTTGGTCTCTATGAATGGTTGGTTATGCCCTTTGGGTTATCAAATGCCCCATCCACCTTCATGCGCCTTATGAATCACATCTTGCGTTCTCCCATTGGAAAAGTGTTATTGTCTATTTCGATGATATTCTTGTTTATAGCAAATCACTTGAGGACCATATAACACATGTCAAAGAAGTTTTGCAAATCCTTCGACATGAAAAGCTTTATGCTAATCTTCCCAAGTGCACTTTTGCTAAAGACAAGTTGATTTTTCTTGGATTTGTCATTTCTTCAAAGGGAATTCAGTTTGCCACATGCTTCTTGGTCGACCATGGCAATTTGACAAGGCTGCTCAACATGATGGTCGCACCAATGTATACACCTTCTAATGGCTCAACAAAACATGTGTTTTGAGACCGATGACTCCTAGCCAAATAATTGCGGACAATGCAAAGGCTTTCGCGAGGGCGCAAAGCACAACACCTACTTGTGAGAAGAGCGGGGAGAGAGAGAACCACCTCATAGTGAGTGAGAGCCACAAGCCAAACTCGAGTGGAAAAATAAGAGTGTTCTCCTTGCCACCAAAAGGGAGATGAGAGATGTTCGGAACAACCCATCCATCTTGCACTATGTCCTCCTTTGCAAGGGACTAGCACAAGGAACTACCGAATTAACCAATGTTCCTCCATCTTTGATGAGTGTTTTGCAGGAATTCAAGGATGTGTTCCCCGAAGAGCTTCCACATGGACCACCTCCTCTTTGCGGCATCGAACATCGCATTGACCTCATCCCCGGTGCACCACTTCCCAACCGTGCCGCTTACCGCACGAACCCAGAGGAGACGAAGGAGATCGAACGACAAATCAACCAACTCGTCTCCAAAGGTTTGATCCAAGTTAGCACTAGTCCAAGTGCTGTACCCGTGATTCTTGTCCCAAAGACGGATGATACATTACGGTCATGCATGGACTGCCAGTCCAATCAATGCTATCACCGTGCGTTATCGACATCCCATACCACGTCTCGATGACATGCTTGATGAGTTGTGTCGAGCCACTATTTTTTTGAAAATTGATCTTCGTAGTGGTTACCATCAAATACGCATGGCTGAAGGTGATGAGTGGAAAACCACCTTCAAGACTAAACTTGGTCTCTATGAATGGTTGGTTATGCCCTTTGGGTTATCAAATGCCCCATCCACCTTCATGCGCCTTATGAATCACATCTTGCGTTCTCCCATTGGAAAAGTGTTATTGTCTATTTCGATGATATTCTTGTTTATAGCAAATCACTTGAGGACCATATAACACATGTCAAAGAAGTTTTGCAAATCCTTCGACATGAAAAGCTTTATGCTAATCTTCCCAAGTGCACTTTTGCTAAAGACAAGTTGATTTTTCTTGGATTTGTCATTTCTTCAAAGGGAATTCAGTTTGCCACATGCTTCTTGGTCGACCATGGCAATTTGACAAGGCTGCTCAACATGATGGTCGCACCAATGTATACACCTTCTAATGGCTCAACAAAACATGTGTTTTGAGACCGATGACTCCTAGCCAAATAATTGCGGACAATGCAAAGGCTTTCGCGAGGGCGCAAAGCACAACACCTACTTGTGAGAAGAGCGGGGAGAGAGAGAACCACCTCATAGTGAGTGAGAGCCACAAGCCAAACTCGAGTGGAAAAATAAGAGTGTTCTCCTTGCCACCAAAAGGGAGATGAGAGATGTTCGGAACAACCCATCCATCTTGCACTATGTCCTCCTTTGCAAGGGACTAGCACAAGGAACTACCGAATTAACCAATGTTCCTCCATCTTTGATGAGTGTTTTGCAGGAATTCAAGGATGTGTTCCCCGAAGAGCTTCCACATGGACCACCTCCTCTTTGCGGCATCGAACATCGCATTGACCTCATCCCCGGTGCACCACTTCCCAACCGTGCCGCTTACCGCACGAACCCAGAGGAGACGAAGGAGATCGAACGACAAATCAACCAACTCGTCTCCAAAGGTTTGATCCAAGTTAGCACTAGTCCAAGTGCTGTACCCGTGATTCTTGTCCCAAAGACGGATGATACATTACGGTCATGCATGGACTGCCGTCCAATCAATGCTATCACCGTGCGTTATCGACATCCCATACCACGTCTCGATGACATGCTTGATGAGTTGTGTCGAGCCACTATTTTTTTGAAAATTGATCTTCGTAGTGGTTACCATCAAATACGCATGGCTGAAGGTGATGAGTGGAAAACCACCTTCAAGACTAAACTTGGTCTCTATGAATGGTTGGTTATGCCCTTTGGGTTATCAAATGCCCCATCCACCTTCATGCGCCTTATGAATCACATCTTGCGTTCTCCCATTGGAAAAGTGTTATTGTCTATTTCGATGATATTCTTGTTTATAGCAAATCACTTGAGGACCATATAACACATGTCAAAGAAGTTTTGCAAATCCTTCGACATGAAAAGCTTTATGCTAATCTTCCCAAGTGCACTTTTGCTAAAGACAAGTTGATTTTTCTTGGATTTGTCATTTCTTCAAAGGGAATTCAGTTTGCCACATCCTTCTTGGTCGACCATGGCAATTTGACAAGCTGCTCAACATGATGGTCGCACCAATGTATACACCTTCTAATGGCTCAACAAAACATGTGTTTTGAGACCGATGACTCCTAGCCAAATAATTGCGGACAATGCAAAGGCTTTCGCGAGGGCGCAAAGCACAACACCTACTTGTGAGAAGAGCGGGGAGAGAGAGAACCACCTCATATGAGTGAGAGCCACAAGCCAAACTCGAGTGGAAAAATAAGAGTGTTCTCCTTGCCACCAAAAGGGAGATGAGAGATGTTCGGAACCCCTTTAGTCCGTCCAGAACTTGTCTTTTATTCCTAAAGTTACCCTGGTTTAAGGGGCTGGCCTATATATAGATCCCCACCTCCATAGTAAACCCTAGGCATGATATTGGAATTAGTGGAAACCCCTGTGGATCTAATCTAATTTCTTGCCTCATGCTCCTTGACTAAGAGCACCAATATCCCCAAACCTCGTTGGAGTTTGCAATCCGTGCCTCCGTGTTGTACAAGGCCTAGGCATCAGTGTCCTTGTGCCTAGACGTCAAGATCTCACCGAGTCTCCCATCTCGCCGTGCCGGTTCGAGAGAGAGTCCTCCACCCAACGCCGTCCTAGGGATTGCGCCGGATCGGTCACCGACGGCGTGAGCTATTGGTGTTCATCGTTGTTTTGTGTCGTGGTGTGTTAATCGTTTTCTTCGATGTGCGTGTTCGTCGTGGTTCATCCTTCCCTTCTTCCCCCGCACTCTACCCTCGATTTGAAAGGGAATCGTGAAAGATCGGGCCACCCTAGAGGTTTGCCCTCAACACAAACCTTTGGAGACGAGTTGGTTGATTTGACGTTCAATCTCCTTTGTCTCCTCTAGGTTCGTGCGATAAGCGGCGCGGTTGGGTAGTGGTGCGCCGAGGATGAGGTCAATGCGATGTTCGATGCCGTGAAGAGGAGGTAGACCATGTGGGAGCTCTTCGAGGAACACGTTCTTGAATTCTTGCAAAACATTCATCAAGGATGGAGGAACATTGGTCAATTCATTAGTTCCTTGTGCTAGTCCCTTGCAAATGACGATGTAGTGCAAGATGGATGGGTTCTTCCGCACTTCTCTCATCTCACTTTTGGTGGTAAGGAGAACACTCTTAGTTTTTTCACTCGAGTTTGGCTTGTGGCTCTCACTCACTATGAGGTGGTTCTCTTTCTCACCGCTCTTCTCACAAGTAGGTGTTGTGCTTTGCACCCTCGCTAAAGCCTTTACATTGTCCGCAATTATTTGGCTAGGAATCATTGGTTGCAAAACACATTTTTTGTTGAGCCATTTGTAGGTGTATACATTGGTGCGACCATCATGTAGTGCATCCTTGTCAAATTCCCACGGTCGACCAAGAAGCATGTGGCAAACTGTCATAGGAACCACATCGCACTCCACCGTGTCTTTGTAAGGACCAATGGCGAAGGAGACCGATACAGTATGATTGATCTTAATGGACCCTTGGTCACTTAGCCATTGCACGTGGTATGGGTGGTTGTGCGGATGGAGGGTGAGGTTGAGCTTCTCACACAACTCGGTGCTAGCAAGGTTGTGGCAACTCCCTCCGTCAATGATCACCTTGATAGATTTGCCATTGATGCCGACTCGTGTTTGGAAGATATTTGAGCGTTGGTCTTCATGCTCTTGTGCTTGAGTGGTCAAGATCCTTGTGACGACAAGCGATGGACTTGCGTCATGTTCACACATGAGTAGTTCTTGTTCATCTTCCACTCGTTGCCTTGCCATTGCTTCCTTAACACATGCATCAAATTCATCTTCACTCAAGTACTCTTCGTCGCCATTGTCATGGATGAACAATACCTTCTTGTTTCCACACTCGGCCGACTTGTGTCCTTTGCCTCCACACTTGTAGCATTCACCATTAAAAGGTGTATCACTCTTTGCTTGTTTGCCACTTGGGGGCAGTTTTCCTTGAGGAAGTGTGGGTTTGAAGGAAGGCTTGGAGGTACTTGAGGAGCTTCCATTGAAGGTCGTTGGCGTTGTGGTTGAAGCTTGGTTGTAGGTGAAATACGTCTTGGGCTTGTTATCCTTGATGTCCTCTTGCACTTGATGTTCTGCCTTTGTTGCTATGTGCACAAGCTCAACCATGGTGTTGTATGTTTGGAACTCGACGATGCGCTTGATTGGGTGGTTCAGCCCAATAAGGAAACGTGCCATAGTTTTCTCCATGCGCTCGTCAATGTTTGCACGAATCAAGTTGAGTTCCATTTCCTTGAAGTACTCTTCCACGGTCTTTGTCCCTTGACGAAGCGATTGAAGGTTGTTGAAGAGGTCACGCGTGTAGTGTGCGGGGACGAACCGGGATCTCATGTGAGCCTTCATGTCATGCCAAGTTGTGATTGGCGGTTCTTGTCTTGCATCACGGGCAACTTGAACTTGTTCCCACCAAAGGTTGGCGTAATCATCAAACTCGAGCGAAGCCATGGTGACCATCTTCTCGTTGCTATAATTGTGTATGCGGAAGATCTTGTCGACTTTGAGTGCCCATGTGAGGTATTCTTCGGGGTCATTGGATCTGGTGATGAGGACATCCCTACGGTTGATACAACTGTTGCACCTACAGCCACACTTCCTCACGTTCCACAATTCCAAGGACCTCTCACAAGAGCTCGTGCACGCCAACTAAATTATCAGGTACTTTCGTTTCTAGGAATTATTTCTAATATTCATGAGAATATGATGCTGCCTAAATCAGATGTGTGTATGTTACTTAGGAAAGATGGGCCTAGCATGGATGAGAGGGACAAGCATTGGAGCATGATCATGCATGGAGACGATGGCAGCAATCGTGTGAGGATCCAGGATGACGCTGCAAGTGAAGATTTCAGAACTTTGAAGCCACCATAATGAAAAGATGAAGACATGGACAAACTAGAGAGCTACACACTTCAAATTTTCGTCCATGTGATTAGATGGTGATGCGTCACCTTTAAATATGGGCCAGGACCATGTAATTTTCGTCCAAATAAAGGGGCTGAACTTTTAGAGTCCGTATAGTGGAGGAAACCGGCCTGGAGATGGATTTCGACCTCCTCCCTAAGGCTGGCCGAAATTCCCTTCTGTTCCTCCATATATACTCCCATTAGGTCATCGTTTAGACTCGGATTTTGTTTAGTAAAAGACTTAGCCACGAGCTACTCTTTGCCATAGGCACAAGTGTCAAACCGACCTTTTGTACTACGCACAAACAGAATCCCATCTCTTCAATAAAGCTTTTATCTATATTTGCAATATCTTGATTGCATCTATAATTCTTGCTGGTTCTTCGATTGCTTGCAGGGATTGATCCTAGTGATCAGGTTGATCTAGCTCCGGCGTGATCAATAGCCTCAGAAGTTGGTGTATCGATTGCTAAGGCGCAACGTCTCGCACGTTTGTAGTCGGATCGTCAACGCCGACCTCCACCATAATCGACAGATATCGTCTCATCGAAAGATCGGGCACCTTTACCCTATCAAGTGGTATCAGATTTCGGGTTTCTTGGTGAGATCTTACAGTTTTCGTAGTTTAGATTGCATCTGTTCTTCTTCCTATAAACTATAAAAATCCAACAAATTAGGGTTAGATCCGTATCCTCGAAACACTTTCGGTCCTATTGCATCGTTTCTTTTCAGTATTTGCTTTGTTGAGTTCTAGTCTACATCATCGTGTCCAGTGCTGGTTTTAGATCTAGATCTTTAGAGTTTCGAGTTATGGTCACAGTCATCACCACCGCCACCACCGATTCCGCCATCACCACCGATTCTGCTATCACCACCGCCATACACTTGCTACAACCCTACGCCCACATACCGCCTCCGCCACCACATATCCTTGTTCCAGTCCAGTTAGGTTGGTTATTCGTTTTCCTGCTCTTGCTTTCCATCATTGTAGATCCGATCCGCGTTGTAACTTGATCCGAGTTCCAGAAAGTTTCGGCCAGAACAGAAGAGGAGGCGAGAGCAAAAAAAAGTCTGGAAACTCCTCTGAATTTTTTTTGGCCTATACTGTTTTTAGGCTTCTGGGGTCGTTTTGAGCTATACGCCATTATAGTGAAAAAAATTTGGCGTCTCCATGCTTTCCAGAGCAGTTTCGTGCAGTTTTCAGAAATTTCAAAAAAATTCTTGAGCCTATCCTGATATTCCACTTTGCTGCTCGTTTTGAGACACTTTCCATACTAGTGATGTGCGCCTCATTTGCGCGTTGTTCAGCGCACTGGTGCCTGTTGCTTTCCGGTGTCGCGGCGTGCCTCGTAGTGTTCTAGGCTCGCGTCTCTAGCTTGGGATAGTCTAGGACCAGCACAGTACCGTCGTTGAGCTGTTATTCAACCTTGTGTTGCTGTTTTGAAATTGTGTCTACAGATATTGCAGCCACCTAGAATCCACATATTCCTACACTGTGCGTTGACACCATGATGAGGACATCCATACTATTCCACTATCTCCTACTCCTATTCACAATGAAGATGTTGCTGCAAAGAACAAGTCCAATGAAATCAGGATTGGACCCATTACAAGAGCTCGTGCAAAGCTGATTGAGCAACAGGTGAATTCACTCTTAATTGAACCTGATGTTTTACTTAATGAGAACATACTACCTAAGTCTATGCATCTTTGTATGATCAGGTTTATTGATAACACAAGCGTTGCGCGAGGAGGAGGAGAGTTGCAGCAAGAAGGACAAGTGCTGATTTCCAATATCAACAAGTGCGCGAGGGAGGAGCGGGAGGCAGGCGCACTAGGACGCAATGAGGAAATCATGTACGAGCAAGAGAGAGAGATGGTGATATGGGGTGGCCCGATCTTCTCAGCAAGCTCTTGTCGATGGTGATGGTGGATGATAGATAACTAGTGCGTAGCTATGATCTCTCCCGCTCGATCCCTGATGCCAATGCAACAGCTCTTGAACCTTGTAGGATATTCACAACACCACACTCTTGCGCACGCAGCCGTGACCACGAACGGTAGTATGCAATCTACTAATTCCCAATGGAACAATAGATCACACTCAATTATAGTTGGTAGATTCGAACACAGGGTAATTCCAGAGGTTCTATGAAAGAAACAACTCCAAAATATTTTAACGTGGTCTTAAACCTAACTTGTGACGGCTATGGAGGTTTATATGAGGGCTGGGGCGTCCTCCCCTCTAAACGGGCCTAAAAACAGCCATAACTTGGCCCAAACTGACTTGGTTCGACTCAAACTTATACATACCGACCCATATATGGGTTCGGCCTTATTGGCACGCAGTCCAAACGTTGTGGAACACCTCAAACATTTTATTCTTGGTGCGCCATCTCTCTCTCTTGCTCATACGTGATTTCCCCATTGCATCCTAGTGCACCAAGAATTACATGTTTGAGGTGTTCCACGACGTTTGGACTGCGTGCCAATAAGGCCGAACCCATATATGGGTCGGTATGTATCAGTTTGAGTCGAACCGAGTCAGTTTGGGCCAAGTTATGGCTGTTTTTAGGCCCGTTTAGAGGGGAGGACGCCCCAGCCCTCATATAAACCTCCGTAGCCATCACAAGTTAGGTTTTTGACCACGTTAAAATATTTTGGAGTTGTTTCTTTCATAGAACCTCTGGAATTACCCTGTGTTCGAATCTACCAACTATAATTGAGTGTGATCTGTTGTTCCATTGGGAATTAGTAGATTGCAGACTACCGTTCGTGGTCATGGCTGCGTGCGCAAGAGTGTGGTGTTGTGAATATCCTACAAGGTTCGAGAGCTGTTGCATTGGCATCAAGGATCGAGCGGGAGAGATCATAGCTACGCACTAGTTATCTATCATCCACCATCACCATCGACAAGAGCTTGCTGAGAAGATCGGGCCACCCCATATCATCTTGGTATCAGATTTCCTCGTTGCCTCGGTAAGCAATCCACAATCCATCCATAGATTAGAGAGTGTTTTTCATCCTATGCAGAAAAAGCCTCACAAAAAGAGTTGCCATAGCCTAGATTACATCATATTCGAGTAATAGTTGCTGGCGCGTTCCTCTATTAGATTACATCTAGATCTGTTCTTCGTAGATTTGTTTTCTAGTTGTTCTAGTTGTTTTCCACCATCTTTTTCCGCTACCATCAAGTCAGATCCGATCCAATTAAAGAGTCCTAGTTTTGTACTACTTGGCAAGTCAGAATTAAAAAAAATCGGCTCGCTGCCTCACGCCTGACCGCAGACAAGTCTGTGCTCCAGCGTGTCAAAAAAAAAATTTCTGAAAAAAATCGAACCGTCGCCTTACCACAGACCAGTCTGTGCTAGTACGAGAAAAATATTCTGCCGCCATCCTGCCGTGGCAGGATTTTAGGCCGTTTTTCTGCCGTGGCAGAGACCAATTCTCAGCTCAATTTTTTTTCTTTATTTATTTATTTATTTGCTGAGTCCACATAGTGTACCTATCCTTGTGAGCCTTAGTAAACCTTTCTTTGTGTCTAAAACTATCCTACGAGACTAGCGTGCTTAGTGCTCTGCGGGCTGCTCAGTTTAGCAATCTTGTGCCCGTTTCGTTGAGACATTGCTATCGTCTCTCCTTGTGCATTGCAACACGAGCATTCCTCCGACATACCTCACTTTTTTGAGCTCATTTTCATAGTTGCAATTGCCCCATTTATCTCCACCGTGTGTGTTTCCGTGGGTCTTTGTCATACGATCAGCACTAGGACTTGTTTGCGATGTAGATAGGATACCATACCTATAGCTCCACCATAAATAACCTGTGTGCCCTGTGATCGTTCTCTATACTTTTGATATTCACTTCATCACTTCAGTGCATCAGTCTTTGATTACGTTTGGTAGAGCATCTCTATTCACTTTAGAACGGTAAGATCTCCTTTCTTATCAGTTGTGAGTGAGTTGTGAGAGTTTCCACCATACTGATTTTGATTTTTGCACTAACTTACTAATCATGTCTTTGAGTGATGATGAAATTGTGTCACAGAAAAAGCAGGTGGAGGAGCTTGTTACTTGGAGAGAGTCTGTTGATAGAAATATCACCGACATACAAGATGCTGTGGAGAATAATACTGGAGCCATCAATAATATTCAGACGCAGCTGACTGCTATGAATGTCAACTTTTGCACTTTGCAGCGTTCCATTGAGGCAATTCAGGCAACACTCCAGCCCGGACTGGCACGACATGATGATGGGTTTGAGGACTTTGATGAGGGGAGTGCGGCTGATGCGGCTCCACATCGTGGCAGGGGACGTGCAAATCCCCCTGCACCTGCGGCTGCTCCTCCGTATGGCCGTGGGTATGCTCCTCTTGGACGTGCCCAGCGTGCTTACAATCCAGCTGATGATAGTTTGGGCAAGCCCAAGTTCTCAATTCCTTCGTTCAATGGCTCGCTTGATCCTGAGGATTATATTACTTGGGAGTTGAAGATTGAAAAGCTCTGGCATTTATTTGATTACCCAAAAGACAAGAAGGTAAAACTTGCTGCATCAGAATTTGATGGTTACGCTTTACGTTGGTGGGAAGCTATTGTGCAGAATAGACAGAACGACAATGAACTTCCTATGAGGGATTGGCGTGAGATGAAGGCCATCATGGCGGATCGTTTTGTTCCCTCCAATTATTTGCGTTCTGTGTTTGACAAGCTCACACAGTTGAGGCAAGGCACAATGACAGTTGATGAGTACTACATGGAGATGGAGATGCTTATGCAGCGTGCTAATGTTCGTGAATCACGAGAGATGACGACGCAATGTTTCCTCAACAATTTGAAGCTTCAAATCAAGAGTATTGTGCGTTATCACAAGTATGAGACAATGAACGAGCTGCTGCACCATGCTAGAGAGGCCGAGTCCTAGCTGGCTGAAGAGGCAAAGTCACGTGCTCGATTTCCATCTTCTAGCAGATTTTCGGCCAGATCTACACCTCCCACTGTCATGCCACCAGCTGCTGTTCCGTTTGCACCATTAGCCAAACCAGCAAGTACACCTTCGTTTGGTTCTAATACTCGGAAACCCGCTGATCCTGCTGCTAGCTCGGGTTCCAACATATCTACTGCACGTACTCGTGATGTGGCGTGCCATACTTGTGGAGGCAGAGGTCACTACAAGAAGGATTGTCCAAACAGCAAGGTTATGTTTGTTAACGATGAGGACATCCATACTATTCCACTATCTCCTACTCCTATTCACAATGAAGATGTTGCTGCAAAGAACAAGTCCAATGAAGTCAGGATTGGACCCATTACAAGAGCTCGTGCAAAGCTGATTGAGCAACAGGTGAATTCACTCTTAATTGAACCTGATGTTTTACTTAATGAGAACTTTATACTACCTAAGTCTATGCATCTTTGTATGATCAGGTTTATTGATAACACAAGCGTTGCGCGAGGAGGAGGAGAGTTGCAGCAAGAAGGCAAGCGCTGATTTCCAATATCAACAAGTGCGCGAGGGAGGAGCGGGAGGCAGGCGCACTAGGACACAATGAGGAAATCACATATGAGCAAGAGAGAGAGATGGCGCCCCAAGAATTACATGTTTGAGGTGTTCCACGGCGTTTAGACTACGTGCCAATAAGGCCGAACCCATATATGGGCCGGTATGTATCAGTTTGAGTCGAACCGAGTCAGTTTGGGCCAAGTTATGGCTGTTTTTAGGCCCGTTTAGAGGGGAGGACGCCCCAGCCCTCATATAAACATCCATAGCTGTCACAAGTTAGGTTTTAGACCACGTTAAAATATTTTGGAGTTGTTTCTTTCATAGAACCTCTGGAATTACCATGTGTTCGAATCTACCAACTATAATTGAGTGTGATCTGTTGTTCCATTGGGAATTAGTAGATTGCAGACTACCGTTCGTGGTCACGGCTGCGTGTGCAAGAGTGTGGTGTTGTGAATATCCTACAAGGTTCGAGAGCTGTTGCATTGGCATCAAGGATCGAGCGGGAGAGATCATAGCTACGCACTAGTTATCTATCATCCACCATCACCATCGACAAGAGCTTGCTGAGAAGATCGGGCCACCCCATATCATCTTGGTATCAGATTTCCTCGTTGCCTCGGTAAGCAATCCACAATCCATCCATAGATTAGAGAGTGTTTTTCATCCTATGCAGAAAAAGCCTCACAAAAAGAGTTGCCATAGCCTAGATTACATCATATTCGAGTAATAGTTGCTGGCGCCTTCCTCTATTAGATTACATCTAGATCTGTTCTTCGTAGATTTGTTTTCTAGTTGTTCTAGTTGTTTTCCACCATCTTTTTCCGCTACCATCAAGTCAGATCCGATCCAAGTAAAGAGTCCTAGTTGTGTACTACTTGGCGAGTCAAAAAAAAATCGGCTCGCTGCCTCACGCCTGACCGTAGACAAGTCTGTGCTCTATCGTGACCACACAAAAAAATCCGGAAAAAAAATCGAACCGTCGCCTTACCACAGACCAGTCTGTGCTAGTACGAAATTTTTTTTTCTGCCGCCATCCTGCCGCGGCAGGATTTTAGGCCGTTTTTCTGCCGTGGCAGAGACCAATTCTCAGGTCAAATTTTTTTCTTTTTTTGTTTATTTTTTTTACTGAGTCCACATAGCGTACCTATCCTTGTGAGCCTTAGTAAGCCTTTATTTGTGTCTATAACTATCCTACGAGACTAGCATGCTTAGTGCTCTACGGGCTGCTCAGTTAGCAATCTTGTGTCCGTTTCGTTGAGACCTTGCTAGCGTCTCTCATTATGCATTGCAACACGAGCATTCCTCCGACATACCGTACTTTTTGAGATCATTTTCATAGTTGCAATTGCCCCATTTATCTCCACCGTGTGTGTTTCCGTGGTTCTTTGTCATACGATCAACACTAGGACTTGTTTGCGGTGTAGTTAGGATACCATACCTATAGCTGTACCATAAATAACCTGTGTGCCCTGTGATCGTTCTCTATACCTTTGGTATTCACTTCATCACTTCAGTGCATCAGTCTTTGATTATGTTTGGTAGAGCATCTCTATTCACTTTGGAACGGTAAGATCTTCTTTCTTATCAGTTGTGAGTGAGTTGTGAGTGTTTCCACCATACTGATTTTGATTTTTTCCCTGACTTACTAATCATGTCTTTGAGTGATGATGAAATTGTGTCAAAGAAAAAGCAGGTGGAGGAGCTTGTTACTTGGAGAGAGTCTGTTGATAGAAATATCACCGACATACAAGATGTTGTGGAGAATAATACTGGAGCCATCAATAATATTAAGACGCAGCTGACTGCTATGAATGTCAACTTTGGCACTTTGCAGCGTTCCATTGAGGCGATTCAAACAACACTGGCACAACATGATGATGGGTTTGAGGACTTTGATGAGGGAAGTGTGGCTGATGCTGCTCCATATCGTGGCAGGGGACGAGCAAATCCCCTTGCACCTACGGATGCTCCTCTGTATGGCCGTGGGTATGCTCCTCTTGGACGTGCCCAGCGTGCTTACAATCCAGCTGATGATAGTTTGGGCAAGCCCAAGTTCTCAATTCCTTCGTTCAATGGCTCGCTTGATCCTGAGGATTATATTACCTGGGAGTTGAAGATTGAAAAGCTCTGGCGTTTATTTGATTACCCAGAAGACAAGAACGTCAAACTTGCTGCATCAGAATTTGATGGTTACGCTTTGCGTTGGTGGGAAGCTATTGTGCAGAATAGACGGAACGACAATGAACTTCCTGTGAGGGATTGGCGTGAGATGAAGGCCATCATGGCGGATCGTTTTGTTCCCTCCAATTATTTGCGTTCTGTGTTTGACAAGCTTACACAGTTGAGGCAAGGCACAATGACAGTTGATGAGTACTACATGGAGATGGAGATGCTTATGCAGCGTGCTAATGTTCGTGAATCACGAGAGATGACGATGCAACGTTTCCTCAACAATTTGAAGCTTCAAATCAAGAGTATTGTGTGTTATCACAAGTATGAGACAATGAACGAGCTGCTGCACCATGCTAGAGAGGCCGAGTCCCAGCTGGCTGAAGAGGCAAAGTCACGTACTCGATTTCCATCTTCTAGCAGATTTTCGGCCAGATCTACACCTCCCACTGTCATGCCACCAGCTGCTGTTCCGTTTGCACCATCAGCCAAACCAGCAAGTACACCTTCGTTTGGTTCTAATACTCGGAAACCCGCTGCTTCTGCTGCTAGCTCGGGTTCCAACATGTCTACTGCACGTACTCGTGATGTGGTGTGCCATACTTGTGGAGGCAGAGGTCACTACAAGAAGGATTGTCCAAACAGCAAGGTTATGTTTGTTAATGAACAAGGTGAAGTAGAAAGTGGAGATGAAGCTTCTGATGATGATATTGATGACGGCGAGGGTGGTGCTGATGCATATGCTGAGCGTGCACCAACTATCATCGTGTCTTCACGTGTACTTAGTGTGCAACCGGTTGAGGAATCCCAGCGTTGCAACTTGTTCCAAACAAAAGCTCTAGTTGGACCAAATAAAGCTTGCAAGGTCATTATTGATGGAGGTAGCTGCAGAAATCTTGCAAGTAAGGAACTATGTGCCAAACTGAATTTGACATACTTACCTCATCCCAAGCCATACTACATACAATGGTTGAGCAACAATGGTGAGATGAAGGTAAATCATATGGTACGAGTGAACTTTCAAATAGGGCCATACAAAGATTCTATTGATTTTGATGTGGTTCCTATGACTGTTTGTCACCTACTATTGGGTCGGCCTTGGCTCTATGATCGCCATGTGCAACACAATGGCCGAGCCAATACATATCACTTGGAATTCAAAGGAAAGAAGATTACTATGCAGCCAATGACACCACAAGAAATTGTGAATGATTCTCGCCAGAAGATAGAGGTGAACCTGAAGGAAGATACTACCACTCGGCGAGATTGCATGACAGCTGTTCCTGATGTAATTGAGCCTAAATTGAGTGATATAACGAAAAGTGAGAGAGTGCCCGGTTTATTACTATTAGCCACTAAGGAAGATATGAGAGAATTTCGTGAGGATCCTACAGCCATGCCACTTGTGCTCATGTATAAGGGCGAGGTATTGGTTTCTAACGACATGACCCCTATTTCTCTTGGTCTCTCTTCTGTTCTGCAGGACTTTGGGGATGTGTTTCCAGAAGATGTACCCGCAGGCTTACCTCCATTGCGTGGTATAGAACATCAAGTGGACTTGATTCCTGGCACCACACTTCCCAATCGTGCACCCTACAGGACTAATCCCGAAGAAACTAAGGAAATTCAGAAGCAAGTACAAGTGTTGCTGGATAAGGGGTACATTCTTGTTTCTCTTAGCCCTTGTGCTGTTCCTGTTATTTTAGTTCCTAAGAAAGATGGTACATGTCGCATGTGTGTTGACTGTAGAGCGATTAATAACATCACTATTCGATATTGTCATCCTATTCCACGCTTAGAGGATATGCTAGATGAATTGAGTGGTGCTGCTGTTTTCTCTAAAATTGACTTGCGTAGTGGTTATCATCAAATTAGGATGAAAGAAGGGGATGAATGGAAAACTGCTTTCAAAACTAAATTCGGCTTGTATGAGTGGTTAGTCATGCCGTTTGGCCTTACTAATGCACCTAGTACTTTCATGCGTTTTATGAATCATGTTTTGAGAGAGTTTATTGGTCATTTTGTGGTTGTTTACTTTGATGATATACTCATATACAGCCACACCAAATCTGAACATTGCACTCATATTAGACAAGTTTTGCAAGTGTTACGTGATAATAAACTGTATGCTAATCTTGAGAAGTGTACATTTGCAAAAGATAAGGTCATATTCCTACGATTTGTTGTTTCTAAGCATGGAGTAGAGGTAGATCAATCTAAAATAGAATAAATTCAGAATTGGCCTACTCCAATGAATGTAAGTCAAGTGCGTAGTTTCCACGGTCTCGCTCGTTTCTATAGGCGCTTTGTGAAAGATTTTAGCACCATTACTGCACCATTAAATGATTTGACAAAGAAAGGTGTTCCTTTTGTATGGGGCGCGGCCCAAGACATTGCATTTGATACATTGAAACGTTTGCTTACTTCTGCACCATTGCTTGCATTACCTGATTTTTCGAAGCAATTTGAAGTTGAATGTGATGCTAGTGGTATAGGCATAGGTGGCGTTTTGATGCAAGAGGGTCGCCTATCGCTTATTTTTCTGAGAAATTGACTGGGGCTCGTTTGAATTATTCAATCTATGATAAAGAATTGTATGCACTTGTGAGAGTACTTGAAGTTTGGCAACATTATTTGTGGCCAAAGGAATTCATCATACATTCTGATCATGAAGCATTGAAATACTTGAAAGCTCAATCAAACTTGCATCGAAGATTAGCTAAATGGGTTGAGTTCATTGAGTCTTTTCCTTACATCATTAATTATAAGAAGGGAAAAGAGAATGTTGTTGCTGATGCTCTATCTAGGAAGAACATGCTATTAACCAATCTTGATGTTAAAATTCCTGGATTAGAAGCTATTTATGCACTTTATGCAACTGACCATGATTTTGCTGAACCATATCGTTTATGTGCTCTTAGAAACGCATGGGATAAGTATATACATGATGGATATTTGTTTCAAGCTAACAAACTATGTATTCCAGAATCGTCGTTGCGTTTGTTCTTAGTGCAGGAATCACATGCTGGTGGTTTGATGGGTCACTTTGGGCGTGAGAAGACGTTGCTCATGCTTGCTGATCATTTTTATTGGCCCAAGATGAGGCATGTTGTGTACAAATTTGTGAGCAGATGCATTACTTGCCACAAGTCGAAATCCAAGCTGAAGCCTCACGGTTTGTATACACCTCTCTCTGCACCTACTACTCCATGGGAAGACATTAGTATGGATTTTGTGCTAGGTCTACCTAAAACTCAGAGAGGTCATGATTCTATATTTGTGGTAGTGGATAGGTTCTCTAAGATGGCTCATTTTATTGCCTGCCACAAAAGCGACGATGTGTGCATGTTGCTAACCTGTTTTTCAGGGACATCATGAGATTACATGGAGTACCAAAGACGATTGTTTCTGACCTTGATGTGAAGTTCATGAGCTACTTTTGGAAGACCTTATGGGGGAAGCTCGGAACGAAGTTGTTGTTCAGTACTACATGTCACCCCCAAACAGATGGTCAAACGGAGGTGGTGAATAGAACATTGTCACAGCTACTAAGGACCATGATTAAAAAGAATCTGCGGGAGTAGGAAGAGTGTTTGCCACATGTTGAGTTCGCTTACAACAGGGATGTGCATTCAACTACTCAGCTTTGTCCTTTTGAGGTGGTGTATGGCTTCAAGCCATTAACGCCACTCGATATGTTGCCTCTGCCATTACATGAGAGAGTTGATATGGAGGCATCAAAATGTGCTGATTATGTGAAGAAAATACATGAGAAGACTTGAGAGGCTATTGAGAAGAAAGGCAAGAACATTGCTGCTGCAAGGAATCAAGCAAGAAAAGAAGTGTTGTTCGAGCCTGGAGATATGGTTTGGGTGCATCTATGCAAGGACAGATTTCCACTACTTCGAAATTCCAAGTTGAAGCCACGAGGTGCTGCTCCTTACAAAGTCCTAGCCAAAATTAATGATAATGCCTATTCAGTTGATATACCTATTGAGGAGTTTGGTGGTGCTAGCAACAGCTTCAACATTGTTGATTTATCACCATATGCTGGAGAAGACCTTGAAGCGTCGAGGTCGACGCCTTTTGAAGGGGGGGAGATGATGAGGACATCCATACTATTCCACTATCTCCTACTCCTATTCACAATGAAGATGTTGCTGCAAAGAACAAGTCCAATGAAATCAGGATTGGACCCATTACAAGAGCTCGTGCAAAGCTGATTGAGCAACAGGTGAATTCACTCTTAATTGAACCTGATGTTTTACTTAATGAGAACTTTATACTACCTAAGTCTATGCATCTTTGTATGATCAGGTTTATTGATAACACAAGCGTTGCGCGAGGAGGAGAGTTGCAGCAAGAAGGACAAGCGCTGATTTCCAATATCAACAAGCGCGCGAGGGAGGAGCGGGAGGCAGGCGCAGTAGGACGCAATGAGGAAATCACGTATGAGCAAGAGAGAGAGATGGCGCACCAAGATTTAGATGTTTGAGGTGTTCCACGACGTTTGGACTGCGTGCCAATAAGGCCGAACCCATATATGGGCCGATATGTATCAGTTTGAGTCGAACCGAGTCAGTTTGGGCCAAGTTATGGCTGTTTTTAGGCCCGTTTAGAGGGGAGGACGCCCCAGCCCTCATATAAACCTCCGTAGCCGTCACAAGTTAGGTTTTAGACCACGTTAAAATATTTTGGAGTTGTTTCTTTCATAGAACCTCTGGAATTACCCTGTGTTCAAATCTACATACTATAATTGAGTGTGATCTGTTGTTCCGTTGGGAATTAGTAGATTGCAGACTACCGTTCGTGGTCACGGCTGCGTGCGCAAGAGTGTGGTGTTGTGAATATCCTACAAGGTTCGAGAGCTGTTGCATTGGCATCAGGGATCGAGCGGGAGAGATCATAGCTACGCACTAGTTATCTATCATCCACCATCATCATCGCCATCCGCTTACTGAGAAGATCGGGCCACGCCATATCAGTTAATGAACAAGGTGAAGTAGAAAGTGGAGATGAAGCTTCTGATGATGATATTGATGACGGCGAGGGCGGTGCTGATGTATATGCTGAGCGTGCACCAACTATCGTCGTGTCTTCACGTGTACTTAGTGTGCAACCGGTTGAGGAATCCCAGCGTTGCAACTTGTTCCAAACAAAAGCTCTAGTTGGACCAAATAAAGCTTGCAAGGTCATTATTGATGGAGGTAGTTGCATAAATCTTGCAAGTAAGGAACTATGTGCCAAACTGAATTTGACATACTTACCTCATCCCAAGCCATACTACATACAATGGCTGAGCAACAATGGTGAGATGAAGGTAAATCATATGGTATGAGTGAACTTTCAAATAGGGCCATAAAAAGATTCTATTGATTTTGATGTGGTTCCTATGACTGTTTGTCACCTACTATTGGGTCGGCCTTGGCTCTATGATCGCCATGTGCAACACAATGGCCGAGCCAATACATATCACTTGGAATTCAAAGGAAAGAAGATTACTATGCAGCCAATGACACCACAAGAAATTGTGAATGATTCTCGCCAGAAGATAGAGGTGAACTTGAAGGAAGATACTACCACTCGGCGAGATTGCGTGACAGCTGTTCCTGATGTAATTGAGCCGAAATTGAGTGATATAACGAAAAGTGAGAGAGTGCCTGGTTTATTGATATTAGCCACTAAGGTAGATATGAGAGAATTTCGTGAGGATCCTACAGCCATGCCACTTGTGCTCATGTATAAGGGCGAGGTATTGGTTTCTAACGACATGACCCCTATTTCTCTTGGTGTCTCGTCTGTTTTGCAGGACTTTGGGGATGTGTTTACAGAAGATGTACCCGCAGGCTTACCCCCATTGCGTGGTATAGAACATCAAGTGGACTTGATTCCTGGTGCCACACTTCCCAACCGTGCACCGTACAGGACTAATCCCGAAGAAACTAAGGAAATTCAGAAGCAAGTACAAGCGTTGCTGGATAAAGGGTACATTCGTGTTTCTCTTAGCCCTTGTGCTGTTCCTGTTATTTTAGTTCCTAAGAAAGATGGTACATGGCGCATGTGTGTTGACTGTAGAGCGATTAATAACATCACTATTCGATATCGTCATCCTATTCCACGCTTAGAGGATATGCTAGATGAATTGAGTGGTGCTGCTGTTTTCTCTAAAATTGACTTGCGTAGTGGTTATCATCAAATTAGGATGAAAGAAGGGGATGAATGGAAAACTACTTTCAAAACTAAATTCGGCTTGTATGAGTGGTTAGTCATGCCGTTTGGCCTTACTAATGCACCTAGTACTTTCATGCGTTTGATGAATCATGTTTTGAGAGAGTTTATTGGTCGTTTTGTGGTTGTTTACTTTGATGATGGACTCATATACAGCCACACCTAATGTGAACATTGCACTCATATTAGACAAGTTGTGCAAGTGTTACGTGATAATAAACTGTATGCTAATCTTGAGAAGTGTACATTTGCAAAAGATAAGGTCATATTCCTAGGATTTGTTGTTTCTAAGCATGGAGTAGAGGTAGATCAATATAAAATTGAATCAATTCAGAATTGGCCTACTCCAATGAATGTAAGTCAAGTGCGTAGTTTCCACGGTCTTGCTGGTTTCTATAGGCGCTTTGTGAAAGATTTTAGCACCATTGCTGCACCATTAAATGATTTGAGAAAGACAGGTGTTCCTTTTGTATGGGGCGCGGCCCAAGACATTGCATTTGATACATTGAAAAGTTTGCTTACTTCTGCACCATTGCTTGCATTACCTGATTTTTCGAAGCAATTTGAAGTTGAATGTGATGCTAGTGGTATAGGCATAGGTGACGTTTTGATGCAAGAGGGTCGGCCTATCGCTTATTTTTCTGAGAAATTGACTGGTGCTCGTTTGAATTATTCAATCTATGATAAAGAATTGTATGCACTTGTGAGAGTACTTGAAGTTTGGCAACATTATTTGTGGCCAAAGGAATTCATCATACATTCTGATCATGAAGCATTGAAATACTTGAAAGCTCAATCAAACTTGCATAGAAGATTAGCTAAATGGGTTGAGTTCATTGAGTCTTTTCCTTACATCATTAATTATGAGAAGGGAAAAGAGAATGTTGTTGCTAATGCTCTATCTAGGAAGAACATCCTATTAACCAATCTTGATGTTAAAATTCCTGGATTAGAAGCTATTTGTGCACTTTATGCAATTGACCATGATTTTGCTGAACCATATCGTTTATGTGCTCTTAGAAACGCAAGGGATAAGTATCATATACATGATGGATATTTGTTTCGAGCTAACAAACTATGTATTCCAGAATCGTCGTTGCGTTTGTTCTTAGTGCAGGAATCACATGCTGGTGGTCTGATGGGTCACTTTGGGCGTGAGAAGACGTTGCTCATGCTTGCTGATCATTTTTATTGGCCCAAGATGAGGCGTGATGTGTACAGATTTGTGAGCAGATGCATTACTTGCCACAAGTCGAAATCCAAGCTGAAGCCTCACGGTTTGTATACACCTCTCTCTGCACCTACTACTCCATGGGAAGACATTAGTATGGATTTTGTGCTAGGTCTACCTAAAACTCAGAGAGGTCATGATTCTACATTTGTGGTAGTGGATAGGTTCTCTAAGATGGCTCATTTTATTGCCTGCCACAAAAGCGACGATGCGTCGCATGTTGCTAACCTGTTTTTTAGGGACATCGTGAGATTACATGGAGTACCAAAGACGATTGTTTCTGACCGTGATGTGAAGTTCATGAGCTACTTTTAGAAGACCTTATGGGGGAAGCTAGGAACGAAGTTGCTGTTCAGTACTACATGTCACCCCCAAACAGATGGTCAAACGGAGGTGGTGAATAGAACATTGTCACAGCTACTAAGGACCATGATTAAAAAGAATCTGCGGGTGGGAAGAGTGTTTGCCACATGTTGACTTCGCTTACAACAGGGCTGTGCATTCAACTACTCAGCTTTGTCCTTTTGAGGTGGTGTATGGCATCAAGCCATTAACGCCACTCGATATGTTGCCTCTGCCATTACATGAGAGAGTTGATATGGAGGCATCAAAACGTGCTGATTATGTGAAGAAAATACATGAGAAGACTCGAGAGGCTATTGAGAAGAAAGGCAAGAACATTGCTGCTGCAAGGACTCAAGCAAGAAAAGAAGTGTTGTTCGAGCCTGGAGATATGGTTTGGGTGCATCTACGCAAGGACAGATTTCCACTACTTCGCAAGTCCAAGTTGAAGCCACGTGGTGCTGGTCCTTACAAAGTGCTAGCCAAAATTAATGATAATGCCTATTCAGTTGATATACCTATTGAGGAGTTTGGTGGTCCTAGCAACAGCTTCAACGTTGCTGATTTATCACCATATGCTGGAGAAGACCTTGGAGCATCGAGGTTGACGCCTTTTGAAGGGGGGGAGATGATGAGGACATCCATACTATTCCACTATCTCCTACTCCTATTCACAATGAAGATGTTGCTGCAAAGAACAAGTCCAATGAAATCAGGATTGGACCCATTACAAGAGCTCATGCAAAGCTGATTGAGCAACAGGTGAATTCACTCTTAATTGAACCTGATGTTTTACTTAATGTGAACTTTATACTACCTAAGTCTATGCATCTTTGTATGATCAGGTTTATTGATAACACAAGCGTTGCGCGAGGAGGAGGAGAGTGGCAGCAAGAAGGACAAGCGCTGATTTCCAATATCAACAAGTGCGCGAGGGAGGAGCGGGAGGCAGGCGCACTAGGACGCAATGAGGAAATCACGTATGAGCAAGAGAGAGAGATGGCGCACCAAGAATTACATGTTTGAGGTGTTCCACGAAGTTTGGACTGCGTGCCAATAAGGCCGAACCCATATATGGGTCGGTATGTATCAGTTTGAGTCGAACTGAGTCAGTTTGGGCCAAGTTATGGCTGTTTTTAGGCCCGTTTAGAGGGGAGGACGCCCCAGCCCTCATATAAACCTCCATAGCCGTCACAAGTTAGGTTTTAGACCACGTTAAAATATTTTGGAGTTGTTTTTTTCATAGAACCTTTGGAATTACCCTGTGTTCGAATCTACTAACTATAATTGAGTGTGATATGTTGTTCCATTGGGAATTAGTAGATTGCAGACTACCGTTCATGGTCACGGCTGCGTGCGCAAGAGTGTGGTGTTGTGAATATCCTACAAGGTTCGAGAGCTGTTGCATTGGCATCAGGGATCGAGCGGGAGAGATCATAGCTACGCACTAGTTATCTATCATCCACCATCACCATCGACAAGAGCTTGCTGAGAAGATCGGGCCACCCCATATCACACCACCTGGCAATCGCTCTATTCAATCTTCCTAAAGCTTGATCACGACGGTTGCTGCCACCTACTGCAAGGGTAAGAACAGGTAAGAATCTTGGTTTGCTTGACAGATTAAGCGCTTTCCACCACTGTTCCTATTGTATCTCTATTACATACCTGTGTTTTTTGCGTACTAATCAAGCCACCAGAACACACCGAGGCACAGCCATTGGAGGGGGAAGCCTTGCAGGCTCACGTCACCACACTTTTGACTGACCATATGCAGGATGTGGACAAGCGTTTTACTGACACGATGGAGCAAATCGAGGGACTCGAGACCGCCTTCACCACCAAACTCGACGCTAAATTCCAGGAGGTGCTAGCACGCTTACCTCCACCACCGATGGCTCGCGCGCCTCCTCCACAGCCGACTCGTGGGGATCCTACACCGCACTTGATGGGACGTGAACAGCGCATTCTCAAACATCCGGCACAAACTTCGGCTGCGGGTGCTGTTGCTGCCGCGGGCACTGTTGCTACTGGCGTTGCAGGAGCTACGGGCGTCACACAGGCCCGTGATGCTCAGTTGGATGATTATTACGGGGAAGATGAGGACGAGGGTGAGTACGCGGACGACTTCACAGTTGATCAGCCAGCTGGTCGTCCTAGGCAATATAATCGCCACATTTGCCGTCCACCTCCTTTTCCGTTGGTACGTGATGATGACCATGTTGCTAAACTGAAATTAAATGTTCCTACGTTTAATGGTTGTTATAATCCTGATGCATACCTCTCTTGGGAATTAGAATTAGACCAACGTTTTGCATGCTTAAATTATCCCGAGGATAGACGTGTTAGTGCTGCTACTTGTGAGTTCACTAGTTTTGCTTCCATATGGTGGTCTGAATATTGTCGTGCTAATCATGCTAATCCAATCACTATGTGGGATGCTTTAAAACATGCTATGCGTATACGTTTTGTTCCACCATATTATCAGCGTTCCATGCTTACCAAATTAGCACGTCTAGATCAAGGCAAAAATTATGTAGAGGATTACTATCAGGAGTTGCAAAATGGCATGCTGCATTGTGGTATAGAGGAGGATAATGAAGCATTAATTGCACGATTCGTAGGTGGGTTAAATAAGGAAATTCAGACCATTCTTCGATATAAATCTTATCACACTATTACCCATTTGTTCCATCTTGCTTGCAATGCTGAATGTGAAGTACAGGATCGACGCGAGGCGATACGAACTAATTATTCTGCAGGGCGTTCTACTTGGAGATCACCGAATTCGGCGTCATGGGCTGCTGCACCTACACCTCCAGCGACCACATCCACACGATCTGCAACATCTACACCACCTCCGTTTGCTGCACGGAAGACTACTACGGGACCAGCCCCGACTGTTGCGTCCTCCATGGCATCTACGGGCAAGTCCAGCCAAATTCAGTGCCGCAAATGTGGTGGACTTGGTCACTTTGCACGTGATTGTGCCTCCTCTCATGTGATGATTGCTCTTGAGGATGGTGGATACGATTCCGCCAGTGATTATGATGAAGATACTTTGGCTCTTATTGCATATGATGAGCAATGTGCTGCAGCACCCACGGAGCAAGATTCTGAATATATGGCTGCGGAACATGTGGAGAAATACCCGAGTTTAATTGCACAGCGAGTCTTGAGTGCACAAATTACGAAGGCCGAGCCTGACCAGCGCCATAATCTGTTCCATACCAAGGGTGATGACGATATATACATGGATTATGATGATTCTGACTGCCTGAACTGATACATACCGACCCATATATGGGTTCGGCCTTATTGGCACGCAGTCCAAACGTCGTGGAACACCTCAAACATGTAATTCGTGGTGCGCCATCTCTCTCTCTTGCTCATACGTGATTTCCTCATTGCCTCCTAGTGCGCATGCCTCCCGCTCCTCCCTCGCGCACTTGTTGATATTGGAAATCAGCGCTTGTCCTTCTTGCTGCAACTCTCCTCCTCCTCGCGCAACGCTTGTGTTATCAATAAACCTGATCATACAAAGATGCATAGACTTAGGTAGTATAAAGTTCTCATTAAGTAAAACATCAGGTTCAATTAGGAATGAATTCACCTGATAGTCATTATTGATATGACTCAATATTTCCTTCCAGTTCAGGCAGTCAGAATCATCATAATCCCTCTATATATCCTCATCATCAGATTTCCAATATCAGGAGTTACAGCAAGAAGGACAAGCGCTGATTTCCAATATCAACAAGTGCGCGAGGGAGGAGCAGGAGGCATGCGCACTAGGAGGCAATGAGGAAATCACGTATGAGCAAGAGTGAGAGATGGCGCACCAAGAATTACATGTTGGAGGTGTTCCACGACGTTTGGACTGCGTGCCAATAACGCCGAACCCATATGTGGGTCGGTATGTATCAGTTTGAGTCGAACCGAGTCAGTTTGGGCCAAGTTATGGCTGTTTTTAGGCCCGTTTAGAGGGGAGGACACCCCAGCCCTCATATAAACCTCCGTAGCCGTCACAAGTTAGGGTTGTGACCATGTTAAAATATTTTGGAGTTGTTTCTTTCATAGAACCTCTGGAATTACCCTGTGTTCGAATCTGCCAAATATAATTGAGTGTGATCTGTTGTTCCATTGGGAATTAGTAGATTGCATACTACCGTTCGTGGTCACGGTTGCATGCGCAAGAGTGTGGTGTTGTGAATATCCTACAAGGTTCGAGATCTGTTGCGCTGGCATCAGGGATCGAGCGGGAGAGATCATAGCTACGCACTAGTTATCTATCATCCACCATCATCATCGCCATCCGCTTACTGAGAAGATCGGGCCACCCCATATAATCTTGGTATCAGATTTCCAGTGTTGCCTCGGTAAGCATCCACAAATCCATCCATAGATTAGTTGTTTTTGTCCTATACAGAAAAGGCCACACAAAAATATTAGGGTTCATAGTCCATTGCCATAGCCTAGATAACACTGTTCGTGAGTTCTAGTTTCTGATCGTAATCCTTTTGTGTAGCCTTTCTTATAAATCTGAGTTGTAGTTTTTTTTTAGTTTTCATCTGTTTTTGATCCGTTGTCGGAGTCCCTAGACTATTTCTAGACTGTTCGTCGTGTTCTTGAGTCTTAGATCTAGTAGATCTGTTTTCTTTTAGTCTCAGGTTGTAGATCCGTTTGAAAGAAGGAGAAAAAAAAGCAAACCGATTGGATCTAGACTTGTACTGAGTTTGCTTCACGTTGAAGGCAAAAAAAAATTCGGCTCGCTGCCTCACGCCTGACCGCAGACGGGTCTGTGCTCGAGCGTGAAAGAAAAAAAATCAGACCATCGCCTTACCACAGACAGGTATGTCCTCATACGAGAATTTTTTGTGTCTGTCGACATCCTGCCGCGGCAGGATTTTAGGCCATTTTTCTGCCGTGGCAGAGACCAATTCTCAAGTCAAATTTTTTTCTTTTTTGTTTATTTTTTTTACTGAGTCCACATAGCGTACCTATCCTTGTGAGCCTTAGTAAGCCTTTCTTTGTGTCTAAAACTATCCTACGAGACTAGCGTGCTTAGTGCTCTGCGGGCTGCTCAGTTTAGCAATCTTGTGGCCGTTTCGTTGAGACATTGCTAGCGTCTCTCCTTGTGCATTTCAACACGAGCGTTCCTCCGACATACCTCACTTTTTTGAGCTCATTTTCATAGTTGCAGTTGCCCCATTTATCTCCACCGTGTGTGTTTCCGTGGGTCTTTGTCATACGATCAGCACTAGGACTTGTTTGCGGTGTAGTTAGGATACCATACCTACAACTCCACCATAAATAACCTATGTGCCCTGCGTTCGTTCTCTATACCTTTGGTATTCACTTCATCACATTAGTGCATCAGTCCTTGATTTCGAATTGGTAAGCATCACTATTCACTTTGGAACGGTAAGATCTGCTTTCTTGTCGGTTTTTGAGTGAGTTGTGAGTGTGCCACCAAAACAGTTTTGTGTTTTTGCACTAATGTACTAATCATGAATTCTACTAGTGTTGATGTGATGCAGAAATCAGATGATGTTTACCATGACTATTTAGCTATTGTGGTTGGCATGGCATATGATCCAACTACAATAAGTGGCGATTGGAAAGTTCTGCCACACCCGCAGAATATCAGATTTGGGAAATTGATATGGGATTTGGTTTTGCGAGATGTCGTACTTTCGATAGCAAGTTTAATGGCCATATAGAATACATTCTTGCTCACCGACGTGTGGATGAAGAGGTAGCTCGTTGGTGGAAGGACGCAAGGATTATGTATGGTGTCATGGGTAAAAAAATCCTTTGGGAAGATTTCAAGCAATTTCTACGTTCTATGTTTTTAACAACTACAAATGGCCTCTTCCAGAAATTTTGAGAGTGGACACTAATGAGAAATGTGAGTTGTCTACTAACGTAATCATGTCTACTCTTAGTGTTGTATCTTGTGATGTGCAGGTTGCTTTTGAAGAAAGGGAGCCGCCTATTTTACAACATGCATCACACGATCTGGTATTGTTACTTGAGGAGGATGTCGTAGTACCTACTATAGCTAAGAAGATTGTTAATGACATTGGTACTGATTTGGAGCTTCAGCCAACATGTGCGACATATTGTGAGTCTATTCCCTTACTGAAGCATCCTTTGATTTGCCTTGCACTACTATTTCAGCACCATGTGATAATTTACCAAATTCAAATTTTGATCATGTGGTACTGATTACACATAAAGAAATACTTGCTCGAATACCACCTACTGATATTGTGTATTCCATCATGCTAAATGAACCTATAAGTATGAGTTGTGCTATGGATAAGATTTCTGAAATTTCATTTCAGAATTCTAGCACATATTCTCCTTGTTTCACTTTCAATCTGATTGGTGAATATAGCATGCATGAAAATTTTCTTGTGGATCACATATGCATTACTTGTGATAGAATCGCTGAACTGAAACATGCTGTTTTCAGCCATACATCACAAAATGTTTGCTATGAGACAATAGCTCATGTTCCAGATATTACGGAAATACATTCTGGTCTAGTTGATATATTGCAACCAACACAAGTAATTTTACCTATGTTGGATTGTTCTAATCTTGCTAGAATAGGACCCAAGTTTTCATATTCACTATGTTTGTCCCAAAAGTCTTTGTCTAGTTTTGTTACTACTTTAGACTTCCTTGATATTTGCAAATTGAGTTGCATTTTACATACTCGACAACATGATCATGTTCATAATAATCAGAGTAGCGCAGTTGAAGCATGTCATGATTCAATTTGGTTTTCAGACATATTGAATTGGTTTGATCTTGTTCACAAATTTGTTCATAGATCTTCTTTGAGAATACTGAATTTAATATTGAGGAACATGACTATCTATTTAGTTGTTTTTTACCATGATCATGATTCATTGTACTTCACTTATACCTGCAATTTAAGTTGCTTGATGTATACTGGACATACTTTTCATGTGAACAACAATAATACAACATGTTATATATACATATACTTTGCGTACACGTTGTTCTTTTTGTTTCTCCCACTTTCAGCTTACCCAAAGCCGAGGACAACTTTTCATGAAGAAAGGGAGGATGATGAGGATATATACATGGATTATGATGATTCTGACTGCCTGAACTGGAAGGAAATATTGAGTCAAATCAATAATGACTATTAGGTGAATTCATTCCTAATTGAACCTGATGTTTTACTTAATGAGAACTTTATACTACCTAAGTCTATGCATCTTTGTAAGATCAGGTTTATTGATAACACAAGCGTTGTGCGAGGAGGAGGACAGTTACAGCAAGAAGGACAAGCGGTGATTTCCAATATCAACAAGTGCGCGAGGGAGGAGCGGGAGGCATGCGCACTAGGAGGCAATGAGGAAATCACGTATGAACAAGAGTGAGAGATGGCGCACCAAGAATTACATGTTTGAGGTGTTCCACGACGTTTGGACTGCATGCCAATAACGACGAACCCATATATGGGTCGGTATATATCAGTTTGAGTCGAACCGAGTCAGTTTGGGCTAAGTTATGGCTGTTTTTAGGCCCGTTTAGAGGGGAGGACGCCCCAGCCCTCATATAAACCTCCGTAGCCGTCACAAGTTAGGGTTGAGACCACGTTAAAATATTTTGGAGTTGTTTCTTTCATAGAACCTCTGGAATTACCCTGTGTTCGAATCTGCCAACTATAATTGAGTGTGATCTGTTGTTCCATTGGGAATTAGTAGATTGCATACTACCGTTCGTGGTCACGGCTGCGTGCGCAAGAGTGTGGTGTTGTGAATATCCTACAAGGTTCGAGATCTATTGCGCTGGCATCAGGGATCGAGCAGGAGAGATCATAGCTACGCACTAGTTATCTATCATCCACCATCATCATCGCCATCCGCTTACTGAGAAGATCGGGCCACCCCATATCAAAGGTTGTGGTTAAAGATCGTTGTATTCACATTATTATTGATGGAGGGAGCTGCAACAACTTGGCGAGCATGGAGATGGTTGAAAAGCTTTCTCTCACGACACGACCCCATCCTCGTCCATATCACATTCAATGGTTTAATAACAGCAGCAAGGTTAAGGTAACACATACAGTTCGTGTGCATTTTACTATTGATGCATATGCTGATTATGTTGAGTGTGATGTTGTTCCTATGCAAGCGTGTGCTCTTTTACTTGGTAGACCATGGCAATTTGATACAAATTCTATACACTATGGTAGCACAAATCAGTATTTTCTTGTTCATAATGATAAGAAAATTGTGTTACTTCCCATGTCTCCTGAAAGTATTTTAAAAGATGATCTTGCTAGAGCTAGTAGAGCACATAATGAGGGGAAAAAGCTGAGCAAAAATCAGATTGTTGCTAAGGAACTTATGCCTTCTCCAAGTACTTCTAAATCTGATCCAAAACATGGTAATGAAATTCGTTTGAAAAGTACTTGTTTGCTAGCTAGCAAATCTGATATTTCTGAAATTGATGTGAGTACTACTGCATGTTATGCTATCATTTGCAAATAAGTGTTGTTTTCGGTTGAGGAGATTCCTCCTTCGTTGCCACCTGCTATTGCTAACATTTTGCAGGAGTATGAGGACGTTTTCCCCCAAGATGTACCTCCAGGACTGCCACCTATTCGTGGAATTGAGCACCAAATTGATTTGATTCCTCGAGCATCTTTGCCCGACTGTGCGCCATATCGTGCCTATCCAGAGGAGATGAAAGAGATTCAGCAACAAATTGAAGAACTTCTTGACAAGGGTCATATTCGTGAGTCTCTTAGTCCATGTATTGTTCCTATTATTTTGGTACCAAACAAAGATGGTTCTTCGCGCATGTGTACTGATTGTAGAGCAATCAATAATATTACTATTCGATATCGTCATCATATTCCTTGTTTAGATGACATATTTGATGAATTGAGTGGCTCTACCATGTTCTCTAAGGTTGATTTGCGTAGTGGTTACCACCAGATTCGTATGAAGTTAGGAGATGAATGGAAACTGCATTTAGAACTAAATTTGGCCTATATGAGTGGTTAGTGATGCCCTTTGGTTTAACTAATGCTCCCCGCACTTTCATGAGATTAATGAATGAAGTTTACGTGCTTTTATTGGACATTTTGTGGTGGTCTATTTTGATGATATATTGATATATAGCAAATCTGTAAAAGAACATTTGGAACATTTACGTGCTGTTTTTTATGCTTTACGTGATGCACGTTTGTTTGGTAACATTGCGAAGTGCACCATTTGCACGGATATAGTTGCTTTTCTTGGCTATGTTTGCTACAGCCCGTCCTGCGACGCTACTACATCCACAACGCCAAGTCCCCAAGATCGTCCCCAAGTCAACCAAGAAGATGGACTAGGAGAAGCCAGCTCCAGAACGAGAGTCTCCACCGTCATCGCCCCGGAGAGTCCGCCTAAATCCAGCTGGAGTGTCCGGCGCGACTCAGCCGGAGTGTCTGGCCTACCCCAGCCCTGTCCTGGCGCGGACATTCTGTGTGCTACATCGGACTCTACCCGAACACTACCCGGAGTGTCCGGCTACCCTGGACTATCCGTCCCACTCGACCCAGAGTGTCCGGCTTACGCGATGGGCCTGCGTGCCAACATCTGGGCCCATGGCCCATGTACCCCTCTATTCCACACCAAACCCCAGTTTTATGCCCAAAATACCCCTTAACTTGTGGCTGGCCTATAAATAGAGCCCCCACTCCTCATTGTATCCCTTAGGCATAGATGATAGACTAAAGAAAACCCTCTTTGTGGAATCTCTAGTTTTGCATCATCCCCTTCTACCAAAGGGGATCGACTATCGTCAGCAAGTTGCTGGAGTTTGCACCGCGCCTCCCTCGTTGTACAAGGCCTTGGCATCGGTGTCCCTTTGCCAAGACGTCAATCCCCTCTCCAAGGTGTTCTTCCCTCTCCACTTGGGATTGATGGGAGCACGTTGACCGATCTTTCCTTGCGAGGATTCTATCGGACCGGTGGCCACCGGTGAGAGCAATCGGCCTTGTATCGTGTGTGTTTTGCGTGTGTTCATCGTGTTCTTCGTGAGGTGTGCGTCCACTTCCGCTACCTTCCCCCTTTCCCCTCGCTTTCCCATCGATTTGACCACGAGATCCGTGAAGATCGGGCCACCCTAGAGGTTTGCCCTCATCATCTGGTATCAGAGCCCAAGTTGCCACGGATTTCACCCTCGTTCTTCACCACCAAATTTTTTTCTTGAAAAACCACAAAAATAGCCACGAATTCGAGTGGATCTTGTGTCAACCCGCATTATCTGGTATCAGCAGCTTTTGGTTGCCACCGATTCCTCATCGATTTTGTGTTTTCCCCCATAAATTCGAAAATCCCCAAAAAATAGCCCCATATTCGTGTTTTGGACCGATTTGTGATTTGAGTGCGTTTTGGTAGGTTTTGATCCGTGGATTACTGGCTAAACTTGTTGATCTACCGTCCCCTGCGTTTCCATAGCCTAATTCCTTGATTTCCCCCATCAATTTGAGGTTTTGGTTCGAGTTTTTCCGCCAAAACTTGTCCTGTTCGTGTTCTGGAAATTCAGGTTCGACCGGACCAGACTGTCCGGCCAAAACGGACCGGAATATCCGCCCCACCAGAGTTTCCAGCCTAAACTGACCAGAATATCCGGCCCGGCCGGACTGTCCGGCCTACGCGCACCGGACTGTCCGCCCCCACCTGCTGACAGAAAAATCTGCTTCACGATTTTGAGCATAACTTTTGCATACGAACTCGGATTTTGGTGTTCTTTAGCTCATTTTGAAGAGGAGAAAGACCTCTAGATCATCATCTCAGTGGTTCATGCTATCTACTCCATCCAAATTCCATGAGCAAGGCGGAATCCACCAATAAAGGGTGAAGATCGGCGACGAAAGGTATAAAAATTATGCGACTTCTCCCCACTCGCATCCCTTTGTGAGCCACACTATCTTTGCGTTCAACAAACACCTATTGAGACTAGTTACTCCTATGATTGCTTGGACTATGCACATTTGATACCTTGTAAAATTCTGAGCAAAAGTTGTGAGCGCGCTATCTCATATAGTTATCTGTATAGTTGTTGGCACAAAGAAGAGGCAAGTGAAAAATAAAAGAAAAGAGACAAAAAATTAGAAAAAGAAAAGGAAGAAAAAGAAAAAGAAAGAAACAAGTGCCTCATAGAATAGGAAGCGCAAGACTCGATGAACATCAAATAGGTGGTACTTATTGTGCATATCTTGTAGCCCACCAATTTATTGCAATCGAACTAGCGTCTCTCCTTGCACTTGTGCGACACGAGCTTATAGTCTTCGCTAGGTAATCATTTGGTTCTTAGCACACTTTCTCCGTCGCGCAAGTCCCATTTATCCCACCGTGTTGTGTTTCCTTGTACATATTTCCTCTTGTGGATTGACTTGTTTTGCTTTGTGATCATTGTGGTTCTTTACTTACCATTACAACATCTTGAGTTCGGATTGGTTCTTGACATGCCACCTTCCATACCTATCCACCATAAGCTTTGTGTGTGTGTGTTTTTTAGTGGTTAGTTGGTTTTGGTGTTCGCGTGAACTTCCACTTTGCTTGGTTTTGATTGCTCTCAAGTGTTGCCACTTGCACGATACTATCTTCCAAGGTAAATTAAGGTTTGACGTTGCATCCCTAACCCCCCTACCACTTCCATATACACCACTTGGTCTTGTGAATCATGTCTAGGGAGTTCGGAACCGAGGAGATATCTATGAAGAATCCATGATGAGCCACCACGACTACGACCTACACAAGTATAGAGGACATGATGGAGCACTACACCAACATGGCTTCCGCATGCTTTGAGGACCCGGAGCATTACACCTATGACGGCTCCACATGCATGGAAGACATGGAGCACGTCATCAATTATGGCTCCTCAAGCATGGAGGACTTGGAGCTCTACATCGACAATGGCTCCTCATGCATGGAGTACATGGAGCACTACACCGACAATGGCTCCACATGCTTGGGTGATATGGAGTACTACATCAACAACGACTCCCCAAGCATGGACGACTTCGAGTGCTACAACGACGACGCCTCACCAAGCATGGAGGACATGGCGAGCTTCACCCCACTTCGAGGGCTCTTCCATGAGCCATGAAGAATACCTCCACCGCTTGGAGATGGAGGACTACTACGCCAAGCTAGCGGGGACGCATCATCAAGAAACCATGACCTTCAAGGCCAAGTGTGCCACACCAAAGGCCACCACCTACTTTGATGATCCACCTCCAAGGCGTCAAGCGCTACCACCCTACATGGCGTCATGGGTCACCATCTCCAAGGGCAGCGAGCGCCATCACCTCCAAGCCCTCAAGCACCACCGTCTCCAAGGCGCCAAGAACCACCATCTCCAAGACGCCAAGCAAGGCCACCTCGAAGGCGTCATGTGCAACAACCTCCAAGGCAACAAGTGCCACCGCCTATAAGAAGAGTGGCGCCCCCAACATCATCTTCCCAAAGAGGCCGCCACGAAGCAAGAATCTTCATCGACATAAATCCTCTAGAGATCATAGCCAACATCAAGAGGATACCAAAACGTCGTCAAGCATCTTTGCCATGAAGACGGAGAGTATATGTTGAGCACCATCCATAATGCTCAACGAAGCTCAAGAAGGCACCACCATGAAAAGAAAGTGCCAAGGACAAGGAGCATCATTGCGAGCGTCATGTGGATGACCAATTGCGCCATCTACATCAACCTTTGGCACGGCACGCCAATGACCTCCGTCGACACCATCATAAGGCACCTTCAACTACTCGTGCCACCACCAAAATGGCACCAAGAGCAAGCTCTCCTCCACGCCCTCAAGCTTCACGCCAAGACTTGACGTCCTAAATGACGCATGCAACCTCAGGATGAGAGGACGAAGACCTCTACTTCACCAAGTTGGACGAGTATGTCAGAGGACTACACAAGCCAAGTGCAAGACACCGATGACAAGGTCAAGAATGGTGAGCATGGGATTTTCCCTTCACCAAAGGATGCGCATGGAGTTGAGAGAACCAGACATAACCCCATATGCTTGAGTGGCTGATGTGGTACCAATCCATGTGAGTATGAGAGCCACTTAGCCCACTTGAGTGAAAACAAGAGTGAACGAGTGACTCCACCATAGTGAGATTGAGTGCTTCCACTTTGAGGGCATGAGTGATACACCTAGTGAGTTGAGAGTGGTAGTTGATAGGTCATGAGATCACTTTGATTTCTACGACTTACCCTCTACCTTAGTGTGTTTCCCTCATGATGTGCTAGGTTCATGGATCAAGAAGCGCCAAGCTTGGAGATTATGATGCCTCCACCCAAGAAGATGAACATGGTGGATGAAGATGATGCCTCCCCATGCAAGAAGAAGAAGTCGCCCACATAGAGGCCAATGCTACCACAACACCCACTTCATATGAGAGGTATGAAACAGGTAAAAATAAGGGTGTTTGATGATGCCATGATCCCACTAGTGGACATGATGACTTGTGATGATTGGCAATGCTATGGATGATGTTGTGATATCACATATGCTTCATTGATATTTCCATGTGATACTTTGCATTTGCATAATGTTGAGCATGTGAAATTATTTGATTGTGATGATGTTGCCATAGACATGCATGCTATAAACGTTACATTGAGGATATCATTGCTTGCACTTTGTTGAACAATTGCTCTTTCCAATGTTTTGCTTGCAATGATGTTACCAATGTACCCCTCGGATAATGCTTGTCATGAATGTTTTGCAATCTCTCTCGTTGCTTGCAGTAAGTTGAATAATTGCTCTTTCACTTGTTTTGCTTGCAACAATAATGCTCATATGGTTTATATTGAGATGGCCCCCATAGCTTTCTCAAATTTTGGAGATTTTGATGATTGCCATGATAAGCATGTTCACCACTTGCATATCACCATGCATCTACTTCATACTTGATTGACACTCATGGTGATGTTGCACAAGAAGAGATATGTCATGATGGATGATGTATTTCTCTACCATGCACACACGTCTTCCTTTTGTGTTTGATGTGTATAGGTACCCGCATGATCATGGTCACCTTGGTTGAGCACGAGTTGACAAAAAGAGCTCTAGAGAGCATCCCCCAAGTGAGTTCAAGATCGAACCCAGCTCTGATACCTTTTGCATGCTTTGCATCTTTCATGTTGAAAACTTGCTCTTTCCTGTGGTTTTCTTGCAAGCATGTTAATGGTATTCTTTCCCTTGTGACAATCAATGTTTCGTCGCTATGGATATTGATGCTTTGTGTGTTGCACAAAAATGTTGAACAATTTCTCTTTCCGATGTTTGTGTGCAACCATAATGCCATTATGAGCAGTATTGTCATGAGAGCTTCCAAGTCTCTCGTATTGTTGGTTGCAACAACATAAGGACCACTTGCTCTTTCATATGGTTTGTTTGCAAACATGTTGTTTTTTGCTTCCGCTTGCGATACTCATACTACCCCGCCGTGATTTTGTCCTTTGATGATATGTGTATGGCATCCAACATATTTAACAATTGTTCGTTCCAAGGTTGGTTTGCACACATAATGATGTTGTTTTGGATATCTTTCCTCATGTGTTTTTGCCGAATTCTCCTAATCTTGCATCAAAGATGTTGATCCATTCGTTAGTCAATTGCTTGAGTGCCACACTAAGAGGCTTATAGAGAGTTTTTAAGTTCCCACATTTGGATGATGTTCAAAAGAGATCCATGCACTTTGACCTTGCAGACGCATTTCGTTTGCCGATACTTGAGTTGTGCTAATAGTGTGTGAACAAGAATGGACAGGCCACAAATGACATGCTCCTCTATCACACACAAACATATTTTTTCTTGGTCCTTTGTTGTGTGAAGGTACAATGGCTTACACGTCAACTTCTATGACCAAGAGTTGACAAGACGAAACCGTAGAGAGTCAACTATGGTTGCCCTTCAACAAGCCATCTGACATCCTAAGGTGACTTCACTCTACTTGAGGACTCATGTTAGTAATCTTCATGAATTGGCTACTCTTGAGTGTTGATTCGCTTTGTTGTGAGCTTTGTAGGCTTCACGGAAGGTGAAGGAACATTGAAGAGTTGCCACATCAAGCTTCTCAAGGAAGACTATATGGTGAACCCCAGGATCAAGAAGGTCTCTCGACATCATCTTCTTATGATGAGCATGAAGAGTTGAGGACGACTCTTTTTGAAGGGGGGGACTGATGCAGCCCGTCCTGCAGACGCTACTACATCCACAACGCCAAGTCCCCAAGATCGTCCCCAAGTCAACCAAGAAGATGGACTAGGAGAAGCCAGCTCCAGAATGAGAGTCTCCACCATCATCGCCCCGGAGAGTCCGCCCGAATCCAGCCGGAGTGTCCGGCGCGACTCAGCCGGAGTGTCCGGCCTACCCCAGCCCCGTCTTGGCGCGGACATTCTGTGTGCTACATCGGACTCTACCCGGACATACTCGGAGTGTCCGGCCACCCCGGAGTGTCCGGCCCACTCGACCCGGAGTGTCCGGCCTACGCGATGGGCCTGCGTGCCAACATTTGGCCCTTGGCCCATGTACCCCTCTATTCCGCACCAAACCCTAGTTTTATGCCCAAACTACCCCTGAACTTGTGGCTGGCCTATAAATAGAGCCCCCACTCCTCATTCTATCCCTTAGGCATAGATGACAGACTAAAGAAAACCCCCTTTGTGGAATCTCTAGTTTTGCCTCATCCCCTTCTACCAAAGGGGATCCACTATCGTCACCACCTCGTTGGAGTTTGCATCGCGCCTCCCTCGTTGTACAAGGCCTTGGCATCGGTGTCCCTTTGCTAAGACGTCAAGACCCTCTCCAAGGTGTTCTTCCCTCTCCGCTTGGGATTAACGGGAGCACGTTGACCGTTCTTTCCTTGCGAGGATTCTATCGGACCAGTGGCCACCGGTGAGAGCAATCGGCCTTGTATCTGTGTGTGTTTTGCGTGTGTTCATCGTGTTCTTCGCGAGGTGTGCGTCCGCTTCCGCTACCTACCCCCTTTCCCTCGCTTTCCCATCGATTTGACCACAAGATCCGTTAAGATCGGGCCACCCTAGAGGTTTGCCCTCATCAATGTTGTTACAACATAGGGTATTTAAGTTGACCCCGCCAAGATTGAAGCAATTTCGAGTTGGCCACAACCCAAAACAGTCACACAAGTGAGGAGCTTCCTTGGCCTTGCTGGATTTTATAGGCGCTTTGTCAAAGATTTCGGTTCCATTGCAGCGCCGCTAAACGAGCTTACTAAGAAAGATGTGCCCTTTGTTTGGGGCGATGCACAACAAGAAGCCTTCATGCTACTCAAATATAAGCTTACACATGCTCCTTTACTCCAACTTCCTGATTTTAATAAGACCTTTGAGTTGGAATGTGATGCTAGTGGAATTGGTTTGGGAGGAGTGTTGTTACAAGAGGGAAAACCTATTGCATATTTCGGTGAGAAATTGAGTGGAGCTAGTTTGAACTATTCTACTTATGATAAGGAATTATATGCTCTTGTTCGGACATTACAAACTTGGCAACAATTTATGGCCTAAAGAATTTGTTATACATTCTAATCATGAATCTTTGAAGCATATTCGTAGTCAAGCTAAGTTGAATAAACGTCATGCAAAGTGGGTTGAATTCATTGAATCTTTTCCTTATGTTATTAAACACAAAAGGGTAAGATAATATTATTGCTGATGCTTTGTCATGTCGTTATACCATGTTATCTCAACTTGACTTCAAAATCTTTGGATTGGAAACTATTAAAGAACAATATATGAAAGATGCAGATTTTAAAGATGTTTTGCAGCATTGTCTAGAGGGTAGAACTTGGAACAAATTTGTCCTCAATGATGGGTTTGTGTTCCGTGCTAACCAACTATGCATTCCAGAAGGTTCCGTTCGTCTTTTGTTGTTGCAGGAGGCGCATGGAGGAGGAATGATGGGTCACTTTTGAGTAAAGAAGACAGAAGACGTACTTGCTACACACTTGTTTTGGCCACACATGCAAAGGTATGTTGAGAGGTTTATTGCTCGCTGCACAACATGTCAAAAAGCTAAGTCACGCCTTAATCCACATGGTTTATATATGCCTCTTCCTGTTCCAAGTGTACCTTGGGAGGATATTTCTATGGACTTTGTTTTAGGATTACCTCAACACAGAAGGGAGGGATAGTATTTTTGTGTTTGTGGATAGATTTTCTAAGATGACACACTTTATTCCTTGTCATAAGAGTGATGATGCTGCTCATGTTGCTGAATTATTCTTTCGTGATGTTGTTCGCTTGCATGGTGTGCCTAATAATATTGTTTCAGATCGTGATACTAAATTCTTAGCCATTTTTGGAAATATTTATGGGCTAAGTTGGGGACTAAGTTGCTGTTTAGTACTACATGTCATCACCAAACTGATGAACAAACTGAAGTAGTTAATAGAACTTTGTCTACCATGTTACGGGCTGTTTTAAAGACGAACTTAAAAATGTGGGAAGATTGTTTACCTCATATTGAATTTGCTTACAATCGTTCCGTGCATTCTACAACTAAGTTATGCCCTTTTGAGATTATGTATGGTTTTGTTCCTCGTGCACCTATTGATTTATTACCTATTCCATCTTCGGTGCAACATAATTTTGATGCTACACAACGTGCTGAACAAATTCTTACATTGCATAGGATTACTAAGGAAATATAGAACGTATGAATGCTAAATATAAAGTTGCTGGTGATAAAGGACGCAAGCATATTGTGTTTGATGTGGGAGATTTAGTTTAGTTACATTTGCGCAAAGATCATTTTCCTGATTTGCGCAAGTCTAAATTAATGCCGCATGCTGCTGATCCTTTTAAGTGTTAGAGATAATGAATGATAATGCATATAAAGTTGAGCTTCCTGCAGAGATGGGCATGGTAAGTCCCTCATTTAACTTTGTAGATTTGAATCCATCCTTTGGAGAAGAAGATGAGATTGCGTCGAGGACGACTTCAATTCAAGAAGGGGAGGATGATGAGGACATCCCTATGGTTGATACAACCGTTGCACCTACAGCCACAGTTCCTCACGTTCCACAATTCCAACGACCTCTCACAAGAGCTCGTGCACGCCAACTAAATTATCAGGTACTTTCGTTTCTAGGAACTATTCCTAATATTCATGAGAATATGATGCTGCCTAAATCAGATGTGTGTATGTTACTTAGGAATGATGGGCCTAGCATGGATGAGAGGGACAAGCATTGGAGCATGATCATGCATGGAGATGATGGCAGCAATCGTGTGAGGATCCAGGATGACGCTGCAAGTGAAGATTTTAGAACTTTGAAGCCACCATAATAAAAAGATGAAGACATGGACGAACTAGAGAGCTACACACATCAAATTTTCGTCCATGTGATTAGATGGTGCTGCGTCACCTTTAAATATGGGCCAGGCCCAGGTAATTTTCGTCCAAATAAAGGGGCTGAACTTTTAGAGTCCGTATAGTGGAGGAAACCGGCCTACAGATGGATTTCGACCTCCTCCCCAAGGCTGGCCGAAATTCCCTTCTGTTCCTCCATATATACTCCCATTAGGTCATTGTTTAGACTCGGATTTTGTTTAGTAAAAGACTTAGCCACGAGCTACTCTTCGCCATAGGCACAAGTGTCAAACCGACCTTTTGTACTACGCACAAACAGAATCCCATCTCTTCAATAAATCTTTCATCTATATTCGCAATATCTTGATTGCATCTATAATTCTTGATGGTTCTTCGATTGCTTGCAGGAATTGATCCTAGTGATCAGGTTGATCTAGCTCCGACGTGATCAATAGCCTCGGAAGTTGGTGATCAAAAGTTTCTTCATCGTTGCGGTCATTGCGACGAGCTTGTTGACCTTTTGATGATTTGTTGTTGATGTGGTGGAACTTGGTTCTCGCGACCTTGTTGAGGAGCTTGCTCTTGATATTTGTTGCGGAGCTTGCTCTTGCTCTTAGTGCGG
>OU342745.1:177100641-177137118 GCA_910589775.1 Avena eriantha | reverse complement strand
GAACAAACATGCAATGACTCTGGTGATATGTGGTTTTGTGAGAGAAGAACACACATGCAATGACTCTAGCTGTGGTTGATGAAAAGAGCAGACATGCAATGACACTAGTGGATCCATGTGTGGTTCATGGGAAGAAGAAAACACGTGCAATGACTCTAGTGGATCCATGTGTGGTCTATGGGAAGAACACACATGCAATGACACTGGGTGGATCCATGTGTGGTCCGTGGGAAGAACACACATGCAATGACACTGGTGGATCCATGTGTGTTCCGTGGGAAGAACACACATGCAATAACACAGGTGATATGTGGTCTATGAGAAGAACACACATGCAAGGACTCTGGCTGTGGTTCATGAAAAGAGCAGACATGCGATGGGAATGGTGGATCCATTTGTGGTTCATGGGAAGAACACACATGCAATGACACTAGTGGATCCATGTGTGGTCTGTGGGAAGAACACACATGCAATGACTCTGGTGATATGTGGTTTGTGAAAAGAACAGACATGCAATGACTCTAGCTGTGGTTAATGAGAAGAGCAGACATGCAATGACACCGGTGGATCCATGTGGGGTTAATGAGAAGAACATACATGCAATAACACTAGGCGTGTTTCATCATATGGTTTGTGAGAAGAACACACATGCAATGACTCTAGCTGTGGTTCATGAAAAGAGCAGACATGCAATGACACTGGTGGATCCGTGTGTGGTCTATGTGAAGAACACACATGCAATGACTCTAGTGATATGTGGTTTGTGAAAAGAACAGACATGCAATGACTCTAGCTGTGGTTAATGAAAAGAGCAGACATGCAATGACACCGGTGGATCCATGTGGGGTTAATGAGAAGAACAGACATGCAATGACACTGGGTGTGGTTCATGATATGGTTTGTGAAAACAACACACATGCAATGACACTGATGGATCCATGTGTGGTCTGTGGGAAGAACACGCATGCAATGACAATGGTGATATGTGGTCTGTGAGAAGAGCACACATCCAATGACTCTAGCTGTGGTTCATGAAAAGAGCAGACATGCAATGACACTGGTGGATCCATGTGTGATTTGTGAGAAGAACACACAGGCAATGAAACCGGTGGATCCATGTGTTGTTCATGCGAAGAACACACATGCAATGACTCTGGTGATATGTGGTTTGTGAAAAGAACAGACATGCAATGACTCTAGCTGTGGTTAATGAGAAGAGCAGACGTGCAATGACACTGGTCGATCCATGTGTGGTTAATGAGAAGAACACACATGAAATGACACTGGGTGTGGTTCATGATATGGTTTGTAAGAAGAACACACATGCAATGACTCTAGCTGTCGATCATGAAAAGAGCACGCATGCGATGACTCTAGATGTGGTTCATGGGAAGAGCAGACATACAATGACACGGGTGGATTGCATGTGTGGTCTGTGGGAAGAACACACATGCAATGACACCGGTGGATCCATGTGTGGTCTGTGGGAAGAACACACATGCAATGACACTGGTGGATCCATCTGTGGTTAATGGGAAGAACAGACATGCAATGACTCTGGTGATATGTGGTTTGTGAGAAGAACACACATGCAATGACTCTAGCTGTGGTTCATGAAAAGAGCAGACATGCAATGACACTAGTGGATCCATGTGTGGTTCATGGGAAGAAAACACGTGCAATGACTCTAGTGGATCCATGTGTGGTCTATGGGAAGAACACACATGCAATGACACTGGGTGGATCCATGTGTGGTCCGTGGGATGAACACACATGCAATGACACTGGTGGATCCATGTGTGTTCCGTGGGAAGAACACACATGCAATAACACAGGTGATATGTGGTCTATGAGAAGAACACACATGCAAGGACTCTGGCTGTGGTTCATGAAAAGAGCAGACATGCGATGGGAATGGTGGATCCATTTGTGGTTCATGGGAAGAACACACATGCAATGACACTAGTGGATCCATGTGTGGTCTGTGGGAAGAACACACATGCAATGACTCTGGTGATATGTGGTTTGTGAAAAGAACAGACATGCAATGACTCTAGCTGTGGTTAATGAGAAGAGCAGACATGCAATGACACCGGTGGATCCATGTGGGGTTAATGAGAAGAACATACATGCAATAACACTAGGTGTGTTTCATCATATGGTTTGTGAGAAGAACACACATGCAATGACTCTAGCTGTGGTTCATGAAAAGAGCAGACATGCAATGACACTGGTGGATCCGTGTGTGGTCTATGTGAAGAACACACATGCAATGACTCTAGTGATATGTGGTTTGTGAAAAGAACAGACATGCAATGACTCTAGCTGTGGTTAATGAAAAGAGCAGACATGCAATGACACCGGTGGATCCATGTGGGGTTAATGAGAAGAACAGACATGCAATGACACTGGGTGTGGTTCATGATATGGTTTGTGAAAACAACACACATGCAATGACACTGATGGATCCATGTGTGGTCTGTGGGAAGAACACGCATGCAATGACAATGGTGATATGTGGTCTGTGAGAAGAGCACACATCCAATGACTCTAGCTGTGGTTCATGAAAAGAGCAGACATGCAATGACACTGGTGGATCCATGTGTGATTTGTGAGAAGAACACACAGGCAATGAAACCGGTGGATCCATGTGTGGTTCATGCGAAGAACACACATGCAATGACTGGTGATATGTGTTTTGTGAAAAGAACAGACATGCAATGACTCTAGCTGTGGTTAATGAGAACAGCAGACGTGCAATGACACTGGTCGATCCATGTGTGGTTAATGAGAAGAACACACATGAAATGACACTGGGTGTGGTTCATGATATGGTTTGTAAGAAGAACACACATGCAATGACTCTAGCTGTCGATCATGAAAAGAGCACGCATGCGATGACTCTAGATGTGGTTCATGGGAAGAGCAGACATACAATGACACTGGTGGATTCATGTGTGGTATGTGGGAAGAACACACATGCAATGACACTAGTGGATCCATGTGTGGTCTGTGGGAAGAACACACATGCAATGACACTGGTGGATCCATGTGTGGTTAATGGGAAGAACAAACATGCAATGACTCTGGTGATATGTGGTTTGTGAGAAGAACACACATGCAATGACTCTAGCTGTGGTTCATGAAAAGAGCAGACATGCAATGACACTAGTGGATCCATGTGTGGTTCATGGGAAGAAAACACGTGCAATGACTCTAGTGGATCCATGTGTGGTCTATGGGAAGAACACACATGCAATGACACTAGGGTGGATCCATGTGTGGTCCGTGGGAAGAACACACATGCAATGACACTGGTGGATCCATGTGTGTTCCGTGGGAAGAACACACATGCAATAACACAGGTGATATGTGGTCTATGAGAAGAACACACATGCAAGGACTCTGGCTGTGGTTCATGAAAAGAGCAGACATGCGATGGGAATGGTGGATCCATTTGTGGTTCATGGGAAGAACACACATGCAATGACACTAGTGGATCCATGTGTGGTCTGTGGGAAGAACACACATGCAATGACTCTGGTGATATGTGGTTTGTGAAAAGAACAGACATGCAATGACTCTAGCTGTGGTTAATGAGAAGAGCAGACATGCAATGACACCGGTGGATCCATGTGGGGTTAATGAGAAGAACATACATGCAATAACACTAGGTGTGTTTCATCATATGGTTTGTGAGAAGAACACACATGCAATGACTCTAGCTGTGGTTCATGAAAAGAGCAGACATGCAATGACACTGGTGGATCCGTGTGTGGTCTATGTGAAGAACACACATGCAATGACTCTAGTGATATGTGGTTTGTGAAAAGAACAGACATGCAATGACTCTAGCTGTGGTTAATGAAAAGAGCAGACATGCAATGACACCGGTGGATCCATGTGGGGTTAATGAGAAGAACAGACATGCAATGACACTGGGTGTGGTTCATGATATGGTTTGTGAAAACAATACACATGCAATGACACTAGATGGATCCATGTGTGGTCTGTGGGAAGAACACGCATGCAATGACACTAGGTGATATGTGGTCTGCTGAGAAGAAGCACACATCCAATGACTCTAGCTTGTGGTTCATGAAAAGAGCAAACATGCAATGACTCTAGTGGATCATTACGTGGTTTATGAGAAGAACACACATCCAATGAACTCTAGTGGATCTATCTTGGCATAATTTGATGTATGCCATGATGTATTTCATTGTACAAGACACTCACTTTGCATTTTTATACTACTCAGTACCGCCCTTAGTTTAATGTGTTACTACTCAGTTTTGCCCCTCCTCTCTATCTTTCGTAGAAGCACAAATCTATGCTCACCCTGTCTGCTACTCCCAGATTGGTTATCACAGTTGTCACGCGGATTGTGTGCACCAACCATTGATTCTGTGCGATCCAACGATGATCGTTGCACACGTCGTGCGCTTCACAGTACAACGTGAGACAGCACGGACGTCTCCCTCAGCGAGACTTCTACAAGAAGGAACACGATGCCGTGCATGGAAAAAGTTGTCGAGCGGTCATGTGATGTTTAATCAAGTCTGAAAAGCCTACTACTGCTACTACTACGCCACAACGCATGCGTCATCGAGTGCACGGTCGTCGATGGACAGCTGCAATTTATTGCCACTTGATTTTAATAAGACATATCCCATTTTTTACGCAGCGGATCTCAATCGCCAATTTTAGGGCCGTGTCAAACTTCGTACATAGAAATTGTGTGTGCACCCTTTGCATGCGGCTCAATACAGAACTGCCATGCATGGCCCAGGAAAAAACATGACGGACCGTGCGCGTGTCACGGTGCACGGTGCAGTCGACTGCGTGGCGCATCGCATGGTGGTGCAACGAAACGTGCCTTGCTTCTATCCACCTTAACTATAGAGCCCCTCTCCGCACACCCACTCCCACTCTCGCTCACTGTCCCCACGCAACCCTCTCCACTGTCCCACCAGCATCCGCAAACTCCCGAGAATACCCCGTCCGTGCCGGCGATGGCCGAGGAGGATAAGTTGGTCACAAGCAGATCACGCACTTCTTGGGCACCTACGATCCAGATAAGTACATCGCTCCGCTGAACCCATACGACACCGGCATCGACGACCTATGGTCGGAGGTAACTAAGGTTTGCTCCCCTCCCCTAGTTCTTCTACTGTTTGTTAGAAATAATGGGCTAATCTATTTAAAATTTAGCTGGTATTGTCATGTTTAATATTCTGGAATTAATCATGGAAATTGTGCCTCAACACCGTTCCCATCGTTGGATGCTAGATCTTGGTTTATTAGGATTCGCTTGTTCGCATTTTGATTGCTCGATCTTCTTACATCATCTACTCCCCCATTTTCCTTTTTTCCAATAGGTTTCCAGTAGCGACGTCTACAGCGATGACGAGTCCATTCACACCAAGGCTCGTCAGGTGCTGAGGAGGCTGCGGGCCGGCCAGTACGACGACTACCTCACGGGCCCCTACTACAGCTGCCCCTTCCGCAAGGGGATCGCCTACTGCTTGACGAGTCGTGCCGCTAGCGGCACCGACTTCAACGCCTTACTAAAGCATGCAGAGGCCGCGGGCTCCGGCATCCACAAAGGCGGAAAGCGCGAGATCGTGAACATCAACGCCTACATCGCTGAACACCGGGCTCTCGGCATTCACCTCCGAAACCTCCAGCGGGCGGCCATCAAAGAGGGTCACATTCCTCCTATCAGGCCCAAGGCCCCCAAGTTCAAGGGACTGGGCAGCAAGAAATGGCGGAGGTGCCAGAGGGAGATGGAGGCGCTGACGAATGAACGGGTTGGATGTCTCCTTGAATGTACCTGCATCTGCCACGGCTTCTGCTGCTAAGCAGCTTCTTTTGATTTTCTATATTTTGCTTGCATCCTATTTCTAGCTGAATGCATCGAACCCCGTTAAGCAACCTACTACTTTCTATTGCTATATCCGATTTAGCTGCGCACAGCTATATCTACATTTGTTTTGTTTTCTGAATGAATGTATTCTGCCTGGTGTGATTTGCTGCTTTAGATTTGCTACCTGATCGGAGGCAAAAAGACGTCCAAAAGGGAACGAATTATCGAAGAGAGAATCTTCTCTAGATTTGCTACCAATTTTGCAAAATGAAACATATCTATTTAGCGATAGAGGAAAAGGGTACTCTTTCAAACTGCCAGTTAACGAGATACCATCTTGACGAGACCCCATCTTGACGTCTCCCTCTACAAGAAGGAACATAATGCCGTTCATGGAAAAAGTCGTCGAGCGGTCATGTCACGTTTAATCAAGTCTGAAAAGCCTACTACTGCTACTACTACGCCACTACACATGCGTCATCGAGTGCACGGTCGTCGATGGACAGCTGCAGTTTATTGCCACTTGATTTTAATAAGACACATCCCATTTTTTACGCAGCGGCTCTGAATCTCACTTCCAACTAGGGGCCCACCGTAAGAAGCTTGGACGCGCTAGCCAGGCCGAACAGCTGAGCTCGACGAGACCTAACGTCTTCGGTTCATCGAGTCACTCGTAGCTATCAACACATCCCTTTACCAAATCTATCACAACCCCACAAATCTCGCCGTATAGCCACCTACCTTCCCCTCTACATTTCCACTTTTAACTATCGCCAATTTTAGGGCCGTGTCAAACTTCGTACATAGAAATTGTGTGTGCGCCCTTTGCATGCGGCTCAATACAGAACTGCCATGCATGGCCCAGGAAAAAACGTGACGTACTGTGCGCGTGTCGCGGTGCACGGTGCAGTCGACTACGTGGCGCGTTGCACGGTGGTGCAACGAATCGTGCCTTGCTTCTATCCACCTTAACTATAGAGCCCCTCTCCGCACACCCACTCCCACTCTCGCTCACTGTCCCCACGCAACCCTCTCCACTATCCCACCAGCATCCGCAAACACCCGAGAATACCCCCGTCCGCGCCGGCGATGGCCGAGGAGGATAAGGTGGCCATCGTCGCCTCTGTGGCCGCCGGCGAGGAGGCCCCCGTCTCCTCGCCGGTCCCCCTCGACGCGTTGAAAGTAGCCGCTGTCCCTGTCCAGGCCCCAGTGGAGGCATCGATGGCAGTCGTCGTTCCTGTCCAGGCCCCCGTCCTAGCTACCGACAGAGCTGCCAAAGAGGAGCCCACCGCCGGTGAGGCGGCCCCCGCCGGTCACAAGCAGATCACGCACTTCTTGGGAACCTATGATCCAGATAAGTACATCGCTCCGCTGAACCCCTACGACACCGGCATCGACGACCTATGGTAAGAGGTAACTTGGGTTTGCTCCCCTCCCTGGTTCTTCTACCGTTTGATAGAAATAATGGGCTAATCTATTTAAAATTTAGCTGGTATTGTCATGTTTAATATTCTGGAATTAATCATGGAAATTGTGCCTAATTATCCAACACCGTTCCCATCGTTGGATGCTAGATCTTGATTTATTAGGATTCGCTTGTTCGCATTTCAATTGCTCGATTGTCTCACACCATCTACTCACCCATTTTCCCTTTCTTCGAATAGGTTTCCGGTAGCGACGTCTACAGCGATGATGAGTCCATTCACACCAAGGCTCGTCAGGTGCTGAGGAGGCTGTGGGCCGGCAAGTACGACCGCTTCCTCAGGGGCCCCTACTACAGCTACCCCTTCTGCAAGGGGGGCGTCTACTGCTCGACGAGTCGTGCCACCGGTGGCACCGTCTTGAACACCTTACTGAAGCATGCAGAGGCCGCAGGCTCCGGCATCCACAAAACCGGCAAGCCCGAGCCCGCGAACATCAATGCCTACATCGCTGAACACCGAGCTCTCTACATTCACCTCCGAAACCTCCAGTGGGTGTTCATCAAAGAGGGTCGCATGCCTCCAATCAGGCCCAAGGCCCCAAGTCCAAGAAACTGGGCAGCAAGAAGTGGCGGAAGCACCAGAGGGAGATGGCAGAGGCACGGGCGCTTGCAGGATGTGCCTGCACTTGCGGCGGCTGCCCCTGCTGCTAAGCAGCTTCTTTCTAGCTATATCCTATTTCTGGCTGAATGCATCGAACCTCGTTAAGCAACCTACTTTCTATCGCTATATCCTATTTAGCTACGCACAACTATATCTACATTTGTTTTGTTTTCTGAATGAATGTATTCTGCCTGTTGTGATTTGCTGCTCTAGATTTGCTACCTGATCGGAGGAAAAAAGAGGTCCAAAAGGGAACGAAATATCAAAGTGAGAATCTTCTCTAGATTTGCTACCAATTTGGGAAAATGAAACATATATGTTTAGCGAGAGAGGAAAAGGGCACTCTTTCAAACTACCAGTTAAGAAGCTACCATCTTGACAAGCTACAAGACACATACATAAACATAACACAACGAGGGTTAAATTTATTTTACTAGTATCATTCGATGCGCTAGACATCTTGGCAAGCTAACTAAGTTCCACAAAACAGAAACATAACTACTGATAAGTAAAATTTAATTCACTCATCAGACCACTTGAGGCGCTTGCCATTGTTCCTAGGCGACGAACTGCGACCATTCCAGGTACTCCACATCTCACGAACTGCTTTGTCCCAATTGGCATCTGACTTGGCTTTCCTATCTTCAGCGTGTTGTGGCACAATTAGCGGTGCATCACAGGCCTGATTGTTGCCGCTAGAAGATGTTGCCTCTCTGTTTGCCGCTTCAGCTGCAGCCTCTCTGTCAGCTGCTTCTGCAACCTCTCTGTCAGCTGCTTCAGATGCAGCCAATTTCTTTGCATATTCAACTTCAAACTCAGCTATTTCGCATTTTCTACAAAGGGCTCCCCTAAGCTCGTCTGCAAATAGGGAAAAACACGAGGTAACGTAGAAAAAAATGGATCTTCTTGTACAGCTGGTAGGTCACGTAAGCATCTATGGCTGCATACTTCAGGTTTACATCAGACAACGGACACTCGTCCCAGAAATCGTGCCTATCCATAGGGAAATCTTCCTTCCTTTTGTCGTACGACTCATCGAGGATTCTAGTTGCGAGTGATGCCATTCCATCCTTCTTCGATCCCCCTAGGATCTTGACAAGACGCTGAATATCGATCCAGTTGTGCGCAGGAATTATAATTTCCTCTTGATACAATTTCAAAAAATCAGTTGTTGTGTCGACAGTGCAGAAAACAATTCCCTTTTTTTACAAGGAACTAGCGCAGCGCCGGACATTTCCTGTCAGTCCTGAAAGTATGTAGTTTGTCATCACCAAAATTTGTAACTACAAATATTTTGTCAATGCAAGATCATCATCTCAATATAATTTTGAAAAGTTGAGTAAATGCAAGATCAAGACTCTCAACATAGTATTGTCATAATTTATTCGGTTTTGCTATTTCTCAGTCGACTGAACGAGTTGCACATTTCTTTTAACTACGGTTGCACTTTTCTTAGGTGATTGAGACTAAAGAAAATCTCAGTCGATTGAGACATAGTGATGAGGTTATATACAGCGATTATGATGATTCTGACTGCCTGAACTGGAAGAAAATATTGAGTCAAATCAATAATGACTATCAGGTGAATTCACTCTTAACTGAACCTGATGTTTTACTTAATGAGAACTTTATACTACCTAAGTCTATGCATCTTTGTATGATCAGGTTTATTGATAACACAAGCGTTGCGTGAGGAGGAGGAGAGTTGCAGCAAGAAGGACAAGTGCTGATTTCCAATATCAACAAGTGCGCGAGGGAGGAGCGGGAGGCATGCACACTAGGAGGCAATGAGGAAATCACGTATGAGCAAGAGAGAGAGATGGCGCACCAAGAATTACATGTTTGAGGTGTTCCACGATGTTTGGACTGCGTGCCAATAAGTCTGAACCCATATATGGGTCGGTATGTATCAGTTTGAGTCGAACCGAGTCAGTTTGGGCCAAGTTATGGCTGTTTTTAGGCCCGTTTAGAGGGGAGGACTCCCCAGCCCTCATATAAACCTCCGTAGCCGTCACAAGTTAGGGTTTATACCACGTTAAAATATTTTGGAGTTGTTTCTTTCATAGAACCTCTGGAATTATGCGGTTGTTGACGTGGTTGATGCCTAGGAGGTTGTTGCACATGACGCCTTGGAGGTGGCCTTGCTTGGCGCCTTGGAGATGGTGGTTCTTAGCGCCTTGGAGGTGGATCATCGAAGTAGGTGGTGCCCTTTGGTGTGGCACGCTTGGCCTTGAAGGTCATGGTTTCTTGATGATGCGTCTCTGGCGTAGTAGTCCTCCATATCCAAGCAGTGGAGGTATTCTTCATGGCTCATGGAAGATCCCTCAAAGTGGGTGAAGCTCGCCATGTCCTCCATGCTTGGTGAGGCAGTGTGATTGTAGCACTCAAAGTCATCCATGCTTGGGGAGTGGTTGTTGATGTAGTACTCCATATCACCCAAGCACGTGGAGCCATTGTCGGTGTAGTGCTCCATGTACTCCATGCATGAGGAGCCATTGTCGATGTAGCACTCCAAGTCCTCCATGCTTAAGGAGCCATAGTCGATGACGTGCTCCATGTCTTCCATGCATGTGGAGTCGTCATAGGTGCAATGCTTCGGGTCCTCAAAGCATGCGCAGCCATTGTCGGTGTACTGCTCTGTCATGTCCTCTATACTTGTGGAGTCGTAGTTGTGGTGGCTCATCATGGTGATATGGGGTGGCCCGATCTTCTCAGTAAGCGGATGGCGGTGATGATGGTGGATGATAGATAACTAGCCTGTAGCTATGAACTCTCCCGCTCGATCCCTGATGCCAATGCAACAGCTCTCGAACCTTGTAGGATATTCACAACACCACGCTCTTCCGCACGTAGCCATGACCACGAACGGTAGTATGCAATCTACTAATTCCCAATGGAACAACAGATCACACTCAATTATAGTTGGTAGATTCGAACACAGGGTAATTCCAGAGGTTCTATGAAAGAAACAACTCCAAAATATTTTAACGTGGTCTAAAACCTAACTAGGGGTCGACCCAGGGCTTATAAGGGCAGCTGGGGCGACCAGAAACCGAAACGACACGCAAATGACTCAAACTGATACAAACCGACTCGGACCAGATTCGGTCGGCGGGCGGACACTCCGGTCGAAATCGGCCGGACAGTCCGTTCAGGCCAGACACTCCGGGTGAAGTGTGCCGGACAGTCCGGTCTGGCCGGAAACTTTGAAGTTTCCGGGTGGAGTCCGTGTAGTGTCCGATTTGATATTCTAATTGTCCACGCCAGTTCGCCTCTCGACTAGGCCGGACAGTCCGGGTGGATCCGGCCGGACACTCCGGTCGTGGCAGATCTTCTTGCCTCCGTCTTGATGATCTTCTCTTGCGCCTTCCTCCCGCTCCTCCCTCGCGCATCCTTGGGCGATCATCATATTGGGCTTCTCTTGTAGCCCTTCTCCTCCTCGCGCCATGCTTGTTTCTCCAACCAACCTGATCATACATAAATGCATAGACTTAGGCAGTATAATGTTCTCATCAATCAAAGTACCAGATTCGTTTAGGAGTAAATTCACCTGTTGTTCTAGTAGCTTAGCATGAGCTCTTGTAATAGGTCCAATTCTAATCTCATTGGACTGATCCTTTCTTGCAACAGTTGTAGCATCTTTAGTAGTCATTGGGGTAGGTGTAATTGTAGGGATGTCCTCATCATCTCCCCCCCTTGAAAAGGCGTCGACCTCGACGCTCCAAGGTCTTCTCCAGCATATGGTGACAAATCAGCAACGTTGAAGCTGTTGCTAACTCCACCAAACTCCTCAATAGGTATATCAACCGAGTAGGCGTTATCATTAATCTTGGCTAACACCTTGTAAGGACCAGCACCACGTGGCTTCAATTTGGACTTTCGAAGTAGTGGAAACCTATCCTTGCGTAGATGCACCCAAACCATATCCCCAGGCTCGAACAACACTTCTTTCCTTGCTTGATTCCTTGCAGCAGCAATGTTCTTGCCTTTCTTCTCAATAGCCTCTCGAGTCTTCGCATGTATTTTCTTCACATAATCAGCACGTTTTGATGCCTCCATATCAACTCTCTCATGTAATGGCAGAGGCAACATATCAAGTGGCGTCAATGGCTTGAAACCATACACCACCTCAAAAGGACAAAGCTGAGTAGTTGAATGCACAGCCCTGTTGTAAGCAAACTCAACATGTGGCAAACACTCTTCCCACTCCCACAGATTCTTTTTAATCATGGTCCTTAGCAGCTGTGACAATGTTCGGTTCACCACCTCCGTTTGACCATCTGTTTGGGGATGACATGTAGTACTGAACAATAGCTTCGTTCCTAGCTGCCCCATAAGGTCTTCCAAAAGTAGCTCATGAACTTCACGTCACAGTCAGAAACAATCGTCTTTGGTACTCCATGTAATCTCACGATGTCCCTGAAAAACAGGTTTGCAACATGCGACGCATCGTCGCTTTTGTGGCAGGCAATAAAATGAGCCATCTTAGAGAACCTATCTACTACCACGAATATAGAATCATGACCTCTCTGAGTTTTAGGTAGACCTAGCACAAAATCCATACTAATGTCTTCCCATGGAGTAGTCGGTGCAGAGAGAGGTGTATACAAACCGTGAGGCTTCAGCTTAGATTTCGACTTGTGGCATGTAATACATCGGTTCACAAATCTGTACACATCACGCCTCATCTTGGGCCAATAAAAGTGATCAGCAAGCATGAGCAACGTCTTCTCACGCCCAAAGTGACCCATCAAACCACCAGCATGTGACTCCTGCACTAAGAACAAACGCAACGACGATTCTGGAATACATAGTTTGTTAGCTCGAAACAAATATCCATCATGTATATGATACTTATCCAATGCATTTCTAAGAGCACACAAACGATATGGTTCAGCAAAATCATGGTCAGTTGCATAAAGTGCACAAATAGCTTCTAATCCAGGAATTTTAACATCAAGATTGGTTAATAGCATGTTCTTCCTAGATAGAGCATCAGCAACAACATTTTCTTTTCCCTTCTTATAGTTAATGATGTACGGAAAAGACTCAATGAACTCAACCCATTTAGCTAATCTTCTATGCAAGTTTGATTGAGCTTTCAAGTATTTCAATGCTTCATGATCAGAATGTATGATGAATTCCTTTGGCCACAAATAATGTTGCCAAACCTCAAGTACTCTAACAAGTGCATACAATTCTTTATCATAGATAGAATAATTCAAACGAGCACCAGTCAATTTCTCAGAAAAATAAGCTATAGGCCGACCCTCTTGCATCAAAATGACACCTATGCCTATACCACTAGCATCACATTCAACTTCAAATTGCTTCGAAAAATCAGGTAATGCAAGCAATGGTGCAGAAGTAAGTAAACGTTTCAATGTATCAAATGCAATGTCTTGGGCCGCGTCCCACACAAAAGGAACACCTTTCTTTGTCAAATCATTTAATGGTGCCGCAATGGTGCTAAAATCTTTCACAAAGCGCCTATAGAAACCAGCGAGATCGTGGAAACTACGCACTTGACTAACATTCATTGGAGTAGGCCAATTCTGAATAGATTCAATTTTAGATTGATCTACCTCTACTCCATGCTTAGAAACAACAAATCCTAGGAATATGACCTTATCTTTTGCAAATGTACACTTCTCAAGATTAGCATACAGTTTATTATCACGTAACACTTGCAAAACTTGTCTAATATGAGTGCAATGTTCAGATTCGGTGTGGCTGTATATAAGTATATCATCAAAGTAAACAACCACAAAACGACCAATAAACTCTCTCAAAACATGATTCATCAAACGCATGAAAGTACTAGGTGCATTAGTAAGACCAAACGGCATGACTAACCACTCATACAAACCGAATTTAGTTTTGAAAGCAGTTTTCCATTCATCCCCTTCTTTCATCCTAATTTGATGATAACCACTACGCAAGTCAATTTTAGAGAAAACAGCAGCACCACTCAATTCATCTAGCATATCCTCTAAGCGTGGAATAGGATGACGATATCGAATAGTGATGTTATTAATCGCTCTGCAATCGACACACATGCGCCAAGTACCATCTTTCTTAGGAACTAAAATAACAGGAACAGCACAAGGGCTAAGAGAAACACGGATGTACCCTTTATCCAGCAACGCTTGTACTTGCTTTTGAATTTCCTTAGTTTCTTCGGGATTAGTCCTGTACGGTGCACGGTTGGGAAGTGTGGCGCCAGGAATTAGGTCCACTTGATGTTCTATACGACGCAATGGAGGCAAACCTGCGGGTACGTCTTCTGGAAACACATCCCCAAAGTCCTGCAAAACAGAAGAGACACCAAGAGAAATAGGGGTCATGTGGTTAGAAACCAATACCTCGCCCTTATACATGAGCACAAGTGGCATGGCTGTAGGATCCTCATGAAACTCTCTCATATCCTCCTTGGTGGCTAATATCAATAACCTAGGCACTCTCTCACTTTTCGTTATATCACTCAATTTAGGCTCAATTACATCAGGAATAGCTGTGACACAGTCTGGTCGAGTGGTAGTATCTTCCTTCAAGTCCACCTCTATCTTCTGGCGAGAGTCATTCACAATTTCTTGTGGTGTCATTGGCTGCATAGTAATCTTCTTTCCTTTGAATTCCAAGTGATATGTATTGGCTTGGCCATTGTGTTGCACATGGCGATCATAGAGCCAAGGCCGACCCAATAGTAGGTGACAAACAGTCATAGGAACCACATCAAAATCAATAGAATCTTTGTATGGCCCTATTTGAAAATTCACACGTACCATATGATTTACCTTCATCTCACCATTGTTTCTCAACCATTGTATGTAGTATGGCTTGGGATGAGGTAAGTATGTCAAATTCAGTTGGGCCATAGTTCCTTACTTGCAAGATTTCTGCAGCTACCTCCATCAATAATTACCTTGCAAGCTTTGTTTGGTCCAACTCGAGCTTTTGTTTGGAACAAGTTGCAACGCTGGGATTCCTCAACCGGTTGCACACTAAGTACACGTGAAGATACGACAATAGTGGGTGCACGCTCAGCATATGCATCAGCACCAACCTTGCCGTCATCAATATCATCATCAGAAGCTTCATCTCCACTTTCTACTTCACCTTGTTCATTAACAAACATAACCTTGCTGTTTGGACAATCTTTCTTGTAGTGACCTCTACCTCCACAAGTATGGCACACCATATCACGAGTACGTGCGGTAGACATGTTGGAACCCGAGCTAGCAGTAGGAGCAGCGGGTTTCCGAGCATTAGAACCAAACGAAGGTGTACTTGCAGGCTTGGCGCAAGATGAAGCAAATCATGAAAGCTCGTTTCGTACCAACCAACTACTTGCGATCAGTTTTTGATAAATTGACGCAACTGAAGCAAGGCACCATGACCGTTGATGAGTACTACATGGAGATGGAGATGCTTATGCAGCGTGCTAGAATTCGTGAGTCCATTGAGATGACCATGCAGCCATTCCTAAACAATTTGAAGTTACCAATCAAGAGCATTGTTCGTCATCACAAGTATGAGACCATGAATGAGTTGTTGCATCATGCTAGAGAGGCTGAATCCTAGTTGGCAGAAGAGGCGAAATCACGTGCTCGTTTTCCATCCTCCAGCAGATTTTCGGCCAGACCTACTCCTCCTACAACTACGTCACCAGCTGCTGCTCGCTTTACACCATCGGCCAAGCCCGCAAGTACACCTTCGTTTGGTTCTAATGCTCGGAAACCCGCTGCTCCTGCTGCTAGCTCGGGTTCCACAATGTCTACCGCACGTACTCGTGATGTGGTATGCCATACTTGTGGAGGTAGAGGTCACTACAAGAAAGATTGTCCAAACAACAAGGTTATGTTTGTTAATGAACAAGGTGAAGTAGAAAGTGGAGATGAAGCTTCTGATGATGATATTGATGACGGCGAGGTTGGTGCTGATGCATATGCTGAGCGTGCACCCACTATTGTTGTATCTTCACGTGTACTTAGTGTGCAACCGGTTGAGGAATCCTAGCGTTGCAACTTGTTCCAAACAAAAGCTCTAGTTGGACCAAACAAAGCTTGCAAGGTAATTATTGATGGAGGTAGCTGCAGAAATTTTGCAAGTAAGGAACTCTGTGCCCAACTGAATTTGACATACTTACCTCATCCCAAGCCATACTACATACAATGGTTGAGCAACAATGGTGAGATGAAGGTAAATCATATGGTACGTGTGAATTTTCAAATAGGGCCATACAAAGATTCTATTGATTTTGATGTGGTTCCTATGACTGTTTGTCACCTACTATTGGGTCGGCCTTGGCTCTATGATTGCCATGTGCAACACAATGGCCGAGCAAATACATATCACTTGGAATTCAAAGGAAAGAAGATTACTATGCAGCCAATGACACCACAAGAAATTGTGAATGACTCTCGCCACAAGATAGAGGTGAACTTGAAGGAAGATACTACCACTCGACAAGACTGTTGCACAGCTATCCCTGATGTAATTGAGCCTAAATTGAGTGATATAACGAAAAGTGAGAGAGTGCCTGAGTTATTGATATTAGCCACCAAGGAGGATATGAGAGAGTTTCGTGAGGATCCTACAGCCATGCCACTTGTGGTCATATATAAGGGCGAGGTATTGGTTTCTAACGACATGACCCCTATTTCTCTTGGTGTCTCTTCTGTTTTGCAGGACTTTGGGGATGTGTTTCCAGAAGACGTACCTGCAGGTTTGCCTCCATTACTAATGCACCGAGTACTTTCGTGCGTTTGATGAATCATGTTTTGAGAGAGTTTATTGGTCGTTTTGTGGTTTTTTACTTTGATGATATACTTATATACAGCCACACCGAATCTGAACATTGCACTCATATTAGACAAGTTTTGCAAGTGTTACGTGATAATAAACTGTATGCTAATCTTGAGAAGTGTACATTTGCAAAAGATAAGGTCATATTCCTAGGATTTGTTGTTTCTAAGCATGGAGTAGAGGTAGATCAATCTAAAATTGAATCAATTCAGAATGGGCCTACTCCAATGAATGTTAGTCAAGTGCGTAGTTTCCACGGTCTCGCTGGTTTCTATAGGCGCTTTGTGAAAGATTTTAGCACCATTTCTGCACCATTAAATGATTTGACAAAGAAAGGTGTTCCTTTTGTGTGGGGCGCAGCCCAAGACATTGCATTTGATACATTAAACGTTTACTTACTTCTGCACCATTGCTTGCATTACCTGATTTTTTGAAGCAATTTGAAGTTGAATGTGATCCTAGTGGTATAGGCATAGGTGGCGTTTTGATGGAAGTGGGTCGGCCTATAGCTTATTTTTCTGAGAAATTGACTGGTGCTCGTTTGAATTATTCTATCTATGATAAAGAATTGTATGCACTTGTTAGAGTACTTGAGGTTTGGCAACATTATTTGTGGCCAAAGGAATTCATCATACATTCTGATCATGAAGCATTGAAATACTTGAAAGCTCAATCAAACTTGCATAGAAGATTAGCTAAATGGGTTGAGTTCATTGAGTCTTTTACGTACATCATTAACTATAAGAAGGGAAAAGAAAATGTTGTTGCTGATGCTCTATCTAGGAAGAACATGCTATTAACCAATCTTGATCTTAAAATTCCTGGATTAGAAGCTATTTGTGCACTTTATAAAACTGACCATGATTTTGCTGAACCATATCGTTTGTGTGCTCTTAGAAACGCATGGGATAAGTATCATATACATGATGGATATTTGTTTCGAGCTAACAAACTATGTATTCTAGAATCGTCGTTGCGTTTGTTCTTAGTGCAGGAGTCACATGCTGGTGGTTTGATGGGTCACTTTGGGCGTGAGAAGACGTTGCTCATGCTTGCTGATCACTTTTATTGGCCCAAGATGAGGCGTGATGTGTACAGATTTGTGAACCGATGTATTACATGCCACAAGTCGAAATCTAAGCTGAAGCCTCACGGTTTGTATACACCTCTCTCTGCACCGACTACTCCATGGGAAGACATTAGTATGGATTTTGTGCTAGGTCTACCTAAAACTCAGAGAGGTCATGATTCTATATTTGTGGTAGTAGATAGGTTCTCTAAGATGGCTCATTTTATTGCCTGCCACAAAAGCGACGATGCGTCGCATGTTGCTAACCTGTTTTTCAGGGACATCGTGAGATTACATGGAGTACCAAAGACGATTGTTTCTGACTGTGACGTCAAGTTCATGAGCTACTTTTGGAAGACCTTATGGGGCAGCTAGGAACGAAGCTATTGTTCAGTACTACATGTCATCCCCAAACAGATGGTCAAACGGAGGTGGTGAACCGAACATTGTCACAGCTGCTAAGGACCATGATTAAAAAGAATCTGTGGGAGTGGGAAGAGTGTTTGCCACATGTTGAGTTTGCTTACAACAGGGCTGTGCATTCAACTACTCAGCTTTGTCCTTTTGAGGTGGTGTATGGTTTCAAGCCATTGACGCCACTTGATATGTTGCCTCTGCCATTACATGAGAGAGTTGATATGGAGGCATCAAAACGTGCTGATTATGTGAAGAAAATACATGAGAAGACTCGAGAGGCTATTGAGAAGAAAGGCAAGAACATTGCTGCTGCAAGGAATCAAGCAAGGAAAGAAGTGTTGTTCGAGCCTGGAGATATGGTTTGGGTGCATTTACGCAAGGATAGGTTCCCACTACTTCGAAAGTCAAAGTTGAAGCCACGTGGGGCCGGTCCTTACAAGGTGTTAGCCAAGATTAATGATAACGCCTACTCGGTTGATATCCCTTTGAGGAGTTTGGTGGAGTTAGCAACAGCTTCAACGTTGCTGATTTCTTACCATATGCTGGAGAAACAAGCATGGCGCGAGGAGGAGAAGGGCTACAAGAGAAGCCCAATATGATGATCGCCCAAGGATGCGCGAGGGAGGAGCGGGAGGAAGGCGCAAGAGAAGATCATCAAGACGGAGGCAAGAAGATCTGCCACGACCGGAGTGTCCGGCCGGATCCACCCGGACTGTCCGGCCTAGTCGAGAGGCGAACTGGCATGGACAATCAGAATATCAAATCGGACACTGCCCGGACACCATCCGGAAACTTCAAAGTTTCCGGCCAGACCGGACTGTCCGGCACACTTCACCCGGAGTGTCCGGCCTGACCGGACTGTCTGGCCGATTTCGACCGGAGTGTCCGCCCGCCGACCGAATCTGGTCCGAGTCGGTTTGTATCAGTTTGAGTCGTTTGCGTGTCGTTTCGGTTTCTGGTCGCCCCAGCTGCCCTTATAAGCCCTGGGTTGACCCCTAGTTAGGTTTTAGACCACGTTAAAATATTTTGGAGTTGTTTCTTTCATAGAACCTCTGGAATTACCCTGTGTTCGAATCTACCAACTATAATTGAGTGTGATCTGTTGTTCCATTGGGAATTAGTAGATTGCATACTACTGTTCGTGGTCACAGCTGTGTGCGCAAGAGCGTGGTGTTGTGAATATCCTACAAGGTTCGAGAGCTGTTGCATTGGCATCAGGGATCGAGCGGGAGAGTTCATAGCTATAGGCTAGTTATCTATCATCCACCACCATCACCGCCATCCGCTTACTGAGAAGATCGGGCCACCCCATATCATCTTGGTATCAGATTTCCAGTGTTGCCTCGGTAAGCATCCACAAATCCATCCATAAATTAGAGAGTGTTTTTGTCCTATACAGAAAAAGCCTTACAAAAAGATTTGCCATAGACTAGATTGCATCGTTTTCAAGTTTTAGTTGCTGATTGTATCTTCTCGTAGATCCGATCTGCAGGTTTTCCTCGTAGGAGTCTAGTTGCTGTTTGTGTCTAGGTTTAGGGTTTCATCTTGTTTCCATTGTTTCCACCGTTACCGTTTCCGCAAGTGTTCGTTTTTCCGAGTCCACTTAGCGTACTTTTGTTTGCTTACCATAGACACAGCCTATCTACAGCATCTGTGCCTAGGAACGTACCCACGAGACTAGTTGCTTTGCTTCCACAGGCTGCTCATTAGGTTTTTGAAGTGCAGAAATTTTCGACAGGCGAAACCGGACTATCCGGCCGAATCGCACCGGACTATCCGGCTCAACCGGAGTCTCCGGCGCATATCAACCGGACTATCCGGCCCAGTTCTGTTATAAGTTGCTGTACTCGTTTGCATTTGAGTAATATAGTTGAAAAATCAAAAAAAAAGAATCAGTATAAAAAAAGAAGAGAAAGAGAGAAAAGAGCTACAAGTCTGACAAAAAGAGATATCGAAGTGTGCAATATTGGAGGCTTTGTTGTGTATAGCACTTGTAGATTGAGCAATCTTGTGCCTATTCTATTTGAGCTATTACTAGCATCTCTCTTGTGCATTGCAATATTCCTTTTCATAAGTTGCTTTGCCACGTTTATCTCCACTGTGTGTGTTTCTTGGGTATTTGTACGATCATCACTAGGACTTGTTTGCGGTGTAGATAGGATACCATACCTATAGCTCCACTTTTACATAACCTGTGTGTCCTGCGATCGTTCTCTATACCTTTGATATTCACTTCATCACATCAAGTGCATCAGTCTTTGATTTCGTTTGGTAGAGCATCTCTATTCACTTTGGAACTGTAAGATCTCCTTTCTTATTAGTTGTGAGTGAGTTGTGAGAGTTCCCACCATACATATTCTGATTTTTGCACTAACCTACTAATCATGTCTACTAGTGATGATGATGTTGTGTTGCAGAAAAAGAAGGATGAGGAGCTCGTGAATATGAGGCTTTGAAATCCCACTTGACACGCGTGTTTACTAACACGACAGATGCCACTGACAAGAATCTCCAAGATATGAACATGAGATTGGATCAGCATGTTGGGACGGTTGATACTATCCAAACGCAAGTGGCTACGCTCAATGTCAATGTCACCGCTTTGCAGCAGTCCATTGAGGGTTTAACAGCCGCCTTACATAGAAGGGAAGATCCTCAACATGATGATGCCTTTGATGATTTTGATGAGGGTAGCGTTGTTGATGCTGCTCCACATGTTGGCAGGGGACGTGCTATTCCCCCTGTCCATGCACCTGCTCATGGTCGTGGGTTTGCCCATCTTGGGCGTGGTCCACGTGTGCCCAACCAAGCTGCTGATGACGGTTTGGGCAGGCCAAAATTCTCAATTCCTAAGTTTGATGGTTCCATTGATCCTGAAGACTACCTCACATGGGAGTTGAAGATTGAGAAAATCTGGCGCTTATTTGACTATCCAGAAGATAAGAAGGTTAAACTTGCAGCATCTGAATTTGATGGTTATGCTTTGCGTTGGTGGGATGCTCTTGTGCAACATAGGAGGGAGGACAATGAACTTCCTGTGAGGGATTGGCGCGAGGTGAAGCAAATCATGAAAGCTCGTTTCGTACCAACCAACTACTTGCGATCAGTTTTTGATAAATTGACGCAACTGAAGCAAGGCACCATGACAGTTGATGAGTGCTACATGGAGATGGAGATGCTTATGCAACGTGCTAGAATTCATGAGTCCATTGAGATGACCATGCAGCGATTCCTAAACAATTTGAAGTTACCAATCAAGAGCATTGTTCGTCATCACAAGTATGAGACCATGAATGAGTTGTCGCATCATGCTAGAGAGGCCGAATCCCAGTTGGCAGAAGAGGCGAAATCACGTGCTCGTTTTCCATCCTCCAGCAGATTTTCGGCCAGACCTACTCCTCCTACAACTACGTCACCAGCTGTTGCTCCCTTTACACCATCAGCCAAGCCCGCAAGTACACCTTCATTTGGTTCTAATGCTCGGAAACCCGCTGCTCCTGCTGCTAGCTCGGGTTCCAACATGTCTACCGCACGTACTCGTGATGTGGTGTGCCATACTTGTGGAGGTAGAGGTCACTACAAGAAAGATTGTCCACATAGCAAGGTTATGTTTGTTAATGAACAAGGTGAAGTAGAAAGTGGAGATGAAGCTTCTGATGATGATATTGATGACGGCGAGGTTGGTGCTGATGCATATGCTGAGCGTGCACCCACTATTGTTGTATCTTCACGTGTACTTAGTGTGCAACCGGTTGAGGAATCCCAGTGTTGCAACTTGTTCCAAACAAAAGCTCTAGTTGGACCAAACAAAGCTTGCAAGGTAATTATTGATGGAGGTAGCTGCAGAAATCTTGCAAGTAAGGAACTATGTGCCCAACTGAATTTGACATACTTACCTCATCCCAAGAAATACTACATAAAATGGTTTAGCAACAATGGTGAGATGAAGGTAAATCATATGGTACGTGTGAATTTTCAAATAGGGCCATACAAAGATTCTATTGATTTTGATGTGGTTCCTATGACTGTTTGTCACCTACTACTGGGTCGGCCTTGGCTCTATGATCGCCATGTGCAACACAATGGCCGAGCCAATACATATCACTTGGAATTCAAAGGAAAGATGCAGCCAATGATACCACAAGAAATTGTGAATGACTCTCGCCAGAAGATAGAGGTGGACTTGAAGGAAGATACTACCACTCGACAAGACTGTGTCACAGCTATTCCTGATGTAATTGAGCCTAAATTGAGTGATATAACAAAAAGTGAGAGAGTGCTTGGGTTATTGATATTAGCCACCAAGGAGGATATGAGAGAGTTTCGTGAGGATCCTACAGCCATGCCACTTGTGCTCATGTATAAGGGCGAGGTATTGGTTTCTAACGACATGACCCCTATTTCTCTTGGTGTCTCTTCTGTTTTGCAGGACTTTGGGGATGTGTTTCCAGAAGACGTACCCGCAGGTTTGTCTCCATTGCGTGGTATAGAACTATCAAGTGGACCTGATTCCTGGCGCCACACTTCCCAACCGTGCACCTTACAGGACTAATCCCGAAGAAACTAAGGAAATTCAGAAGCAAGTACAAGCGTTGCTGGATAAAGGGTACATCCGTGTTTCTCTTAGCCCTTGTGATGTTCCTGTTATTTTAGTTCCTAAGAAAGATGGTACTTGGCGCATGTGTGTCGATTGTAGAGCGATTAATAACATCACTATTCGATATCGTCATCCTATTCCACGCTTAGAGGATATGCTAGATGAATTGAGTGGTGCTACTGTTTTCTCTAAAATTGACTTGCGTAGTGGTTATCATCAAATTAGGATGAAAGAAGGGGATGAATGGAAAACTGCTTTCAAAACTAAATTCAGTTTGTATGAGTGGTTAGTCATGCCGTTTGGTCTTACTAATGTACCTAGTACTTTCATGCGTTTGATGAATCATGTTTTGAGAGAGTTTATTGGTCGTTTTGTGGTTGTTTACTTTGATGATATACTTATATACAGCCACACCGAATCTGAACATTGCACTCATATTAGACAAGTTTTGCAAGTGTTACGTGATAATAAACTGTATGCTAATCTTGAGAAGTGTACATTTGCAAAAGATAAGGTCATATTCCTAGGATTTGTTGTTTCTAAGCATGGAGTAGAGGTAGATCAATCTAAAATTGAATCAATTCAGAATTGGCCTACTCCAATGAATGTTAGTCAAGTGCGTAGTTTCCACGGTCCCGCTGGTTTCTATAGGCGCTTTGTGAAAGATTTTAGCACCATTGCTGCACCATTAAATGATTTGACAAAGAAAGGTGTTCCTTTTGTGTGGGGCGCGGCCCAAGACATTGCATTTGATACATTGAAACGTTTACTTACTTCTGCACCATTGCTTGCATTACCTGATTTTTCGAAGCAATTTGAAGTTGAATGTGATGCTAGTGGTATAGGCATAGGTGGCGTTTTGATGCAAGAGGGTCGGCCTATAGCTTATTTTTCTGAGAAATTGACTGGTACTCGTTTGAATTATTCTATCTATGATAAAGAATTGTATGCACTTGTTAGAGTACTTGAGGTTTGGCAACATTATTTGTGGCCAAAGGAATGCATCATACATTCTGATCATGAAGCATTGAAATACTTGAAAGCTCAATCAAACTTGCATAGAAGATTACCTAAATGGGTTGAGTTCATTGAGTCTTTTCCGTACATCATTAACTATAAGAAGGGAAAAGAAAATGTTGTTGCTGATGCTCTATGTAGGAAGAACATGCTATTAACCAATCTTGATGTTAAAATTCCTGGATTAGAAGCTATTTGTGCACTTTATGCAACTGACCATGATTTTGCTGAACCATATCGTTTGTGTGCTCTTAGAAACGCATGGGATAAGTATCATATACATGATGGATATTTGTTTCGAGCTAACAAACTATGTATTCCAGAATCGTCGTTGCGTTTGTTCTTAGTGCAGGAGTCACATGCTGGTGGTTTGATGGGTCACTTTGGGCGTGAGAAGACGTTGCTCATGCTTGCTGATCACTTTTATTGGCCCAAGATGAGGCGTGATGTGTACAGATTTGTGAACCGATGTATTACATGCCACAAGTCAAAATGTAAGCTGAAGCCTCACGGTTTGTATACACCTCTCTCTGCACCGACTACTCCATGGGAAGACATTAGTATGGATTTTGTGCTAGGTCTACCTAAAACTCAGAGAGCTCATGATTCTATATTTGTGGTGGTAGATAGGTTCTCTAAGATGGCTCATTTTATTGCCTGCCACAAAAGCGACGATGCATCGCATGTTGCTAACCTGTTTTTCAGGGACATCGTGAGATTACATGGAGTACCAAAGACGATTGTTTCTGACCGTGACGTGAAGTTCATGAGCTACTTTTGGAAGACCTTATGGGGGAAGCTAGGAACGAAGCTGCTGTTCAGTACTACATGTCATCCCCAAATAGATGGTCAAACGGAGGTGGTGAACCGAACATTGTCATAGCTGCTAAGGACCATGATTAAAAAGAATCTGTGGGAGTGGGAAGAGTGTTTGCCACATGTTGAGTTTGCTTACAACAGGGTTGTGCATTCAACTACTCAGCTTTGTCCTTTTGAGATGGTGTATGGTTTCAAGCCATTGACGCCACTTGATATGTTGCCTCTGCCATTACATGAGAGAGTTGATATGGAGGCATCAAAACGTGCTGAGTATGTGAAGAAAATACATGAGAAGACTCGAGAGGCTATTGAGAAGAAAGGCAAGAACATTGCTGCTGCAAGGAATCAAGCAAGGAAAGAAGTGTTGTTCGAGCCTGGAGATATGGTTTGGGTGCATCTACGCAAGGATAGGTTTCCACTACTTCGAAAGTCCAAATTGAAGCCACGTGGTGCTGGTCCTTACAAGGTGTTAACCAAGATTAATGATAACGCCTACTCGGTTGATATAGCTATTGAGGAGTTTGGTGGAGTTAGCAACAACTTCAACGTTGCTGATTTGTCACCATATGCTGGAGATGACCTTGGAGCGTCGAGGACGACGTCTTTTCAAGGGGGGGGAGATGATGAGGACATCCCTACAATTACACCTACCCCAATGACTACTGAAGATGCTACAACTGTTGCAGGAAAGGATCAGTCCAATGAGATTAGAATTGGACCTATTACAAGAGCTCGTGCTAAGCTACTAGAACAATAGGTGAATTTACTCCTAAACGAATCTGGTACTTTGATTGATGAGAACATTTATACTGCCTAAGTCTATGCATTTATGTATGATCAGATTCGTTGGAGAAACAAGCATGGCGCGAGGAGGAGAAGGGCTACAAGAGAAGCCCAAGATGATGATCGCTCAACGATGCGCGAGGGAGAAGCGGGAGGAAGGCGCAAGAGAAGACCATCAAGACGAAGGCAAGAAGATCTGCCACGACCGGAGTGTCCGGCCGGATCCACCCGGACTGTCCTGGCCTGGTCGAGAGGTGAACTAGCGTGGACAATCAGAATATCAAATCGGACACTGTCCGGACACCATCCGGAAACTTTGAAGTTTCCGGCCAGACTGGTCTGTCCGGCACGCTCCACCCAGAGTGTCCGGCCTGATCGGACTGTCCGGCCGATTTCGACCGGAGTGTCCGCCCGCCGACCGAATCTGGTCCGAGTCGGTTTGTATCAGTTTGAGTTGTTTGCGTGTCGTTTCAGTTTCTGGCCGCCCCATATATACCAGTTTGACCCTATCACATGGATTCTTCATATATATCATCCTCGGTTCCGGAGTCCCTAGACATGATTCAGAAGACCAAGTGGTGTATATGGAAGTGGTAGGGTGTTAGGGATGCAACGTCAAACCTTACTTTACCTTGGAAGATAGTATCGTGCAAGTGGCAACACTTGAGAGCAATCAAAACCAAGCAAAGTGAAGTTCACGTGGAACACCAAAACCAACTAACCACTAAAAAAACACACACACACAAAGCTTATGGTGGATGGGTATGGAAGGTGCCGTGTCCAAGAACAATCCGAACTCAAGATTTTGTAATGGCAAGTAAAGAACCACGATGATCATGAAGCAAAACAAGTCAATCCACAAGAAGGAAATATGTACAAGGAAACACACACGATGGGATAAATGGGACTTGCGCGGCGGAGAAAGTTAGTTAAGAACCGAATGATTACCTAGCAAACACTATAAGCTCATGTCACACAAGTGCAAGGAGAGACGCTAGTTCGATTGCAATAAATTGATGGGCTACAAGATATGCACAATAAGTACCACCTATTTGATGTTCATCGAGCTTGCGCTTCCTATTCTACGAGGCACTTGTTTATTTCTTTTTCTTCTTTTTCTTTTTCTATTTTTTCTTTCTCTTTTTATTTTATTTTTCACTTGCCTCTTCTTTGTGCCAACAACTATACAAGATAACTATATGAGATAGCGCGCTCACAACTTTTGCTAGGAATTCTACAAGGTATCAAATGTGCATAGCCCAAGCAATCATAGGAGGAACTAGTCTCAATAGGTGTTTGTTGAACGCAAGGATAGTGTAGCTCACAAATGAAAGCTGATGCAGCCCGTTCTACGGACGCTTCTACATCTACACCAACAACTCCCCCAAGTGGACCCATGACTCGTGCCCGAGCCAAACTCCTACAAGCTAAGGTGAACTCACTCCTCTCCTTGTGCCTATTTGATACGTCCTTGGATGGCGTGCTACTTCAAACCTCTACTCTGTGCATCATCAGGTACGAACCCCCACCGCGTCGACCCACGAGCCCTGAAGCTGCACCTGAGCTGAAGCTGCCTCAGCCGGAGTGTCCGCCCGAATCCAGCGGGAGTGTCCGGCGCAGTCGGAGTGTCCGGCGCGACTCAGCCGGAGTGTCCGGCCTGCCCTAGCCCGAACCTAGCATGGACATTCTGTGTGCCAGTTCGGACACTGCCCGGACACTGCCCGGAGTGTCCGGTCACCCCGGACTGTCCGGTCGTTCCGACCCGGACTATCCGGCCTGAAGATGGGCCTGCGAGCCTAACTGGGCCCTATGGCCCATGTACCCCTCTACTTCGCCCAGAACTCTACTTTAATGCCTAAATTACCCCTGAACTTGTGGTTGGCCTATATATAGCCCCCCACCTCCATTGTAAACCCTAGGCTTGATACTGGAATTAGTGGAAACCCCTTTGTGGATCTATCTAATTCTTGCCTCATGCTCCTTGACTAAGGAGCACCAATATCCCCAAACCTCATTGGAGTTTGCGTTGTGCCTCCGCGTTGTACAAGGCCTAGGCATCGGTGTCCCTTTGCCTAGACGTCAAGATCTCACCGAGTCTCCCATCTCGCCGTGCCAGTTCGAGAGAGAGTCCTCCGCCCGACGTCGATCCTAGGGATTGCGCCGGACCGATCACCGTCGGCGTGACCTATTGGTGTTTATCGTGGTTTTGCATGTGTGTGTTCATCGCGTTCTTCGTATGTGAGTTCATCGTGTTCATCCTTCCCTCCTTCCCCCGACACTCCACCCTCGATTTGAAAGGAATCGTGAAAGATCGGGCCACCCTAGAGGTTTGCCCTCAACATATTGGTATCAAGAGCTTCGTTGCTCATGATTTCCCCCACAAATTTTTCTTCTATCCACCAAAAATTCGAAAATCCCCACAAAAAACAGCCCATATTTGCCTTTGGATCGATCTCTTGATTTGGAGTGTTATTTGTGGTTTTGATTTGACCAAACCTTGTCTAAGGAATTGGTCCAGCTTTATCCCGCGTTTCCCCATCCCGGTTTGGCCAGTTTTTCGTGGATTTGAGGCCCGAAGGTGAGGATTTCCGCTCAAGAACACGAGCAGGAAACACGCGCCGGAGTGTCCGGCTCGTACCAACCGGAGTGTCCGGCCCGACCAGACCGGAGTGTCCGGCCAGACCGGAGTATCCGGCCCAGATAGACCGGAGTGTCCGGCTGTAACGCCAGTTTTGACAATTTTGCCTCATTTTTCGCATTGGCTAAACTCCTTTGTTTCCTCGTGTTCCGTGTGCGTGTTAGCAACTAGCAGCAAGCTTCCGCATCATCAACCTCCACGCTCATCGACACCACGGACAACGAACATCATCCCGCACCATCGACGCCAAGTTCATCATCAAAGAAGGTATAACTTGCGTCACCTTGTTAACCCCCCATCTTCCTTTGTGTGTACCTATCCCATGAGAGTGGCTCATCTTGTGTTTGCTTGAGCATTAGTGCATTTGTCCTTGGATAGTGATAGTGCAAGAGCAATATCAAGTGTGACTAGGTAGCATCAAGGGAGAGCAAAAAAAGATACAAAGAAAAGCAAAAGAAACATAGTCTCCCCTTGCCAAAGAGAGTCTCAAAGCTTGTAAGCAAGAGAGAAAGAAGAGCGCCCAAGGCAAGTGCACAAATCTGTTGCTCACTTTTCCTCTTTGCAAATGAGCCACGGTCTCTCCTTGCATTGGCACGACAACGAGCTTAGTCTTCGTTAGGAAATTTTGTTTACTCATTTTCATAGTCGTGTCAATCCCAACTTTCTCCACGTGTGTGTATATAGTCGTAGGTTCCCGTCACCCTTTTGAGTTGTTGACCTTCGCCTTTGACTTGAGTTTTGTTGGATTTTACCCACATTTGACTATCCCTTTTCTTTTGGTTGGTTCTTTGGCTTTCCACAATCCTAACCTACCACCAACAAGCTTTTGGAGAGTTAGTTCTTTCTTTAGTGTGAGTTTTCTTTGCATTTCCACTTTGCACTGCTTATATCTCTCACTTGTGGTTTCTAGTTTGGTGCAATCCCCAAGGTGAGGTACAAGGCTAACACCACCATATTCCACTTCCATAGACAATACTTGTCTGTTTTGCATGATGGATAGGCACGGTGAGACGAGCCAACCACCTCCCCAAGAAGAAGATCAAGGTCCGTACCTGACGCGCGCAAGTCACTTCATCCTTCGACAAGAGTTCTGTGAACGTTGCCAAGCACTTGAGACGCTGACAAGATGAACAATTTGGCGAGACACAGGCCGAGTTCAAGAACATCGATAACCGCTTCGACGGCCTCGAAAGGCAAATGCAAGCAATGCATCACAACTTCGGCCACCAAAATGAAGCGCTCCAACGCTCCGTCGCCGAAAAAAATGACAATCTTCGACGCCTCATCGACGGAATGGCAAGACCACGTTCACGCGCGTCAAGCTCTTCAAGCTCATCGCGTCATCATGCACCCCTTCAACAAGATCTACATCAAAGTGCTCAAAGACGCAATGATGCCCCCGTGGTTGAAGATGGAACCTCTTCGAACTATGTACCTTCCCCACGGCACACCGCAAAGTCAAGCTATGATGGTGACCTCTCTTCAAGGCCACGAGCAAGGCTAGAAGCACACCGTCATCACACAAGGGCACTAGTGATCCAACAAGAGCAACCTCAAGAGGAACCGCAAGTACAACCGCAAGTCTACCACCATAGACCGCAACACATACTTGACACAACGAGTGATGACTCCAGTTTGGAGAATCAAGCTCGTCATCGACGTGAAGCTCTCCAAGATCCTCCTCCTCGTCATGAACGTCATGAACGTCAACAACGACACCATGGTCATCACGTGGCGCCTCCTCCACATCAACAAAACTTGGAGCGTCAAGTGATACAAGTTGAGCGACGCCCACCACGTCAAGAGGCTCATGACCATGTTCTTTGCCGTGAGGCCCATCTGCCTAACCAACATCACCAAACGTGGAACGAGCCTCCTCTTCGTCATCAACCATGTCAAGAGGCTCCACACCACCGCCAACATGAGGCTCAAGTGCGTCAACCACGTCAACAACTGCGCCAAGAGCAAGAGCAAGCTCCTCCTCAACAAAAATATCAAGAGCAAGCTCCGCAACAAGGACGCGAGAACCAAGTTCCACCTCCCCAACTACACGATCATCAACAAGGTCACCAAGCTCGTCGCAATGACCGCAACGATGAAGAAACTTTTGGCAAGCTCAAGTTCACAATGCCCAAGTTCACCGGATCCAATGACCCCAAGAATACCTCTCGTGGGCACTCAAAGTCAACAAGATCTTCCGCATGCACAACTATAGCACCAAGAAGATGGTCGCCATGGCTTCGCTTGAGTTTGATGAGTACGCCAACCTTTGGTGGGAACAAGTTCAAGTTGCTCGTGATGCAAGACAAGAGCCGCCAATCACAACTTGGCATGACATGAAGGCTCACATGAGATCCCGGTTTGTCCCCGCGCACTACACGTGTGACCTCTTGAACAACCTTCAAGCTCTTCGTCAAGGGACAAAGACCGTGGAAGAGTACTTCGAGGAAATGGAACTCAACTTGATTCGCGCCAACATTGATGAACGCATGGAGCAAACAATGGCACGTTTCCTTATTGGCTTGAATCACCCAATCAAGCGCATCGTCGAGTTCCAAACCTACAACAACATGGTTGAGCTTGTGCACATCGCAACAACGGTTGAACGTCAAGTGCAAGAGGATATGAAGTACAACAAGCCCAAGACGTACTTCACCTACAAGCAAGCTTCAACCGCTACACCAACAACTATCAATGGTAGCTCCTCAAGTACCTCCAAGCCTTCCTTAAGGCCCACACTCCCCAAGGAAAACTGCCCCCAAGTGGCAAGCAAGCAAAGAGTGATACACCTTTCAATGGTGAATGCTACAAGTGTGGAGGTAAAGGACACAAGTCGGCCGAATGTGGAAACAAGAAAGTCTTGTTCATCCATGACAATGGTGATGAAGAGTACTTGAGTGAAGATGAGTTTGATTTCCCGTGTCAAGGAAGCAATGGTAAGGCAACGAGTGGAAGATGATCAAGAACTCCTCATGTGTGAGCATGACGCAAGTCCATCACTTGTCGTCACAAGGATCTTGACCACTCAAGCACAAGAGCATGAAGACCAACGCTCCAATATCTTCCAAACACGAGACGGCATCAACGGCAAATCTATCAAGGTGATCATTGATAGAGGGATTTGTCACAACCTTGCTAGCACCGAGTTGTGTGAGAAGCTCAACCTCACCCTCCATCCACACAAGCACCCCTACCACGTGCAATGGCTAAGTGACCAAGGGTCCGTGAAGATCAAGCATACCGTATCGGTCTCCTTCGCCATTGGTCCTTACAAAGATACGGTAGAGTGTGATGTGGTTCCTATGACAGTTTGCCACATGCTTCTTGGTCGACCATGGCAATTTGACAAGACTGCTCAACATGATGGTCGCACCAATATATACACCTTCAAATGGCTCAACAAAACATGTGTTTTGCAACCGATGACTCCAACCCAAATAATTGCGGATAATGCAAAGGCTTTAGTGAGGGCGCAAAGCACAACACCTACTTGTGAGAAGAGTGTTGAGAGAGAGAACCACCTCATAGTGAGTGAGAGCCACAAGCCAAATTCGAGTGGAAAAACTAAGAATGTTCTCCTTGCCACCAAAAGTGAGATGAGAGATGTTCGGAACAACCCATCCATCTTGCACTATGTCCTCCTTTGCAAGGGACTAGCGCAAGGAACTAATGAATTAACCAATGTTCCTCCATCTTTGATGAATGTTTTACAGGAATTCATGGATGTGTTCCCCGAAGAGCTTCCACATGGACTACCTCCTCTTCGTGGCATCGAACATCAAATTGACCTCATCCCCGGTGCACCACTTCCCAACCGCGCCGCTTACCGCACGAACCTGGAGGAGACGAAGGAGATCGAACGTCAAATCAACCAACTCGTCTCCAAAGGTTTGATCCAAGTTAGCACTAGTCCAAGTGTCGTACCCGTGATTCTTGTTCCAAAGACAGATGATACGTTACGGTTATGCATGGACTGCCATCCAATCAATGCTATCACCGTGCGTTATCGACATCCCATACCACATCTCGATGACATGCTTGATGAGTTTGTGGAGCCACTATTTTTTCGAAAATTGATCTTCGTAGTGGTTACCATCAAATACGCATGGCTGAAGGTGATGAGTGGAAAACCACCTTCAAGACCAAACTTTGTCTCTATGAGTGGTTGGTTATGCCCTTTGGTTTATCAAATGCCCCATCCACCTTCATGCGCCTTATGAATCACATCTTGCGTTCTCTCATTAGAAAAAGTGTTGTTGTCTATTTCGATGATATTCTTGTTTATAGCAAATCACTTGAGGACCATGTAACACATGTCAAGGAAGTTTTGCAAATCCTTCGACATGAAAAGCTTTATGCTAATCTTCCCAAGTGCAATTTTGCTAAAGACAAGTTGATTTTTCTTGGATTTGTCGTTTCTTCAAAGGGAATTGAAGTTGATGTTTCCAAGGTAAAGGACATACGAGATTGGCCCATACCAACAAATGTGAGTGAACTCCGAAGTTTTCATGGGTTGGCCGGTTCCTATCGTCGCTTTGTGAAAGACTTTTCAACCATTGCTTGTCCCCTTAATGAATTGACCAAAAAGAATGTCACCTTTGTGTGGGGCAAAGCACAACAAAAAGCTTTGATGAACTTAAAAAGAGGCTCACCGAAGCACCTCTTCTTGCTTTACCGGATTTCACAAAAACTTTTGAGATAGAGTGTGATGCTAGTGGTATTGGCATTGGAGGAGTCCTTATGCAAAACGGACGTCCTATAGCCTACCATAGCGAAAAAACTTGATGGTGCTCGCCTTAACTATCCGATTTATGACAAAGAGCTTTTTGCCTTAGTTCAGTGTCCTTAAAGTTTGGCAACACTACCTTTGGCCCAAGGAATTTATCATACATTCCGACCACGAGTCATTGAAATATCTCAAAGGCCAAGCTAACTTGAGCAAGAGACACGCTAAGTGGGTTGAGTTCATGGAGTCTTTTCTGTACATTGTCAAGTATAAGAAGGGCAAAGATAATGTAGTTGCGGACGCATTGTCTCGCAAACATACAAGCCTTCTTACGAGACTTGAAATCAACGTGTTGGGTCTTGAGGAAATAAAATCTTTGTATGCTTCCGATCCGTTCTTTGAACCAATTTTCACAAAGTGCTCCATGACAAAGGGAGTTGATGATTTCTATTTCCATAAGGGCTTTCTGTTTAAACAAAACAAGCTATGCATTCTGAAATCGTCGCTTCCAACTTTTGCATCTCCAAGAATCTCATGGTGGAGGCCTCATGGGTCACTTTGGTCGCGACAAGACATTGGACATGCTCTCCAATCACTACTTTTGGCCCAAGATGAAGCGTGACGTGGAGCGCTACGTTCAACGATGCACGACATGTGTTCAAGCTAAGTCGCAAGCTAATCCCTATGGTCTTTATATGCCATTGCCTATTCCTCATACACCTTGGTCCGACATTAACATGGATTTCGTGTTAGGATTGCCTAGATCTAAGCATGGTCATGATTCTATATTTGTTGTGTGGATCGTTTTTCCAAAATGGCACACTTCATACCGTGCCATAAGACCGACGATGCTTCACATGTTGCAAATCTGTTTTTCAGGGAAATCGTCTGTCTTCACGGTGTGCCAAGGATAATCGTCTCCGACCGCGACGTCAAAATAATGAGCTACTTGTGGAAGACTCTCATGGCCAAGCTCGGCGTCAAGCTCCTCTTCTCATCCGCATCACATTCTCAAATTGATGGCCAAACCGAAGTTGTCAACCGAAGCCTCGGAACTCTCCTTCGTGTGTTGATCAAGAAAAACCCGAAGGATTGGGAGGAATGCATTCCACACGTCGAGTTCGCCTACAATTGAGCCAAGCACTAAACAACCAAGATGAGTCCATTCATGATCGTCTATGGTTTCGAGCCCCTCACCGCGCTCGACATCCTACCACTACCTCTCCATGAGCGCAACGAACATGGACGTTGAGAAGCGCGCACAAGCTATGAAGAAGCTTCATGAAGAAACAAGAGCTACTATCGAACAACAAGTCCTTCGCCAAGCTTCAGGTTAAACAAGGACAAGAAGGAGATGAGATTTGAAGAAGGTGACCTTGTGTGGATACACCTAAGAAAGGACCGCTTCCCAAGGAACGTGACTCCAAGCTCAAGCCATGAGGAGATGGTCCCTTCAAGGTCCTCAAAAGAATCAACAACAACGCCTACATCATCGACATACCGACCTCCAAGTACCTTTGCAAGCAATATATTCAATGTCAAGGATCTCTCACCACTACCATGGAGAGGTTCAAGATGATATCCATCAAGAGTCGAGGATGACTCTTTCCCAAGGGGGGAGCTGATGCAGCCCTCCACGGGCCGCTTCTACATCTACACCAACAAGTCCCCCAAGTGGACCCATGACTCGTGCCCGAGCCAAACTCCTACAAGCTAAGGTGAACTCACTCCTCTCCTCGTGCCTATTTGATACCTCCTTGGATGGCGTGCTACTTCATACCTCTACTCTATGCATCATCAGGTACGAATCCCCGCCGCGTCGACCTAGGAGCCCTGAAGCTGCACCTGAGCTGAAGCTGCCTAAGCCGGAGTGTTCGCCCGAATCTAGCCAGAGTGTCCGGCGCAGCCGGAGTGTCCACTACAAGAAATGTGGTAACTTGTGACCTTCTCATAGAGACGGGAAATGAAATTGTCAATGATCTATAACGATTTGGCACAAGATGGTGATAGGCTGTTTGGAGATGTCAAATCCTATAGAATTACGACGATTTGTGTCAAATCGTCGTAATTTTAGCATATGAAATCGTCATAACCCCCAGGATACAGCTTAGAGCCTTATTTATACCCCACTATGACCAATTTAAATCGTCTTGTCGTCTAAAATTTTAGACATTAAATTGAGTGATCGGCCACATCATCAGTTACGCACACGTGGCAAGTCTATATGCCAATTATTGTACATGTGTATGTCACTGTATGTCCATGTGTCATTACACTGGCCCTCACGAAATAATGAATACACGTGTACATGGACCTGGTGCCTCGGGAAATAATCGCAAAAAATGCCCAACTAGGGGAATCGAACCCCAACCTCCCAAACTCCCAGCGACCTCAACCACTACAGCACACCATGGTTCTTGTAACATTTCTGCGCATGAGTATAATTAACACAGAGTTGGTTTTAGGCTTAGCCAAAGTCAGCGAATAAATGCGGCAAAAATACGGTCGATCCATGAATCAAACCAGCGACCTCAAACTCCCTCACTTTCTGGCGACCCTAACCACTGAAGCACACAACGGTTGCTGTAATGTTCCAGTAATCGAAATTATTACTTACACACGAGACCCACAACTATTAGTGGGATTATTAGTAAAAAAGAGGTCAAACGAGGACTTATTTATACCCACTATGACCAATTTAAATCGTCTTGTCGTCTAAAATTTTAGACATTAAATTGAGTGATCGGCCAAATCATCAGTTACGCACACGTGGCAAGTCTAATGCCAATTATTGTACATGTGTATGTCATTGTATGTCCATGTGTCAATACACGTGGCCCTCACGAAACAATGAATACACGTGTACATGGACCTGGTGCCTCGGGAAATAATCGCAAAAAATGCCCAACTAGGGGAATCGAACCAACAACCTCCCAACTACCAGCGACCTCAACCACTACAGCACACCATGGTTCTTGTAACATTTCTGCGCATGAGTATAATTAACGCAGAGTTGGTTGCTAGGCTTAGCCAAAGTCAGCGAATAAATGCGGCAAAAATACGGTCGATCCATGAATCAAACCAGCGACCTCAAACTCCCTCACTTTCTGCGACCCTAACCACTGAAGCACACAACGGTTGCTGTAATGTTCCAGTAATCGAAATTATTACTTACACACGAGACCCCCACTATTTAGTGGGATTATTAGTAAAAAAGAGGTCAAACGAGGACTTATTTATACCCCACTATGACCAATTTAAATCTCTTGTCGTCTAAAATTTTAGACATAAATTGAGTGATCGGCCACATCATCAGTTACGCACACGTGGCAAGTCTTATGCCAATTATTGTACATGTGTATGTCACTGTATGTCCATGTGTCAATACACGTGGCCCTCACGAATAATGAATACACGTGTACATGGACCTGGTGCCTCGGGAAATAATCGCAAAGAATGCCCACTAGGGGAATCCGACCCACAACCTCCCAACTCCCAGCGACCTCAACCACTACAGCACACCATGGTTCTTGTAACATTTCTGCGCATGAGTATAATTAACACAGAGTTGGTTTGCTAGGCTTAGCCAAAGTCAGCGATAAATGCGGAAAAAATACCGGTCGATCCATGAATCAAACCAGCGACCTCAA